>VDFB02281492.1:928815789-929300421 GCA_007258455.2 Sequoia sempervirens
TAATCCCAACCCTAACCAAAACCCTAATTGAACTTTTAAAATAACCTTAATTAAGTATTAACCCTAATTGAACATTTATTGAATAGTAGTCCTAATTGTACCATAACCCTAACTTTGAACTACAGCTGAACTCTAATCCTAACCCTAACACTAATTCTTATCCTAATTGAACCTTAACCCCAACCCTAACCTTAACCTTGACCCTATTTGAACTCTTATTGAATTCATAACCTTAATTAAACCCCAACCTCATCCTCAATCCTAACCCAAATTGAATGACATCAATTCTAAACCTAACCCTAAGTGAACACTAATCCTAATTGAAATCTAACTTTTTAGTTGAAAATATTAAAGTGCCTTAGATTTTCCCTTTCATTGTCATTTATCATTCAATTCCTAATAGAACTCCAAAAAATTTATACTTTTATAATGTTTTAATACACACCTAATATTAAGGGTTTAGAGTTTAAGGGTTAAGGGTTTAAGGGTTTAGAGTTTAAGGGTTAAGGGTTTAAGGTTTAGTGTTAAGGGTAGAGGGGAGAGAGATATAGAGAGTGAGCGAGAGAGAGAGACCCAAGAGAGGGAGAGGGGGTAGGAGGGAGATACTTGAGAGAGAGAGAGAGAGGGTAGAGGGTAGAGGGTAGAAGGTAGAGGGTTAAGGGTAGAGGGGAGGGATATAAGAGTGAGTGAGTGAGAGAGAGGCAGAAGGGGTAGGAGGGTGAGACTTGAGAGAGAGAGGGAAAGATGGAGGGAGTGGGAGAGAGATATGAGGTAGAGGGTGAAACGTAGAGGGTAGAGGTTTTAAGGGTTTAGAGTTTAAAGGTTAAGGGTTTAAGGTTTACGGTTAAGGGTTTAGGGTTTAGGGTTTAAGGGTAGAGGGGAGACACATAGAGGGAGTGAGTGAGAGATAGATAAAGAACTAAGAGAGGGAGAGGGGGTAGGAGGGAGAGACTTGAGAGAGAGAGAGAGAGAGAGAGAGAGGGTAGAGGGTAGAGGGTTTAAGGGTTTGGAGTTTAAGGGATAAGGGTTTAGGGTTTAGGGTTATGGGTAGAGGGGAGAGAGATAGAGGGTTTTAGTCAAAGACAAAACCCCAACCTTAGGATTTTCCCAATACCATAAAAGACTAGTAACATAAGATAGGACAGGAAAGGAAATATTCAAAAGATGCAACATACTATGTTGATATGTCCTTGAATATTCTTAAGAAGATCCATGATTTGTTTATAAAGGAAGTGACTTCATAGATGCATCAAGTTCAATTATGCATCTTTTAAACAATGACTTCACAAAACTCTTGAGGACAACAGCTATACCTTTTTTTATTTCTCATCCTACGCCCTATTCATGCATCCTACAATTACAACAATATCCATGGGGCCTCTTACACAAGCTACAGTAATCACAAAAAGTGTAAGAGCCCCTTTATATCATGTTTGGACTACAAAACCCTCAAAAATAGGGTAACCGGGCTGTATGCAAAGAAATGAAGCTTTCTAACTCAAATCAACGCCTTCAGCCCTCAAATCAAATTCAAATCAAAGCTAGCACATATCTTCATGACCTGGAATTGATTTCACATCAAAATATGGCTGCATGTGATCGTACAGTGCTACATAATAGGAAAAATATAGAAATTTTGAAGAAAAACACAGATTTTTGAATGTCAAGAGCTTGTATTTTAAATCCTCAACCATCAACAACCATTACAATGATCAGTTTATACCTTTTAAAGGCCTTTACATGTCAACCACTAAACAACCACCTCTACAACTAACTTTTTAATCTTTTATGATCACATGAAACATAAAACACACTAATTTCAAGGTTGTTAACATCACTATTGAAATGTTTTAGTTTTTTGACCTTTCAAACATTAAAAAGTACATCATTAAATTAATTATGTAATGGCATAAAAATTAAAAACATCATGAATTAATTATGTAACCACATAAGTCAAATGTAATTCTATCAAGAAATTAATATCAAATAGATAATATAATCGCATAACTCATACATTTCAATGTCATTGATCTTCTTCTTCATCCAACTCTTTGTCTATATCATCTGATCCAGATTCGACATGTAAGGATTGGTCATATCATCATCATCGTCATCGATATCAGTTTCGATAATGTCATCATCCACACAGATATCATCTTCATGAACATTAACTCCTACATCATCATGATCTAGTTCCTCCTCTTTGACATCTTCGTCAGGGACATCATCAACTAACTGTTGATCATGATCATCATCTACACCATCTTCTAGTTCTTTGGTATCTTCTTTTTCCACCACATTATACTTTACCAGCCTTCCTCTTGGATCATGTCTAACAACAAATGACCAACCCGGTTTACTTGGAACCTCTGAGTAAAATACCTGCTCACATTGGCTTGGAAGAACATAGAGCTCATTTCCAGCTCGCTCAATCAACCTTGTATTAACCATGGTAAATCTATTATCATGTTCAATAATAGTTCTCTCAGGATCATTTTCATTCAATCGTAGCCTCTACCATAGGACGACGAACAAATTTAATCTGAAGGACTTAAAGTCACACTCAAGTATATCATCTAAAATCCCATAGTATCGATTTTATGAGACTTTTGGATGTATGTCACTTCTAGATGAAACATTAGTCACCTGAAAGACTGTAGTTATACCAAAATCACAAGTTTTCTTCATGTCATCCAACATTTTGATTCAAAATATATGACCATTGCACCACATAGCCTTGTGGTGTTTCACCTGCAATATGTCAAACATGTAAAAATTATTGCAATATTGTCAGTTGATAAACATATTTATTATTGGCCGAATGTATGCAAAAAAAAAAATCTCAACATATATAGCTTCTTTAACCAATGAAGCCACACCTTCCCATGTTAATTCATGACCAAATTTTTGACATCGTTCAATCCATACTGTCATCCAATCAAGATTGTTGGCGATGTGCAAATGTAGTGCATCCCACTCTCAACCAACTGTATAAAAAAAATTGAAATTCACAAACGACGTATAATTAGTTAAATACCACAGTATACGACCTTAATTTATAATTGATATATATTGAAGATTAAAAATTAAATAAGTACAATATACATAAAAACCATATGTAAAATATATTCCAATTAATCTCTATGACCATCTTATAATTACCTCTCACTTTCCTCAATCTACCTTTCCCCATCAGGTACTCCCCTTTGAATTTGTTAATGGAGTTGGGATCCCTAATGCGATCTACACGGATCTTTACTGCAAACTTAGGAAGATATTCACTAATGTATACCATGGTCTGGTATACCATATATCCCTCAACCATAGAACCCTCAAGATGTGCTCTTTATCTAACCAAAGCCTTCAAAAATTTCAAGTGCCTCTCAACCATCCACATTGACCTTGTGTGTATAGGTCCACACAATTCAATCTCCTCAACTTGGTGTATGAGGTAGTGTTCTTGTGCATTGAAAAATGTCGAATGTAGACACTTTTGCATTTCACACATTAGACGAGGAAATTTTCTCTTCCAATAATTTATATCTTCTTTATGGATTTCTTTAGATGACGGCCATCTACAAGTGATTCAAGACGCAAATATATTAACGAGATTTAACAAAAATATAAAGTATAATACATAACAAGTAAAAAAAATGACAATTATAAGATGTATACAATGAATTGAACAAATATCGCTACTTACCTCATGTATATTCCAAGATCATATATAACTTGCTTGACATTGTTGCCAAAGTTGTTTGAGAGAAATAGAGGTAGAACGTACTGCAACAAATATAAAATGATCTTTTCATTATTTTTCCAAAAATAGTAAACACAATACATTGAAAAGTACATGCATTATACAAGTGTATATAATATACCAGAATAATTACCTTAATGAAGGTATGCCAATCATGCATTTTCATCCTTGACCCAAATTCACCTTTCTTTGTTATTATATTGTTTATGTTAAGTAGCAAATCGGTGGGAATCAATTTTTTTATGACTTCTTTTATAGCATTGCTTTGCTCTGTTAATAACCAACGAAGGGCACTTATATTAATTTGGTCTCCATCACTATTTAATTGAATGAAATTTTTCATTGCATGATTGGCTTCCTGAATGTCACTACAAATTTTGACAATTTTTTCTTTGTCATGCCTTCCATCCAATATTTTCCATAACGTTTCTGTTATATTCTTTCTGATATGCATTGTATCAAAAAAATGCACAATTTGTAGCTCCTCATAGTAGGGAAACCTACTAAATTTTCTGGGATAACTTTTTAGTCCTTGTGGAAGTTGGCCATTAATGCCTTGATGACCTTCATGAAGCATATAAGTTAAGCAAATTAACAATGACAATCATTGTCAATTACAACATGAGTAAACACAACACAATATAAAAATATAAATTCAAAACATATCATATATGATAGATAAAAAATTTGATCTGATGTATAACCTTGACGATTAATTCTATTATATTCCAACTTCCATAGGCGAGGTGTCATTCTTCGTGGTTTTGATATAGTCTCCTCTTTCCCATTGAAAAGATGTTTTTCAGTAGTTTGATACTTATGATTTCTATGGAGGAAGTGCCTATACTCATCAAACACCTGCTTTCCTAAACTTGTTGAATGACGAGATTTCATCTTTGGACCACAAATTGGACATGCAAATTTTCCCTTTGTTTGAAGACCTGCAAGATCATATATAATTGGATTAAATATGCCAATTTTTATAATTATATATAATGAATAGATTATTTTAAAAACATGCATGATATCTACTTCATCAAATTAAATATTGTTAAAGTGCAGTCAAACGTTATAACATACCACAAAAATGTGTTAGCCCTGGGGCATCATGAATTGTCCATACAAGCATTGCATGGAATTGAAATTGTCTTTGTCTTATTGGTCTAGAGACGTCATACATAGTGACGCCATTCCATAACTTTAGTAACTCGTCGATAAGAGGCTTCGATATATACATTCATATATTTAACTTGGTACTTACCTAGTTGAATGAACATAAACATTACATAATTATTATAACCATTTTACTGCAATATATATAAATTAATGTACATGACTATTGAATGAAAAAATATAAGTCATTATGCAACAAATAAGACAAATGAGATGCTACTACATTAAAGAAAATTGATGTAAACAAATACCTGGAACAATCATTGACAACATTATGTTCTCCCTCTTTATTGACATCCATGGAGGAATGTTATTGTTGATAACAAAAACAGGCCACGAGTAAATAGATCTCAGCTCTCCAAATGGATTGACACCGTCCGCTCCCAATGAAAGCCTGAGATTACGAGGTTCTTCTTTAAAGTGTGGCCATTTTTCCTCCATGTCCCTAAATGTAGAACCATCCACAGGCATTCAAGAATGTCATCTCCACTTCTATTCATGCATGGTAATCCATAAATTGCGCTAAGCTTTCGCACCTAAATAATCATTGCATACGTGGAATAATGAGAATATAACAAAGAACTTTGCGAGACACTTTTTTTTAGTTGATCTGTTCGATATCTACTGATATGACATTCTGGGAAATTCTATTGCAAATTCCCATTGTTTATGATATATAATATGATCATTGGGACATGCATCTATTGCTTGATACTCCATTCCAATATCTTTCATAATGGAAGATAAATCTCGGTATGAGCGAGGTAAAATATTTGATGGTGGTAACAAAAATTCACCAATCAATCTACAACAAAAAATAATTTGTTAATATAAAGAATATTAATGGTACATATTTCATCCTTTATTTACTAGTGATGAACTAACAACAATTAAAATAGATGAAAAAAGATGACATATATGGCATACCTTAACATCAGTGAAATTGCTATGTTGATAAACCATTCATAACCTTCAAGTTCAACAACAACAATACAAAAGAGAGAAGACTTGTGTGGGAGCCTTCATAAAGGGGCTCATATGCCTTCTCAAGTATAGGTAAATCATGATCATCAAAGTCATCTCGATCATCATGATCAGCTCTACCACTAAATGTGTCATGGATCAATATATTTGTACCATTATCTTCAACTATGTTTTCTGGTGCATGATCATCTTCTTCCATAGGATCATTAACTTCAACTTCGATATTCACAGCTCCATGTTCGTCCGCTTGCAAAACCACATTCTTTGGGCCGTGATAATCCATATCATCTGCTCTAGGGCACCCCACCTTTATAATAATGATAGACACAAATAAACCATGATCATGATCAAGTGATTATATATATATATATATAAATGTTAAAACGATATAAACATTTAAAAATTCAATCAATATAAACATATATAATGAACAACTTACCAATGGATGATAATCATGCCCCCCTTCAACGTGACCATTTTGCTTACAATGTTTCTCAACTGTTGTGATTAAAAGTTGTCTCGTCTTTAAGCCCTTGCAATTATTGCAAGGACAATAACATTTCCCATCACCCTTTCTTTTCAATCTAGCCCACAATCTATCAAGTGTCTCTTCATTTTGTTCTGGACTAATATTATCTGACATGATTTTTCTTTACCAAGCTTGACTATTTAGATCTTCAAAAAATATCAAACTCACAATCCAATAATTTTTATTCATAGACAGGTAACATAATCTAATAATTCTGATATTTTACACCAAAAAAATTTGGCATGCAACCACCCCTGCAAAAGAGAAGATAGTCTGAAGTTAATGACCCCAAAAAACACTTTAAAATGCTAATTCCAAAACTTATTAAATTCTGATTTTACTATGATTTCCAACCGTTAAGACTCCTAAAATCAGAATATTGAATTTGATCGCAAACTTCCTATAACGATGGAGGTAGCAAGCTAGTAAGAGCAAGTGACTCATTCTTAATGAGCAACAAGTCAGAATCATCATTGCTAATGTCAATACGGATTTATCCTTTTAGTTAAAGATGCAATGTGTCACTTCTTATGACAAGCTTATCCCTAGGGCCCTCAACATTGAGAGAGCCCTAATCGACTAGTAGAATTTGGAAAATAAATGACTAGGTGACTAAAAAATTTAGTCACAACAACTAAAAATGACTAAATTTTGCTCATTTTTTGCAACTCAGCTATAAATGAGTAAATAAATTACTAGTTTGGTCGTTGATTAAAAATTATTTAGTCACACAAATAAAAATGACTAAATAGTTAGTAATTTATTTAGTCACAATGCATTTGAATAAATCATTTAAGGAATCAAGAATATAGCCCGCCAAAATACTCTAAAACTTTAATAAACATACCCTAATTTTTTTTTCAAAATCTTATTTTCAGGCGTAGCCCACTAGAATGGAGTTTTCATTTTAATAAACATACTCTAAACCTTCGTCAAAACATTATTTTCAAGCATAGATCGCCAAAATGGAGAAGTGTTTCCATAAAGAATGAAAAATAACGGTGAGGAGATGTGCGTGAAAGGAGGCATAGGATTCATTGCTGCTTATCTCATTCCCGCTCTGCTCAACAAATCTTACATTGTTCCCGCTACTATTTGTAATCTAGGTATTACTTGACATATATTTGCATAATCTCAAATTCCTTCAGAGGCTTTTGAAGTATCAATGTATCCTATATAGGGTTTAGAATGATTTATTTTAATTAAATAAATAAATAAATGATGTATTTCCTTGTAATTAGATAATGTGGAGATCTCTTAAATCTTCCCTAGCACACTATCCTCTTTGGCACTGTATTCATTACTCCAGCTACTAGGGTTTTGCATGTGACATCTTTAATATCTTCATGACTATGGCTTTTAAATAGATCTCAATCTTTGCTTTAATCCTTTTCATGGTAACCCTTGAGTTCCATAATCCACCTTCAATCTCTTCTAAGAACGGTGTCTTAAGCTAGACTGCATAGTATGCATAAAAATCAAGTCCTTCATACCTAGCATTGTTCCAAACCACCACTCACTGCCTTGTTTAAAATTTTTCCTCCATAAGCACAATAGCATGTTTTAAAATCATGGTTGCCAGTGATTGACCATTAAGGTCACTCACTATCACTTAAAGATTCCTTTCATAAGCATCCTTCTATAAAATCAAACTATGCCCTATAGACTGCCTACTTACTACAAGCGACTCATTGTTTCATGGTATTGTAGTTCTTAAGATCCTTCAACCTTATTGACACTACTTCATAGTCCACAAGGTATTATTCACTATTCTCCCATCTTTGACGAGTCTCAAAACACTGCTCAAACATGCAATCCACTACCTCCATTATACATTAATGGCTAAGAAGAAACATTGAACCTATGATTACCACTGCTACTTCATTTGGATAGTCATTCCCTAATTGCATTTTCCTTGTCTAACACTACCAAAAGCATTTGAAAAACCCTTAAGGTCAGCAAGGGGGTAAGGAAACTCACTGTTAAAATCTCCACTTTACTATGCAAGGTTTGAGCTTTATTATCTTGTCACTGCTCAGCCTTTTTTGACTCACATCTCAAGTGATTGTCATTCTTCTTACCATAGATTGCATTTACAAATGTCACTAAGCTACATAGTGTGCTTGTTATTGGCTACAATCTTTAGATTGCAAGATTTTGTTATTAGCTACAATGTCTCAATCTTTCTAGTATTGCAACCTCACTAATCCGCTATAGTTATTGTTTATGTTTCTATGGAGGCCTAGGGTTTGTACCCTAATCATGCTCTTACCAATTCTTCTATTGGTATTAAAAAACAACCTTAAATCTTGGGTCAGAAAATTAGTTGTCTTGACAAAGTTATGGTATGATCTTGGATTGTATCCTAGAGTGTGTGGGAAACTTGTGTTTGATCATTAAGGTATGTAAACCTGATCAGGGAAATGTATCCTATATAGCATGGGTCTTTCTTTAATACTTTCCATAATGGTTATTAGCATATCACATTATTATAGTTTGTGGTAACCCAAGATTGCATTCAAGTATGTAACAAACTTGGTTTGTAGTTTAAGTTATGCACTTTTAAGTAACATTCATATGGTTTAGAAAATATTGATCACTCTATAGAATAGCCCATTAAACATGGGTTGTGCTTGAATGCACTACATAATTTATATAACACAACCACTCTGCATATCAACCAGAGCTATAAGCTCTTTATTGCAGCAAGAGGGAATCACTCTTTGATCATGCTATAATTACATCCTAACATGTTAAACTTGAGGCAACCTAAATGCACCCAATGATGATTGACACCTACATTATAAAACCTAAATTAACTACATTATATGAGTGCCTCCATTTCTATCACAACATAGCCACATTAAACTTGGGTCACATATGAATGCATCATGTATTTGTTATAGCACAACTGTGCCACATGACCAATAGAGTTATAGATCACATAATTACAGTCACAAGAATCTGTTCCTTGGTTGTGATCTTATGGTGATTCCACACAACAAAATATGGACATGAAATTCTCAAAACCCTAAACCTCTAAAAATGAAATATGATGAGATGTTGCTTTAAAATATGATTTTCAAACCTAGAACTACAAATCTGACTTCACAATTGAATTCTGCAAAAAAACAATGACTACCCTCAACCTGGTGATATCTTCTTGAATTTTTTCTGATTTTTCCCAAGAAAATCGTCCTTAGTTCTCCACAAACTGTCTCAAGTAGAGCAAAACACTATCGCAATAAATCAGCAAACTCACTTTTCTTTGTCGGCCACAATTTGATTTTTTTCTATTTTTTATGTTTGTCGAAATTTTGACAAAACCGATAGTCGAAATTTTGACGAACGTCGGGGATAAACTTTCAAAAAATTGAAAATTACACATCAAATTTTACAAGCACCCGATGATACATCAAATTATACATATTTCGTTGGACATTTTCGTCGGATTTTGCAGTCAAGTGAGTTAGTGCATTAATGGAATCACCTTATGTGTAGCCAAACTTACCCTAGTTAAAAATATTTCACAATCAAGTTCACCATGATCAGTTGTATCATGAATTCTACACTCGATGGCTCTACCAAAGGTGAATAAACTCAAAGGATATAATCTATAGTTAAGGATCTTATTGATTTTTTCAA
Organism: Sequoia sempervirens; assembly: GCA_007258455.2. NCBI lineage: Eukaryota > Viridiplantae > Streptophyta > Pinopsida > Cupressales > Cupressaceae > Sequoia > Sequoia sempervirens. The sequence continues at coordinate 928,825,881 of VDFB02281492.1, forward strand.
CTTCCATTTTCAAAATATTGGCTTGCATTAGACTCTCGCCTTATAAGCTACTTTTAAACCCATAATCAATACGAATTCCTAAACAAAACCTAGAGGGAAATATATATATATATTATAAAGTAAGGGGGTGCCCTCCTAGTGCTAGTTCCTGTTGATGATGATGTTACTCGCAGCAACAGTGTAGATAAAATCCTCATAGGCAAACCATGAAGAACCTATCTTTACTTGAAGGACTGAACCAGGGCAACCTAAGGTGTATGTATAATAGGAAAAGGTTGAATTAGCTTAATCCCAAGGCTCCGATAGTCAGGTCTTGACCATACTAGGTTCACTTCAGGGTATGATGTGATATTGTTGTTGATCTCAAGGGGTCTATGGTTATCTCCAGTTTCTTTAAGAATCATAAGCATCAAATACATGATTTTCAATTCGATCATAAAATACTCATGAAATCAACAGATTTGCAATAATATTTCATGAACATCAAACAATTTTGTTATCACTTAAGTAGATTTAGCTTTAAGCATTCAACAATTTCATAGAAACGAAATATTTTCAATAAATTTGCATTCATTCATCTATTTTTTGGAACAATTTCAAAAATTTAAACATCTAGTCTAAAATAAAGCATAAAAATATTGAAAATAAATTTCTCCTGGTTATTATCCATGCATGCTCCAAGATTTAATCAAATCAAAGCAAACCGATCTATACTTCACCAGATTGCTTCACAACTAGGCATAAAATGGTGCAAGCTTTTAAAGAAGGGGGTTTAATTTGGACACCAAGTAGGTTCTATATGCACCTTTAAATGTCGCAACATAGTCTTGTTCGGCTGAACTAACAAACTAGCTACAAAGATACATGAGATAGGTAGCTATCAAATTGGCTTCAATATTGATTAAGTTCTATGTGCATACAAGTTTTTAGACTAGAATGATTTAGAAAATAGGAAGAATGAACAAAACTTAGAGAAGTTTTGGCTCTTCCAACATCCACAAATCTTGAACTTAACTTAAAAAGAAGTATCATATGGCCTTTTATAGAAGACACAGGTAAGATAAGACAAATACATGAGAGGAAATACAAGGGGTGAATCACATCAAGGCATGTGGAATGTGATGACTAGTAAGAGAATTGCAAACAAAGTGAACGAAGGTCAACCTTCATCTGCACGTTAATGTCCTTTCAGGTTTTCATCTTCTTATTATCAGGGTTCCTTCTTGGAACCAAACAAATCTGCCAAAAAGAATGTAGGAAATTCCCATACATACAAAATGATCAGGTGGAATTTATGTTCCTACATTTAGGTTCAAACTCGGCTTTAACATTCCCAGGAATGAATGATCCCCATAATGTGTACACTTTTCCGTTGCATGCTTAAAATCTAGAGTCCTAATTTCCCGGTACCCGGTGCTCTTTTGCAACGAACTTTATTTCTACATGAGCTTCTAAAGTGTATTGTTGAACTTGCTAACACCATTGGATCTGCCTGCAACCTTAGTTTTCCTGATCGTCCATACCCGAACTTTTCATCGCAATCTATTTCTCCTGCAATCACAAATTCCACCTATTAAATCCCTTTTAAAAAAACATTTATAAAGAATCTCATGTAAATAAAACCATCATTAATTTGTTATCATTATAAATCCATCATAAATAACACGCTTTCAAGAAAATCATGTATTCTTACGTAATTATCTTTTATATCAGGTTACCAGACCATTGAACTTTTTGGATAACCTTAAAAATTAAAACTTTGCTTTGCACTGTTACCCAGTATCCGGTACCTGGTATTTAGCTTTTACCCATAATTTCCCGGACCTTGGATTTTACCGAAACTTCCATATTTACCGAACCTCAACTCCCGGAATAGAACATTTTGCTCAACACTTTGCTTTACCTTTTACACTTCTGGCATTCTCGGTTCTCGATATCTGGTACTCAGAACATTTGAATTATGAAGTACTCTTTTCAAAATATTTATCTTTGCATTTTTCACTTTCGGTAATCTTTCCAACTAGCCAACACCTGCCATAAGCATTAGTTTTCACTTGGGGTCCCCAAGTCTTACAATCATGGGGCATATTGTGAGACCACACAACAATGGTGAAACCAACCATGCTTGAAAGTCAATCTCCATTTTCTTTGGCATGCAATAATTCATTCATTGAATAGTAAATTATTTCATTTAATCTTTTTGATAAATTCACAAAGGATTGGATTCCTAGTATAATAAAACAAAATGTGAATTGACATGACATTGGATTATAGGAATAATTATAGGAGTTTCAATAAGCTTGTATATAATGCATCTACCGAATAGAGAAAATAGAGAGAACAAATTAGTGATGTTTACAAGAAAGACTTTAATAATTTTGAATGCTAAGTAGTTTTTGTAAATTAATAACAATAGGATGAATCCTTCAATTTTTATTATATGTATGAGTTTTGAGTATTTGCATGTGCTTCTTGAAGCTCTCATTATTTTGGAGGAGCCAACCACTTACCCAAGAGGTGGTGTATGAGTTGATAGTGCTATATATAAGTATTTTGTTATATTTTTCTTGTTACATGTGTTAATTTTTACTCTATAAATGTGGGTAATTTTAGCTAAATTTATCTAAGTAATTTTTTTCAAGGTTCTATTTTTATTTTATTAGTATCATTTGTAAGTTACTAAATATTAAAAAAAAATCTCAAAAATCTTTCCCCTAGATAGTTTAGTAAGAATAATCATTTCACTTAGTAGTATAAATTTGGTAGTTTTTGTTGAATTATTTAAATTTGATTTACATAGTTACATTCTTAGAATAAGAGACTCCTATTTAGGCTTCCAATACCCCTATTGTAGATGTTTTTGCTGAAAATAAAAAACTGATTTAAATCTATACACCCAAAATCAAAATTTCAACATAACATCAATGAAGCTTTCCTAAATGAACACAAATGCAAAACGTAACACTAAACTATGAAAATAAAAACATATGCATTCAAAATAAAACTAACTCCATTGCTTTCCTATCATCAATATCTTGTATTAGACATTTGGTGCTCTCATATTTTCACAAGCACAAATGCAACAAGAAGCTATGATGAACAAATAGTGAGTAAAATTGAATATATGTTTTTTGGTGAGAAGAGAGAGGGTTTATATAGATGTCCTCACACGATAGATTTGAGTTACAAGAGAGATGTGGGATTAAAGAGTGAAGTGGAAAAATGAATGTTTATCCCATATTCTTTAATCAAGTGCAATTGATTGAAATGAAAGAAATAAATGGGTGCCTTTATGATATAATGAAGGTTTAGGAGTTTAGAATAAAGTGGATTTGTGAATTAGATGAGTGATATAAATTTAAATGGATTTATGTATGAAAATGATTTAATAAAATATGTAAATAGATAAAGATTAATGTAAATTAATGTATGGACATTTTAATTATTATGCATGAATAAAGTGTGTATGAAATGGATAAATGATGAATAAATGATTATGCAAATGGATAATGCTTATAATATGTTAATGATTTAAGCGAATTAATGAATGAATAGAAGAAATTATTAAATGAATTAATTGAATATATACTAATATCCATTTAATTAATAGACGAAAAATAGGATGATTGTGAGGATAAATTTTGAGTGTCTAAATTTTTCCCCTCTTTGAGATAACGCAGCCTGTCATGTTGTTTCAAAGAAAAAAGATTGATTAACTAATACATGCCCCAGGGACATCCTGGTAAGGATGATGATAAGGATAATATGCCCCCTTGAGAGATTGATTGAACAAGTTGTAATAAGATTATTCTCTTGACAGATCACAAGGAGAAGATTTGATAATTGATATTGCATGAGTGATTAAGCGAAGATGCACATTTGATGAAAATGCAAAATTGATAGGCATAACTAAACAATTGATGAAAATGCTCAATATATCTAGGTTGATAAGCTGATTAAGTTGATTGAGATTGATGCTAGTGCAAAAAAATGATTGATTAATAAATTGAGTGATCAGGGAGCATTAGAGTCCCATGCTAAAAATCAAGTTGATTGATTTGATATCTGGATTAGAACACAAGCATCAATTGGATAAAGCCATTAATTATTCTTTGACATAAGGATCATGAAGAAAGTGAAATGCTAAAGGAAATGGATGATGGATGAAAAGAGATATGAAGGAAATGGAGGTGATGAAGCTTCTTGTGCTTTACAGAGCGCTTTATCATCATAGAGCTCATTATGTCACAAATTAGTATAAGCGTCTAGATAGCATGAATGCCTAGACGACCCGAATAATGTTTGCATTTTTATTTAGCAGTGAAGTATAAGCATCTAGGTATAAGGACCTTAGATGACCTGAATACTTATTTCCTGGAAGACACTATTAGACAAGGAATGTTCTCATCCACACTAGACTCATAGGTCCTCGATGATTTTAGACAACCATGTCTTAAGATGAGTCATCCTGTGAATAAGAAAAAATCCACAGATAGAAAACAAGTGAACATGCCCCATCCTCACCTCTCTAGTCAAAGACATCCTCAAGAAGCTAAAAGGCATGCTACCAATGATAAAAATCATAAAATAATCAAAGATCGACAAACAAACAAGTATCATGCTTCCATGCATATCTAATTCTTGTTACAGTTTATGTGTTTGTTTGGATATGAATGAGGGATTGATGGGTATGTTGCAATGTCTGCTTGATTGTCACTCGTGGTGCATTTTTATTTTATTGAAGTTCAAAGCTGTGTGGCGATTAGATTGTGTCACTGTTTGGAATTTTTTGAAGTTTATTTAATTTTTTTTTTAATATTTGGAATATTTGATTTTTTTGGATTTTTGGAATAGTTGATATTTTTAGATTTTTGGAATATTTGATTTTTTTGGATTTTTGGAATATTTGATATTTTTATATTTTTAGAATATTTGATTTTTTTGGATTTTTGGAATATTTGATTTTTTGGATTTTTAGAATATTTGATTTTTTGGATTTTTTGAATTTTTACGACGGAATGAGATGAATTTCAAGTGAGAAGACAAAAAAAGAGGATAGTTTCCTTGACCACGAGATGCTAAGTATCCCAACCCATAGCTAAGGTTGAGGAAATTCCCTAGTGAGGGATAGGACCAACTTCGTATTCCTGAAGAAGCGAGCAAGTGAGGGGAATGTCAAACAATTCACAAGCTATGGTGAGTCTGAAAAGTCTATTATGAAGTGGCAGGGGAATGGAAATGGGATGGAAAGATCAAGTGGAGCTCCAAAGGAAAAAGGAGCAAAGCCTCTACACATGACGTCGATTTCTTGGTTTTCACCATGGTACTTGCTCAAGGCACCACTAAAGTGGTTTTTACCATTGAATGAATTGATTTCTCTTTAATTTTTTCATTTCATTTTTTTTTGTATTTTTTAAGACTTTTTTCCATTTTTTTATATTTTTTAAGACCTTAAAAGAGTGTACTCTTTCAGGTACTTAGGTATAAAAGCTATGGATATGCATACTTTTAGTGGGATCACTAAGTAATTCACCTTTTGGAGTAGATAACTAGAATGCCCCTGATCCATAGAGAGTTGTGGCAATGCATTGATCTTGCTTGGATGACTGTGTTGGATGAACAAACCTAATCTAGATGAGGAGTGCAAGTGGCAAGATGAAGGACGATAGATGTGGTAGATGAAAGAGGCTATGGTATGATCCCTAAAGTGCACACTACGTGGGCCATCAGGCTTTAGATGAAAAGGAGCTTGGGAGACCAACGAGCTAAAGTACGTGAAGGGGTTGTCATCAAAGATACATTGAAAGAAATCACCAATGGTGTGATATGATAGATATGTGAACATGGATGGGTGAAATGGAATATATGGTATGAGTGAGAGTGATGTGGATGGAGACTTTGGATTAACAAGCTCTTTTTTTGACTTTTTTCTTGATAGATGCCCCCAATGATTTTTGATGTAGAGGCATACTTGGAGATCAAATTTTTCTTGCTTTCACTTTTGAATTTTATTTTTTATTTGTCCGATAGCTTTTTATTTTGGCTAGGGGACTTTTCTTGATATATATTTATTTTTATTTGTCCAATAGCAAATTATTATGGCTAAGGGACTTGTCTTGTTCTTCTTTTATTTTCATTATCTCTCTTGATTCTTGATCTCCTTTTAAAGATAGATTGTTCATTGGAGCTTTACCTTTATCCTTTTCTTGAGCTATGACTTGTTGATCCATTTCTATGATGTAGATGGACGTGAGTGAGATGGATGAAATAAGCAAAGTGACAGGAATGTCTAGTGGACAAATGGAAGTGGCGATGCCATCAATGGAGTCTTTAGGAATATCCTTTTTGGTATTGCTAATGACAAAGGAAGCTTGCACATCCTTAATGACTTGGAAAGGTGGATTAGTAGAGGTGAAAGTAGAAGATGCATATCCTAGCCTAGGGTAGGTGGGATGGAAGGATGATGATTGGATATCCTCAATAGGATCATGATCAAAGAGTGGGTTATCGTAGATGTCTTGGTCAAACATGGGGTTATCATGGATATGAAAAGCTTGAGCAAAAGCATATATGGAAAAGGAAGACGTATCATTAGGATCCCAAAAGGTTTCAATCCAATCATGTCAATCTTTTTGCATTCCTTCTGTAGCTATCTTGACACCATTGTTGGAAGTTTGACCCTTTTCGGTGACATTGGCATTGTCTTTTGCTTGCTGGTAAATTATACATACGGTATTCTCCATATCCCATATCATGGAATTGGACCTTGGGGTTTGATGGTGCGGTAAATGAAGTGGATGCTTTTAAGGACTTAGGATCAACATATTCTTGAGAAGGAAGTGCTTCACAATTTTTAGGGATTGTGATTTCAGTTTTAGGGCTTAGACTATTGCAATACCTGAAAGGATTTGGATCTCCTTGTATTGTGATTTTGGCACCATTGTGTGGGAATTTAATGCACTGATGGTATGTAGAAGGTATTGATTACATTGCATGAATCCATGGCCTTCCAAGGAGGATGTTATAGGTCAGAGGGAGATCAAGGAATTGGAAAACCACATCTTTTACCATAGGCCCAACCTTGATTGGTAAAGTAACTGAACCTTTAGATGAGTGTTCCTCTTCATCATATGCCTTTATGGTAATCATTTTCTTTGGATCAATTGCATTTTCAAAGAACCCTAATTCTTTGATCAATTTTTGAGTACAAATATTAAGACCCACTCCTCTGTCCATCAGAATTCACTTGATATTAACTTTATGGACAAGGACTTCAATGTACAAAGGTGCATTATGTGGTTTTCAAATGGAAACATCATAATTCTCATTAAAAGTAAGAGTGTGAGGAGAGGTGATGTGTCCCACCATAGCTTAGAATTGATCCACATGTAGGTTTGTAGGCACTGTAGCAGTAGCAAGCACTGTATCTAGGATAGCTTTATGCTTAGGAGATAGGCGTAGCAACTCAAGTATGGAAATTTGTGTGAGTGTTTTACCTAAATTCTCTATGAGGTTGTATCGTGAAGTTGGTGTAGTGGGTTTTGAATTAGGACCTCTAAGGGTAACTGTGCCTCTATGGGTAGTAACATTGCAATCGGGTTATTTTCCTTTTATAATGAAAGTGTTCACATGATTATCAACCTCCCTGATGTTAGTTATGATATAGTCATACTTAGCAGTAATATAGTTCACACCATCACCAGATTTAGGGGCCTTTCCTTTATCCTTGTCATGCTTAGGGAAAGGGTTTTTAAACATCTTGCGATCAGAATTATCAGGAGTGTGCCTGTCAACTACTATCTTACTATCATCAATAAGGTCTTATATTAGATGTCAAAGTTTATTGCAACTATTAGTCTTATGTCCTTTATGTCTATGATAGTCACAAAAGTGATCCTCATTCCATCATGGGGGTTTGACTTGTGGATTATATTATTTCATCTCAAGTAGCATTATAAGATTGTTTTCAAGGAGTTCTTTTAATGCGGATTCAAGCGATTGTCCCAATGGTGTAAAATTTTTTTTAGGGAAGCTTCTTTGTTTTTCTTTTCCTTTTTCTGAAGATGAAACTTTAAGGTTGTAGATAGGTGATGATGTTTTATTCATTTTCACATCAACAACTCTGTCATTGACCACATTCTTATTCTTTACCCAAAAAGGTGTCTTGTTGCTCGAACCTGATTTTTGATCTTTGTCACTATTAGGTTTAATAGTTCCATCATCAATGAGAGTTTGTTTGATTCAAAATCCCATTTCTATGACTTCATCAAATGAATCCAAGCATTTGAGGTGAAGTTCCTTTCCAATTTCCTTATTCAAATTTTGACAAAAGAGGTCAACCAATTCTTTGTCTGGAATTGTATAAGGTGATATTTTTTTGAAATGTCTCCATCTTTATAAAAATGACACAAAAGATTCTCCTTGTTTTTGTTTGGTGTTAAAAAGGTTTGTCATGGTCACTTTAAGTTCACAATTGAAACTATAATTGGAGATAAATTTATCAGCCAGTTCTTGAAAAGATTTGATGGTCTAGGGTAATTGTGAAAACCATTCCATAGCTTATCCTCCTAGACTGCGAGGGAATAATCTCATAAGACATGCATCATCAACTGTAAATTCGGAGGTAGTAGCACAAAATTATCTTAAGTGGTCTTTAGGATCTCCTTTTCTCTTATATTTATCAAGTCTCAGTATGTCCTAGTGACTAGGAAAAGATGGCATTGGTATGCTTAGATTGAAAGGATAAGGAAATATATCTTCAATGGAGAACTTGTGGGATGATGTTTTACTGTTCTTGAGAGTATCCAATTCTTGTCTCAGTGCTCTAAGCTCATCCAAAATAGTATTGTTTGTAGGTGCAAGTTTTGAAATCTTTGAAGATCTCTTGTAACCAGGTTGTAGATAAAAGGGTCTGTGATCTTTGATTCTATCCTCATTGTTTGTTTTTGGACACTTACGTTCACTAGATTCATGTTTGTCATTTATCGTGAGTAAGGATATATCAAAATTAGGAGGTAGTTTGATTCCATAATCAACAAGGGCCTTAAAGTATTGTTGTGGATTATGTTTGACTACCTCTATAAGAAATTTAGTTAATATATGATCATTAAGTGCTTCATCTATATGGGATTGGGTTATTTCTTTGTTATCAGTTTCATTTGTTCCACTAGTTGCAACAATAATGTGATCTTCCCCATCAAAGTCTTTTCCCCAAGCCTTCCCTTCTTGAAACATTTTTACTCTTGTTCTAGGGGTCATGGGTGATTGTTCTAATCTTTAACCTAGAACAAGATAATGTATGAGACCTAAGGTTAGGATTTGACTCTAAGATGCGATATGAGAATGGTATGGTATGATAAGCTTGATATAATAAGAAAGGAAGAGCTCAAGGAAACTCTAGGTCCAAAGCTAATTATGATGCAAGGCTTTACTTGTGCTATGATGGATAAACACAAGGATAAGTGATCAAGAGAGGGTATGTAGGAGATGATGAACTCCAAAAATATTTCCCTACTCTAGGATAATGGTAATTCCCTAACTCAAAGATGATAAACCTCAAGTGATACAGGTGATTAATAGTGGTGCAGGAGCACACGGGTGAATGAGCAATAACACCACCGAAAAATATTGTGGTTATGTTTTCCACAACTTTGGTTTTGGTTTTGGCTTATCACCTCTCTTCTTTAGCTTTGTTGAGTTCATTCTCCCTCCATGTTCAACCTCATTCTAATGATGAATTGGATGATAGTAAAAGGTGAAAGGGAAAGTTTAAATGCTGATCAATTTTAAATAACAATAGTGTAAATTTAAATTCCATTATTTGGCATCCATCTATTGAATTTTATCAGATGTTGTATTTGCAACTATCATGGTCAACATAAATGCAAATGTGGAAGCAAGGACCGAGGAACATTGAAAAGAAAGAGAAATAATGTAATGAAACCTGAATCAATTGGCCCAAGTAAAGAATGCAACCCGCCATTTGGAGGAAAGGAATTGACCTAAAAAGGTCATTGAAGAGTTTGATGGAAGTCAAAAAGGAAGATTTAAATTTGCAAATTGATAGTAATCCAAATGAAAGGAAGGTGAACATGCCCGCATAAGGAGAGATGAAAGGAGCACGTGGAAACAACAAGAAGGAAGTTGATAATTCAATGGAAAATTGGTTATGAGAAAAGTGAGGTGGGATTCAAGAGATTGTGCAAAAAAGAATGGTTGGGAGACTGAAAAGAGACACATACAGGTTGCACCACCTATAAAAGAGTGAACTCAGAGAAAAATAAGGCAGAGATAGAAGTTTGACCCAGTGAAGAGAGGTGGCATCGGACAAGAATGCAAAGGGGGTTGTGCCTAATAGAAAAAGAGGCCTTTTGAAATTCAAATTGTAGAGAAGGGTGAAAGAAGAAATCACGTGGAAATCAGGAAGGGGCATCAAACTCAAATTTTGAAGGCGTGCAAAAAGTAAAGAAATGAGGGACAACTGATAAGTACACAGTAAGAAAAGAAAGACCGTAAGTTGTGGGAGAGGTTGATAATCACAGAAAGAGACGAATTGATTTGCTAGGGTGTTTTGATAGAAAGTGATGCGTAACAAATTGAAGGGAGATTCACAATAGAGATGAATGCACCTAAATATCTATAGGAGAATACAATGAGCGGTGGGAGATTGAGTGCAAAAGCTTGTGACTATACAAATAGAAATTGGGATGGTATGAGGGGCCTTCGAAACCGAGAGAGAAATTTTGTATTCCAGATGTATCTATAATTGAGTTGAATCAATAAATATTGAGTTTGTTGCTATTAATATTTTATTAAAAGTTGATTCTAGGTAGAGTTGCCTAAGAAAATTGTTTTGTGTTTTTGAGTTGGTGAGTGGAGAGGAGCACCCTCTTGCATCAATTGGTATCAGAGTAGGTAGTCCTGAGAGTGGAGAGGATCCACCAGGACCTATGAGTGTTGTGTGAATAGATTGTCGATTGGGAGGGAGTTCACACAAGAAGAAAGTGTATGAAGTGGTAGTGAAGAAGCTCGTGAGAGCTGTTGTAGGTGTGTGAGGAATCTTGGTAGCAAGAGAGATTGAAGCCACAGAGGAAATTTGAGAAGTGATGGCAGATTGCAAGATGTGAGATTATAGTAGAAAAAAATGGGTTGGGTCATGAAGAGGCCCGTGCGGATACGGTTTTGGGATTAGTATTGGGATGATGTGGAGGACGAAATGTGTGAAGCGTTGGAAAAGATAGTTGGTGAAGAAGTAGGAAAGATCGAGATGATGCTCGAGAAATTGGAAAAGAATTTTCAGAAAGGTGAAAATAAAGTGGCAAAGAGGAGCAAGAAGAAGAATGAGGATAACAACCTAAGATGGAAAGAGGAAGAAGTAAGAGCAACCCCTACAAATGAAGAAGTTGCAACAATGACGTGCCATGAGGAAGGCATGACAAGAGAAGAAGAAAAGATAGAGGTGAACAACGAAGAGGTCACAGTGGATGGCGAAGGTGAACCGGATTTGTTCACACAACTAATGTCAATTGAGGAAGAATGCTTAATAAAGCTCATTGGTGCAACAAAGAAAGAAGAGCAAGAAGTTGTAGCTAACGAGGAGGTGGAAGATGTCATAGTGAAGTTTGGTATTGCAAAGTTGCGAGTGAAAATGAGGTAAATCAGATTTGTGAAGTTATTTCATTTTCAAATGTGGTAGTAGAAGAAGAGATGGATAGAAAACCAGAACATGTAGTAGATGTTGCCAATGGTGTGTGGTTGTGTATAGAGATGGTTGAAGATATTACAGGTTGTTTTTGGTGGAGGTGGATGGTTAGTCGTGGGTTTGAACCTATTAAAAAATATTTAACTAGCTCCCTTCGGGTGTATTTTTCCTCTATGCATCAGCCCGCACTTCACAGAGTTAACTCGGCCTTTTATCAAGGTTTTGCTCTGCCGCTTCATGTGTCTACTCTTCACAACTCTGAGTCTCAGCGTTCCTTTCACATCCCAGCAAGCTCTGCTATACTTCCACATGTTGCAACTACAGGTTTCTTTTTGTCATGTTTTCTTGTTGTCTCGTCAGGCTCCGAAAGGCTACCATGAAGCCCTCATTCCTAAAAGGTTCTGATGGGCCCCATGGTTGTTGTCTACAGTGTATACTTGCTACATGTTTTCCATTCACACATCTTCAGCCCAGAGATGAATTAGCAACCACAGGTAGCGAAATGCTGCCATGCATCTCTTTTGCGCCTGACTAGTGATCGTTCCCTCCATTGTTGATGAGGGCTCCGCCCATTTGACACATGCAACATTAACGCAAGTCCTTAGCGGCGAGGGGAGAGAGGTTCATATGGGTAGCAAAAGGCTGCCACGTGCCTAACTAGCGGATCACGTATTAGGGCAATGGACCAGATGAGCCGAATAATGCTACTGATCACTACGTGTCATAATCATTCACACAAGAGGGTGACACTTGTTTGATCGGGCCTAGCTAGGACCACCACCATCATTGCAGAGGATGCACCTGTTCCTAGGATGACTCGATGCTTGGTTCTAGATCGATTCTATTGTAACGGCCTTGGGGATATTCTGATTCTTGCATCATTGTTGAGGATTGCAAAATCTTTTTTGTTGCTGCTCTCTGAAGCAGTGGGAGGTTTTTCTGCTATATATATTTTCTCTATTATGAGAAAATGTTCAGAATATGAGGAAAATGTTGGTTTTAGAAACGCTAGGCCTTTATTGCTATTTTATTTGATTGCAAAAACTCTCAGACTGTGCCAATTGTTCGACCTTTCTATTTTTCATGCTATTTGATCAAACTATAAACTATGTTTTTTATTGTTTGGACACTTCATTTAAGAACTTCTATATATGTTGAATGCAATTTTGCTTACCTAGATCATGTCTAATGACTCTTCTTGGCAGTAGGAATGTATGCAATGATATTTTACATCAATGAATGAATTGTTTATGCTATAACCTTAAGTCTCTGATGTTTTGGAACACTACAACACCATTCAAGCCCTTAGATCTATGATTTATCGTGTCTATCATTAAGTCTTGGCGCATCGCCTTAGGTTAGACTTCATTTTATCATATCTGCTTCCTTTTCCCTTTGCAAACCCCCAATATAGAAGAAGTTGGCTTCTCTAAAAATCTGGAGGTTACTCAGTTTAGCGCAAAAGGTCCCCCTTAAACTGAGTTTCCCATAAGGCACTGTTACCTTGTCAAATTTTGGCGTCAATAGTTTGTTCCTTTTTTCTGGCATGCCCGGTGGGACCGAGCTTAAATGAAATTGCATTTTAGAAGGGTGTATGAGCCATTGGCCTGTAACTAGATCTCAAACCACAAGGAACCCCAGTTTACTAGTACCTCCCCTAGGGATAGTCCAGGTCGCAAACCAGCTAGTAACTGTTCCATTCCCACTGCCCGTTCCTCTCACCATTTTTCTGGCCACCAACAGAAACTATGTGGCATGGGACACCGGAAGTCCCCTAGTAGCCCTGGTAGCACCTCCTGTCTAGGGCACTATCCCGGTTTCAGCCATGAAAGCTATACCGAAGTTTACCAGAGACAACTCAAGAATACCAACAGAACATTTGCAGGATGTGGCAGACATATGTCTGGTACATGGGATTACAACACAAAATGTAGCCCTAAGGCTTCTCACCGCATCTTTTAAGGGCAAGGTGCTGGATTGGTACCAAACACTAACGCCTAATTCAATTCGCACCTGGGATGAGCTCGAAGATCCATTCTATGAGAGGTTCTCGAATGAAGGACATCGTTCTTCATTGTATTATCCACTATCTATCATAAAACGAGCCCCCCAGGAGGCTCTGACGAACTTTAATGCCCGATTTCACACAAATTGGCATATGATTCCTGTTACCATATGCCCGACTCTTGAGTGGCGTTTATATTTTATCTAAAGTCCATCAATTCTGACATTTCTGTGATGATCAAGTCTTTGGGAGGAGCTACTCTACCAAATGCTTATGGTATCACTATCAAAGCCGAGAATCATTTAATAGATTGCGGAAAATTACCTCCTAGACCTATTATGCTGATATTTCTTGAAATATCGATCTCTGCGTAAGAGGTCACGTCAACTAGCGCACCCACAACTGCCCAGTCAATGTACACATATACAACAAGCCCACAAAATGTGGCTTCTACATCAGGTTCTTCCAAAGATGAAATGAGTGACCTCAAAGAGATGTTGTGAACCATGGAAAATGATATAACCACTCTTAAGCGGAACCAATCAACACCTCCGAAGTTTGCATATCAAAACTATAAAGGCGGGCGGTCTTCTTATCAACAAAATCAATACCAGGGCACGCCTCACGCTAATCCATCAACCCCAACTGCAAACCAAATAGTGTCGGTGCCTACTCTGCTGATGAGCGTGTTGCCAAGCTCGAGTAGGGAATTAACCACAGGGCAGAACAACCTTATTAATGATATCAATCCATGGTGCTTCCCTTGCAGCGATGCGCATATGGCCTGGAACTGTTTGCATGACAACTTACAACAAAAGGTGGCGGAGCAACGTAGCCAAGGTGCGGAAACAAAACATGGAGGTTATGTGTATGCTTCACCACAAATGGAGAGCAGTTCTTACTGCCCAAATGCAAGGAATGTCTTTAGAACAAGAGTTCGATATTGCTCCTGATCATGCACTTTTCTCTTGGATGGAGGAAGAAGAAACGATGTTTTCTAATGACGCATTCATATCCAAGACACTGCAAGTGCAATCTGATTATAACACATGCTCAAAGAGAAGATTCACTGGCGAGTCAGTTGTTCCCCATCCAGCTGGCCTGCAACTCAAGGGTGTTTCTGATGAGATTCCTAGTACTTCAACCATCCCGTCACCATCTCAACCATGAAAAGAAATTATTATAGCAAGAACCAAGGAGTATACACCTCAGATTTTGTCACCTTTTAATGTGGTAGAGAAATTGAAGAAATCATCTGCTAATGTGTCTCTATGGGACATTCTAGCTATCCCAGAACAAAAGACGCTATTACAAAAAGCACTTCAAGAAGAGGTCAACCCGGCACCAATAAAGTCATTTTCCAGTGCAGAGGTTGTTTATCAAATATCACCAGCTAAAGTCCTTACAAACAATACAAAGGAATCCCTTGCCGAGGACAGAAATAAGTTAAAACCTCAACCCTTCTTCTTGACTCTCATTATAGGAAAGAAGTTGTTGCATAATGCTATGATTGATTCTGGCGCTAATACCATGGTTATGCCTAAACAAATAGCCAAAGCTTTGGGACTCAGCTACGAACCTATGAAAAGAGGGGTAATGTAGCTTGATGGGAATAAAGTTGAGATCGTAGGTGTCATCAAAGCACTTCCTTTAACTCTATTCGCTTGCCCTAGTATTATGGTGCCGAAAGACACTATGATCATATATGTTCCTCTTATGTTTGGTCTCTGTCTATCCCGAGAATTTACTTCAAAGGTGGGCGGATACCCATCCCTGGATTGGTCACATTTGATACTCAGGACCAAATACAGCGCAAAAATGAAGATAGAATCGAAGGCTTTACATTCTAAACATGTAGTGGATAAAGCCTTGATCAATTTTGAAGTCGTGCGTACCTCTATCACCAGGGAAGAAATGTATTGCATTGAATTACTGGAGGAAGAGAGGGTGAGCGGAGACGGGAATGAAAAAGAAGATGCTCTTTTGAGTGAACACATGGACAATGATCCTTTCGGAAATTATCATGCTACAAGATTGGGCACCTATGTAATTTATGACGAAGACCAAGTGCTTCCGAAATTTTCCAAAGAGTCCGAAGGTAGCCAAGCAAATGAGCTTTGGACACTATACTTTGATGGAGCAAGAAGCAAAGTGGGTACTGGAGCAGGCATATATCTAATATCCCCACAAAATGAAAAATTGTTGAGGTCTTTCCGCTTTCATTTCGCCTATTCAAACAATGAGGTTGAATATAAAGGATTAGTTCAAGGTTTAAGCCTGGCGGTATGAATGGGCATAAAGCAATTAATGGTGTTTAGAGATTCTAGACTAGTAGTCAACCAAGTCTGAGGAATTTTTGCGGCAAAGAATGTCTGCATGAGATCCTATCGGCACCGAGTCTGGGACCTGATTGATGGTTTTGAAGCTTTCAACATCAAGACTATTCTCCGAGGACAAAATAGCAATGCAGATCGCATGGCCGTGATTGGTGTTTAGTTTGATCCTGTCTCTGACCTTCTTCATAATAAACGTTTAGTACGAGTACTAGTCCGACCAGCGATCCCCGACAATGATTAGAGTTGGCAAGTTTTTGAAAGCGATGAACACATTGCCTCGTTTATCCAGCACTCAAGGGAGTTCTTTGATCAACTTCAATCAAAGATTGTCGAAGCTTATGAAGGACAAATTATGCAGCTCAAATCTAATAAACTTCCAAAAGGATTGGTTACTCTCAAAAAAAAATTTGATTGTGATGATGCCTGAAATGATAAATGGAAGTTCGTAGCAAACATAAGTGATTATGTGGACCTTCGGGTCTTTGATGGTAGGAATCTTCGAGTCGGGAAAAATGTCCTGCATCATGATAAAGAAAGACTCATCAGTTTCTACAAAAAATATGGAGTAGTGGCCTGGTCCTATGATGATATGGAGGGGTATAATCCTGATATCATTCAACACACTATTGAGCTAACAGAAGGTGCAAAACTAGTCCGACAGAAATAGAGGCCAGTCAACCCTAAAATTGAAGCGCTAATGGCGCAAGAGCTAACTAAGCTCATTGAGTCGTGCATTGTCTTCCCAATCAAGCATAGTACTTGGGTATCAAATCTAGTCCCAGTTTGAAAGAAGAATGGATATATCTATTTGTGTGTGGACTTCCGAGACCTAAACAGAGCATCTCTAAAAGTACACTATCCGCTGCCTTCTATGGAGTCAATCCTACAAACGGTCGCAAGATCTAAAATATTTTCTCTGCTGGATGGTTTCTCCATCTACAATCAGACCTGAGTTAAAGAAGAGGATGAGCACAAAACTACGTTCACCACAAAGTGGGGAACATTTGCATATGATAAAATTCCTTTTGGTCTATCCAATGCAGGGGCAACGTTCCAACGGGCGATGGACATCGCATTCAACGAACTAATCAATAAGTTTATTCTAATTTATTTGCATGATCTTACTGTGTTCTCTAAGTCTAAGGATGATCATTTTGAACACTTAGAATTAGTTTATCAAAAGTGTCAGGAGTTCGGAGTTTCCCTAAACCCGAAGAAATGTGTATTTGGAGTATCGTAGGGTAAGCTATTGGGGCATGTTGTATCTAAGGAAGGGGTTTCAATTGAACCCAAATGAGTGAAAGCTATCAGGGAGCTTCCCTTTCTAGTGAATAAGAAAGGTGTCTAGTCCTTCTTAGGCAAAGTAAATTTTGTCAGCAAGTTTATTTCTGACTTTGTGGGGATAATTAGGTCGATCACCCTGATGCTTAAAAAGGATCAGGCATTCAAGTGCATGACCGAAGCTCGAGAAGCCTTCAAAAAGGTCAAGGAAGCTATTTCCACAGCTCCAGTACTAGTTAATCCAGATCAATCTAAGGATTTTATAATGTATGCGTTCAGTAGCATGTCCAGTATCGCTACTGTCCTAACCCAAAAGGATGATGAAGGAAGAGGAGAACATCCAATGGCATTCTACTTCCAGACCCTAAAGGAATATGAGGCGAATTACAATTTTGTCGAAAGGCAGGCCTTTGCAATAGTGAAGGGACTTAAAAAGTTTTTCCATCTAATTTCCTACAACAAGGTGCTTATGTATGTCACACATTCCAGTGTGCGCGAATATATCATGGAAGGGGAAATCACAAAAAAAAAGGCCAATTGGATCACCAAGATCTTTGAATATGACATTGAAGTCAAGCCTACTAAAACTATTAAAGGAAGAGGACTGTGTGAGTACATGGCACAGAACAAGGAGGTACCTTCCGCAGAGGAGCAACCGGAGCTCATCTTGATAAATGAACTAGAATCAGAAGGTTATTGGCTGACCGATAGAATGAGGTTCATGCAAACCAGAAAGTATCCACCAGGTCTCTCATCCCAAAAAGGAGATATTACCGGCTGCAAAATTGAGGATATACGCTAGTAGAGGGAGTCATTTTCAAAAGAAATTTCAATGGTGTTCTCCTGCGATGCATCACTTCAGAGCAAGCAAAGAGAATCCTCGATGCGTTCCACAATAGTCCTTCGGGCGGACACTTCTCTGCTAAGACCACCGCCATTAAAATCATGCATGCTGGCTATTATTGGACTACACTTTTTAATGACTCCCACTCTTTGGTAAAGTCTTGCAAAAAATGCCAACTCTTTACTGATAGAAGGAAGAATTCTACAATGCCCCCCAAACCCATAGTGTCAGATGAACCATTTGCACAATGGGGCCTGGACTTCATCGAAATGATTAACCCAGCTTCCAGTGTTGGACACAAGTGGATTATGACCGCCACGGATTACTTCACAAGATGGATAGAGGTTGTTCTGCTTAAAACTGCAACAAAAACAGAGATTGTAGATTTCCTCAAGGAACTGGTGACAAGGTTTGGCCCTCTGAAGATTATCATTTCAGATAATTCCAAAGCTTTCCTAGGCACAAAGGTGTGTCACTTTGCATTAACGAATGGCATATTCCTCAAAACATCATCAAATTATTACCCACAGGAATGACCTAGCAGAGTCAACAAACAAGAGCCTAGTCCAACTCCTTCAAAGGATTGATTTGGAACACTAGAGGGAATGGCATAAAAACCTCCGACTAGCGCTCTGGGAAAACTGCATAACTTCTAAGCAAGTCCTTAAAAATTCACCTTATGAGTTGGTATACGGGAAATAGGCATTGTTACCTATATTTATGGAGATTCCGACACTCCAATTGTTGAAATCTCTAGAGATAGAACAAAATGGTGCCATGGAAGTTCGGCTTGCCGAACTATTAGAAGTACAAGAAAAAAGAGAGAATTCCCTAATAGCCATGACAAACCGTCAACAAGTGTTCAAGTAATGGTTTGACAAGAAGGCTTCCGACCAAGGTCTAAAATGCGAAGACTTAGTACTAAAGTATGATAAAAGGGCTGCTAAGCTAGGTCAACATGGTAAATTTGATAGTCTATGGGAGGGACCCTTTAAAATCATTCAGTGCAAAGAACATAATGCTTTTGAGCTAGAAAATATGGAACAGGAACCCTTAGGAATCTCAGTCAATGGGATTCATCTCAAGTTGTTCCTGTTACCCAATTTTCACCTACGGGCTCAATCAGGCAGGGTAACCTATGTTTTTGAGTGCTCATGAGGGCCAGCTGGATGAATGGTTTCATCCGGATTACTTTTTCTAACTTGTTTGCTTCTTGTGAAGTTGCGGGGGGAAGGTTATGTTTTAAAAAGATTTTGCATGTGGGTTAAATGTGGCTCCCATAAGGGTTGAGCCCAGCATGCAGGTATTCAGTTTTGGGTGGGTCTTCATCTTGCGCCCGTACTTTTTTCTTTCACCCTTTCTGTTTTATTTTCCTTTGGCCTTTTTCCTTTTGTTCTGCTGGAGGTGGGATCAGGTCCGAATCCTAACTTGAAACTTCAAAAAAGTTTCATGTCCGAATTTTGTTTCGGTTCTGGTTCCGCCTGCTCTTTTATGTTTCCCCCACTCTGACCCCGATCCCAGTTCCAGTTCCATCTTGGCCCCACTCCCACCAGTTTTGAAAGGTCTCGGCAGAGGATTTGAGTTCGCCATAAGGTGTCCCCGACCCGATGGTGTCTCGCCAAAGGATGAAAGGCTCGGTGAAAGGTCCTGCTGACAATGGAGAGTCTTGCCAATAGCGATGGACTTGCCAATCAAAAAGGATATCGGTATGAATCTTGGGGCCCGCTGTGACCTCTTGCCAAATACATGGAGTCTCACCGAAAGAATGGTGTCTTCGATGTAACTGAGGGAATTCGCTATGACCTCCGACTGATAGCGATGGTCTTGGCGACATTTTTGGGACATCGCTATAACTCCTGCAGTTCGCTATGACCTCTCGCCGACAGTCCTAGGCTATGCCGATAGCTGTTGAAGGGCATAATCACATCAAGGAGACATGGTTAGTGTCTCACCAACATGCAATTCTAAGGAAGCGACCTTTGACCATCTCGGAATTGACATGGCACGGGTTTTCAACCAACTAGAAGGCGCTAGGGAAAATCACGAGCAATTTGACTATTTGACTTCCCTATAAAGAGTGATCGACAGAGTGAGCGACGTGGATCTACTCTGAGCTCAAGAGAATTCAAGCGGATCTGATGAAGTTTTGAGGATAGACATGAAATCAGAAGTTAATGCTGGCATCGTAAAAAGGTCGAGGAGGCCATTCCTGGGACGATCTTTCACACTGACAAAGACAACAGGGATGCAATCGAACACAACATTAACTACATGAAAAGATCTAAGGGCAGATCTTTCAGCCAATTGATATTTTTGTGAAAACTCTAGGGCGGTCGCCGACACTCTTTGGTATATAGGGCATTTTTTGCCTCTTTGTAAAAGAGTTTGGATTATGCATTCTGGAGAGTTAGTGATTTTTCCTAAATCCTTTCTCAATTGATGTAGATTTTGTAACTCATTTGGAGTTCTCCTGTTGTTTTTCTGAAGTCTGTGACCCTTTTGCAGTCCTCTCTCAGATTAGCAAACTTTTGTAACTCATTGTGGAGCATGATATATAAAGCTTACCTTGGATACCATTGATAGTTCACTCTTTGCCTTCTGGTTCTTGTGAAGTATTGTGCATCTTTTAAGTGATTCATCAAGCTACTTAGTGAAATATTTCTTTTCCTTATAGCTTTGTTTCATGTTAGCATGCCTTTCTTTGCAAAAGTAGTATTAAGTAGGTTACAAACTGTGTTTACTCAATTGCACATGAGCTTTTAATTTGTGAAAATCTACTTTTCCTTCTTGAAAGTGTGTGCATGTCGAACCTGTTTGTATGCATAATCTACAGAATCTAGTTGTGCAGACCCATACCCATCATTAGTATTCAAGTGTAGCCTGAGTGTCTCATTGTTCCTATCAATTCAATGCATCACCTTAGTTAGTTTTATTTACATGTACTCTTTCTCCCTTTCCCCTTACAGAATTGATAGTTTAGGTGACACCAAAGGAAGTCAGCCTTCTCCAGAGGTTTTTTTCCATTTTTAGGTGACCCAAAACCTGGAAAAGTTCCCATGTTTCTCCAGAAAGCTCAGTTTTTCATAACTTTGCATAGGGTGCATTTCTTGGAGACAACAGTTTTTGGCACGTCTGGTGGGACTGTGAACTACTCCTCAGTTCATGTGTATGCATTTTATTGCTGCTGATTGGTGTGTGTAGTAGTAATTTCAGCCTTTTGGAGGCATTTTCTACGTGGCGACTCCGAGCAAATCTACTGGTTCAACAAGTTCAGTGCTGGTATGGTTCAATTACAAGCTTAATATTCTGATGTTTAGCATTCATATAAGTAGAGATGACAGATTTTCGTAGTCAGCATGTATACCCACCTCAGTTTCATGAAACTCCTGCCAACCAATCACCCTATTAGCCATATCAGGCCAATCATGTTGCTGGTTTGATCCCAAGCAGCCATGCAACAGCAGCCTATCAGCATTGTCAATATGCTTACCACCCTCCCACCCCTGCTCAATTCCCCTCGCAGTATGTTAATTCCACTTCGAGCCAGCCTTGTAGCCTCCTGAGTCAGTCCCAAATTTGGATACTGAGTTGGGTAGCGTCAAGGAGATGTTGATGTAGTTTCAAGGGCATATATTAGACATAGAAAGGGAAAATGAGTATAATATGCAACAGGAGGAGCTTGTTGATCAAGCTTATATTCATCAGCAGGAGGTTGAGAAACAAAGAGGGTCCTATTTAGTACAAGAATTTGAACAAAGTCAGTCTAACTCTCCTAAAGAACAACTTTCTCAAATGCCCCACTCAGTTGCTACCTTTCCAAATCCTTTTTTGAGGAGGGGCTTCACTTTCCAAGGTTCGGTGTTCCAAGCTTTGAACAGAGTGAGACTTCCGTCGAAAAGAAAGCGGAGGAAGAGTAGCTTGTTGATCCAGACAGCTTACTCCTTTGGGAGAAGATTAAAGAGGTAAATCCCTTGCATTTAGCTATAAAGTGTTATCAATTGCAGCAGCAAAGGATTGAACAATAGAAGGACCTTGGAGAGTTGGTGATAGATAATAGTCAGCAAGACAATGGAGCATTAGACTTGGAAGAAAAGCCTAAAACTGAACCAGATACTTTTCTATAAGAGAGCATGCAGGTTCCTAATTTACCACTTGATTTGGGACAACCAGAGAATATTGCTGACTTGTTTGATGAACTTCCTTAATTTGTTGATGAAGATGAAGATCTCACATGCATGATAGCATCTATGCCTGGTATGGAGCAACTAAATGATGAAGCTCATCTAGACTCAATGCAAAATTACGAGTTAGATGATATCATAGAGGCTTTTTGTTCTAACATAGATAATGAGCTAGTATCATATGAAAGGGAAGCATGTGATCAACCCATTCAAGTTAGTGAGACTATTGAACAAGCTGTAGAAGATAATGCCTTGCAGCCTATGAACATATTTGATGAGCTACCCCACTTTGTTGAGGAGGAGCTATATTTTGTCATTGACAAAGAGCATAAGGAACAACAGTTTGACGATTTGTTTTTAGTTATCCAACAGGGATATCAACTTCTTAGTCAAGGAGATCAAACTGTAGTAGCCAATGAACAACCTGCATATTACCTCCAATCAATATCTTTTCAAGCAAAAAATGAAGCCTTTAGAGATCAACAAGAGGCTAGCAAGGAAAGTTCAAGCTTTTCCATTACCAGAGGCTATCCAATCAGGTACTTAGCCTAGATTGAGTCCAATGAGGCACCTACACATGAAGGTATAGCAGAAAATGGCATCCAAGATGCACTATCGGCCAAACAAGAGTATGTTCAGCTCACTTATCCTCCTTTGGTTGACAATACATATGGTTTGTTTGGTGAGGTAAGTGAAATTTTTCACCTCTTTCAAGGGGCAGTGTATCATCTTGTTAAATATCTTCCTGTGTCCCATTTTTACTCAGCTATCCTTAAATATTCCAGTCATTTGATATTGAGGAGAAAAGACAGCTATTTCAACCATCCTGTGAATGGTTTTATTTGACTAGTTTCTTACTGGTTAGTATAGGGTAGGTTTAGTTGTTGTTTTCATTACCTAAGTGTTGCTCCAACACAAATAAATCATTTCCATTCAACAATTTTTCTTGTTTTCAATAAAGTTTCCAAATGTTTCATTGAGTTACAAGTGAGTTACAGCCATGTACAAGCTGCTCTTGGTCTGTTTCTAAGTTTTCCCAATGACTCCATGCCCAATGGATAAGCCTAGGCTACTGGTCCGCATGTTTAGCAGGCAAACATCCTGCTAAGGTCACCAGAAATGTTACCCAATTTTCACCTATGAGCTCAATCAGGCAGGGAACCTATGTTTTCAAGTGCTCATGAGGGCCAGCTGGATGAATGGTTTCATCCGGGTTACTTTTTCTAACTTGTTTGCTTCTTGTGCAGCTGCGGGGGGAAGGTTATGTTTTAAAAAGATTCTACACGTGGGTTAAATGTGGCTCCCATAAGGGTTGAGCCCAACATGCAGGTATTCAGTTTTGGGTGGGTCTTCATCCTGCATCTGTAGTTTGTTATTTCACCCTTTTTGTTTTATTTTCCTTTGGCCTTTTTCCTTTTGTTCTGCCAGAGGCGGGATCAGGTCCGAATCCTAACTTGAAACTTTGGAAAAGTTTCATGTCCGGATTTTGTTCAAGTTCCGGTTCCACCTGCTCTTTTGTGTTCCCCCCGCTCCGACCCCAATCCCAGTTTCGGTTCCATCTTGGCCCCACTCCCGCTAGTTTTGAAAGGTCTCGGCAGAGGATTTGAATTCATCGTAAGGTCTCCTCGACCCGATGGTGTCTCACCAAAGGATGAAAGGCTCAGTGAAAGGTCCTGCCGACAATGGAGAGTCTTGCCGATAGCGATGGACTTGCCAATCAAAAACGATATCGGTATGACTCTTGGGGCCCGCTATGACCTCTTGCCGAATACATGGAGTCTCACCGAAAGAATGGTGTCTTCGATGTAACCGAGGGAACTCGCTATGACTTCCGGCCGATAGCGATGGTCTTGGCGACATTTTTGGGACATTGCTATAACTCATGCAGTTCGCTATGACCTCTCGCCGATAGTCCTAGGCTATGCCGATAGCTGCTGAAGGGCATAATTGCATCAGGGAGACATGGTTAGTGTTTCACTGACATGCAATTCTAAGGAAGTGACCTTTGACCGTCTTGGAATCGACGTGGCATGGGTTTTCAACCAACTAGAAGGCGCTAGGGAAAATCACGGGCAGTTTGACTGTTTGACTTCCCTGTAAAGAGTGATCGACGAAGTGAGCGACGTGGATCTGCTCTGAGCTCAAGAGAATTCAAGCGGCTCTGACGAAGTCCTGAGGATAGACACGAAACTAGAAGTTAATGCGGGCATCGCAAAAAGGTCGAGGAGGCCATTCCTGGCATGATCTTTCACACTGACAAAGACAACATGGATGCAATCGAACACAACATTAACTACATGAAAAGATCTAAGGGAAGATCTTTCAGTCGACTGATATTTTTGTGAAAACCCTAGGGCGATCGCCGACACTCTTTGGTATATAGGGCATTTTTTGCCTCTTTGTAAAAGAGTTTGGATTATGCATTCTGGAGAGTTAGTGATTTTTCCTAAATCCTTTCTCAACTGATGTAGATTTTGTAACTCATTTGGAGTTCTCCTGTTGTTTTTCTGAAGTCTGTGACCCTTTTGTAGTCCTCTCTCAGATTAGCAAACTTTTGTAACTCATTGTGGAGCATGATATATAAAGCTTACCTTGGATACCATTGATAGTTCACTCTTTGCCTTCTGGTTCTTGTGAAGTATTGTGCATCTTTTAAGTGATTCATCAAGCTACTTAGTGAAATCTTTCTTTTCCTTATAGCTTTGTTTCATGTTAGCATGCATTTATTTGCAAAAGTAGTATTAGGTAGGTTACAAACTGTGTTTACTCAATTGCACATGAGCTTTTAATTTGTGAAAATATGCTTTTCCTTCTTGAAAGTGTGTGCATGTCGAACCTGTTTGTATGCATAATCTACAGAATCTAGTTGTGTAGACCCATACCCATCATTAGTATTCAAGTGTATCCTGAGTGTCTCATTGTTCCTATCAGTTCGGTGCATCACCTTAGTTAGTTTTATTTACATGTACTCTTTCTCCCTTTCCCCTTACAAAATTGATAGTTTAGGTGACACCAAAGGAAGCTGGCCTTCTTCGGAGGTTCTTTTCCATTTTTAGGTGACCCACAACCTGGAAAAGTTCCCATGTTTCTCCAGAAAGCTCAGTTTTTCATAACTTTGCATAGGGTGCATTTCTTGGAGACAACAGTTCCATTAGGTACTGAGCTCTATTTTTGTACATATGTGAATATGCTTTCTTTTATTTTCCTTTCTTTGGCCAGTCTTTTTTGAAATTAGTATGTGCTTCTGCGAAATTAACCCATTATTACAGAGGGTGGAATACCAAGATTTCTTTACACAAAACACACCCATGTGCGGAGAAATAACAAAATGAAATTTGGAAGCCCATAAAACTGGAATATAGAATGAAAGTTAAGAGCCCATAAAACTGAAATACAAAATGGAGGAAAAAGCATGGATTTTCTTTAAAAAGATATATAGCTATTTATATATATTCTTTACATTGCAAAAATGGCTGGGAAGCCATAATCCAAAAATTTACAAGTATTTCAGCTATTATATATGCAATATGATAGCCTTTTTTCAAGCTTATATACAAGCTATTTGGAAGGTAGTGAGCAGCAATGGAAAATAGAGTAAACATGGAGACATTTTTTGGGAGTAGTAAGCGGTTTTCATCCAATGGCATGAGAGGCAACAATTGATGCATCAACAACAACATCCACCTCTTCCTCGTCAACAGGTTCTTCGGTAGTACTGGCAGCATCATTCGACACAACCGTCATTGGCGGGGGGAATACCAGGTTCCTGAAATCAGTATACCAATCTACGTCGTAGAAGGGTATTATGTTGTAGCTGTGGAATAGGAAATGTAAGGCCTGGGTAACCCTTTGCTGATGTTCATCGCGTGTCTAAATGCAGAATCCGCTGAGAAACAATAGCCAAACTACTACAACTTCTTCCTCAATAAAGCAACAGAGGTCGTTGGCTGACGACAGACCTACTCCATAGGCGGCATGAGCAACAACCTCGCCAAGGCCATTCAAGTATTTTTTGGGAAAAATTTCTTCAACAAGTTTCAGGATAAGAGGTCGGGGGACGTTGATGTCTAGCATGGACGCCACAAAGTGAGAACATATATCAGTGTTCACCCGATACTTGTCCTCATACTCTATGCAATCTTTACCCAGAACCCACTTTATGGCTATTAGAACCAAGGAATGCTTATTCTTGGTCATCCGTTTAAGCCTCCTAGTAGAAACCTCCCCTAGGAATGCCGTATGTGACTTATATGAGGTTAAACAAACTGGAGTGTTCATAATTCTGACACTATTCCTATGCTTTTGAGCTAATGCTGAATTTTATCTATCACCTAACCTATGGGAAGGCTTGCTTAAAACTCTGCTACCAACCTATCACTGCTCAAACGCTAAGTATGATTTTCTCACTACTTACTGGCTTATTTATAGAAAAAATTACAAGACACATGCTAATCCGTTTTCAAGAAAACGTGCTAATAGCTAGTTGCCAACTTGAAAGGCATGCCTGTGTTTGCTCACATTTTTGGGACAGTTGCATCTGTGAGGGTACGACTCAATGCGTGCTAGATTAATAGGAGCTAATTAATTAGCTTTAAAAAGTGGCACTCATCGACAGTAAGACGCATGACCGTAGGCTATTGTGTCATCTCACAAGCGTTTCCCAGAGCCCAAGGAAATATTCATATCTTTTCAGGCCATGATCATTTGTTTTGGCGTAATCATTCCGGTCGGGATATTAATTCCCAGCGCATACTAACACAAGGTTAGAAAGAAAATTGTCAGCTCAAGTTCCAAGGGAATCACAACGTATCACACAGTTGCCAAATGCAATAATAAACTCCTATCGCCTCAAAATGGTAAGCAGTTCATTTTGCACGAATTGCAAAATTAATGGTACATGCCGAATTAAATGCAAAAGACATGCTTTCATCTACCACCTTGAGGAAAGATTGCCAAATATTGCATGAAAAGGCTTAATATTTCAAATTCTTTTCACAAACGCCAAAACTAAAAATGCAGAGTTGTTCTTCTTTTGTGTATCCAGAGTCAAGGAAAATTGCAAATCCAAGAACTTGCAGAAGTCTTCACCCAAAGAAAAATGTCAGAGACTTCATCTCAGCCAATGCAAGAAGAAATTAGCCAGGAGCTATTTACAGCTATACGTTCTTCAGAGGATGTATATGTCTATGAGGATGTGGCGTATGCTACGCCTGGTATACCCAGGAGGCCAAAGGGGGCCTATATAGAAGAGCTAAAAAGGCCCAAAGATTGCAGAAACAAGAAAAGAGTTGAAGAGAAATATGATAATATCTACGATCCAAGGCTCGCAAAAAACCCTAAGTCCTTAAGAGAAGCAGCGTGTGCAAGGTTGACAACATCAAAGGCGGATAAACCTACAACAAAGAAAATTTGGTACAGTGGTCTGCCTTAATACATGGTCCCATTGGTGCACTACTGCTTGGAGGTAGTTGATGCTACTATCTAGCGTTATAACCCTGATACCCACTACATTGAAGGCCACAACTTAAGGGTGCACATCACTCCACATGCTATGTATCCCGAACCCAAGTAAAAGAAGAGAGAATATTGAGTCCTTTTACCCTAGAAAAAGAGAGAAAACATGGAAAAAGATGAAAAAAACTCAAAGTTCTTGTTGGAGGAGACGGGTAGGAAAGACATCCCAACCACTAAACTGCCAAGTATTCTATGTCGCGCAGTGCGTTACACAAGGATCTACAGGATGCCATGTTCATGCTAGCTTATGTGTGCAGTCGAGACTCTGATGAGAAGGTGAAGACTTTTCAACTAGGAACATAATTTTAATTTCGCAAGCAACATGATATCTTCTGGTATGATTTTGCTGAGTTCATGGTAGAAAAAATGATACGAAAAATAAAGAATTACTCGGCGGAGGGAAAGTTTAGATTTGTTTCTTTCCTGGTCCACATGTTTCTGCATCAAAACCCTGATTTCTTCGCTTGATATTTTCTATTATCAATTTTTGATGAGCATAATAAAAGGAAGTCGGTGTCCACGTGGACGCCTTTTCTTTCCGCATCATACGATTATTATACATTTTCGGACTATTTCATAGCTCCGGTCTTGCATGATTTAATCAGAAAAGGTGACATAATCTAGTTCGACAAGGAGTAGACCGGATTTATGTAGAGTTTCACTCCTGCCTGTGACTGGTTCATGGGCATAGATTTCACGATCCTCCGGATGTGGGGTTTTATGGGTAAACCCTTCCTGCTCTCAGCCTGTGTCACAGATAGGGTGCTTGCACTGGAAATGTTTTGACAAGTGTGTATCATTGATTTTACCTTCTGCAGCAACAAAAGTGTCAAGAAGAAGGGATTCTTCTCTTGTCCGAAGAATTTCAAGTCGGTAACTCTGATAAAGAAACAATTGGACCGGTTGTTGGAGGATAAGTTGGCTTATCTAGGGTTGGTGTTGGTAAATGATAAGTGGGAATACAACCCTTTTGATGAATTGTCAGAGCCACACATGAGAGTTACCCATGTTCCCTGACCTTATTGGGAGAAGCGACGTAACCCGCGGGCAGACAAAGATGATTTTTTTGTTGAATTGGCGTATATTCCTACGCAAAATACTAGAGGGCCATGGCACAAATTCTACTTTGCTACGGTGGTGGCCCAAGATAATGTCCACATGGAGAGCTCCATATACAATAAATTGAGGAAGATTGAGGAATGAAGTGAACAAAAAATAGAGGCTTTCTGGAAGTATCACCAAGAAACAACACAATTGGATGCTCCTTACAACAATTTGAAGGATGACCAAGAATTTGAAAGATGGTGGAAGGAGGGCCACCCCAACCCGAGCTCTAGTATTAATAGGAGTAGAGACCCGGAGGAAGAGTTTGAAGAGCAGGAAGAGGAAGCGACGACATCAGATTCCTCTGCGCCAAAGGAGAAAGATCCTAGACAACCCTGTTGATTGTGTTTTTGCACAGCAACAACTCAGATAGAAAATAATATTCTATCTCTCTTGAAAGGTGAATTTTCAACAACAAGTTACTAAAATCACCCCAAGGTTTCTCGGGTGTCAGGTCATGACAATGCATAAACAACTCAGATAATATGTGAAAATACTGGTAATCAAAAGGGGCCTTACAAATAAACAATGCTGGAAGTGAATTTTCATTAGATGCAACAATATGGTGATGCTTTCAATCCTAAAACTAACCCAAATTCAAAATAAACAGTAAAAGAGATAAGGGTTTAGAGAGATTCTATTTATTCTAACTCCTAAAATCAATCACAGTAATGATGAAAGCTGCAAATGGATAGATTCCCAATAAAATTGATCTCTGCTTGATCAAGGACAAACCTGCAACTACACTGAAATGGTGTGATCTTCTGGGGAAATCTAAAGATTTTCAGACTTTGAACATTCATTCACATACCCAACTGCTGGCACAATGTAAACAAGCATTCACAGTTGAACTTAGCACAAAAGTGAGGCCCAAACCAACTTGACACAGCAATCTACAATCAACAAATTGCTAAAAGTATGGACCAGAAATTGATCAACATTATTAACATTTCACCATCATTGTAAAAGAGCTGAAATCTAACATCTAACATCTGAGAATCAAGAATAAGAAACCATAAAAACTGTTGAAAATAAATACAAAGTTTGCCAAATCAACAATCCAATTGCATTACTTCTCCAGCATTACATAACAATTTCAAGTCTTTCATCTCCTACAGCTAATTCTGAAAACTACTTGCCAATTCTGGCCTAAAAAAAAACTCTTAAAATCTCCCCTTACAAATGAGGCACAAATTCCATTTATAGAGAACTTCCCAAACATGTCGGCCTAATTAGATTTTACAATAATAATTGGCCCCAAAACAGGTCGGCCTAATTAGATTTTACAATAATAATGGGCCCCAAAACAAGTCGGCCAGGAGAATTTCAAAATAGGACAAGATTTGCATTAAATGCATGAATATTATTCATGTCGGCCTACGATCTCCAACAAGATCAGATTCACGTGTCCTCCAGAAAGTCCTCCAGCTGTAGGCAGTTTTGGCACGGATTCTTAAGCAGGTCCCACTTTTGAATTTATTTATTCTTGAAAAATAAATATCATCATTAATAGCCCACATGTCCAAATTAAATTTGAATAAAATCTTGACATTTTCTAAAAAACTTACATTTTTATAAGGAAACTTTCCATTTTTAGAATTTTTTCCATTTTGGAAATTTTATTTTCAAAATCCTTTTCAAGAAATTTTCATCTTCAAACATTTTAAAAAATCCATTTTGGAAAAAATAAATAAATAAATTATTATTTTAGAAAAAATTTCCATTCTGGAAAATTCCGATTTGGGCCCTTCTGGGGAAATTAGACCAAGGGGAAAATCCCAAAAAATATGGGCTAGGCGGACTCCAGACCAGAATCCGGGAAAATCCAAGCGGACAGGATTCTGGGAAAATCCAGACGGATTTTACTGAATAAGGCAAAAATTTCAATAATAGATCATCAAAACGAACCAAGAATGTGTGTAACATCATGTAATATATCAAATTAAGCATGGGGTGTTGAGCATTTATCATCAAATTCATCAATTTAATCCAGTATTTCAATTTACACAAAGCCTAGCAGAAAATCCAGAAAAATCCGGGTGGACTGAATTTCTGCGGATGACATAAAATTCCGGACCTTTGGCACATTCCAGAAAACTGACAGAATCCGGGAAAATCCGGGTCGGGCGGAAAATCCCGAACGCAGGCAAAAACCCGAACTTTGCCCAAAGCTGGACTTTGAGCAGAATTCAGGAAAATCCGGACGGACCGGAAAATCTTGGATTGGGGTAAAAACCCGGATTTTGTTCGAAACTTAGTTTTTTCAAAGCACAACTCGGGGGAAGGATTTGGACAAGCAAGATGAACATCTAAAGACCTCCAAAGGAAATGAAATCAATAAAATTAAGGGGCCAAAAAACACCAAAAGCTAGAGCAAAAAGAGGGTCCCTACTTTCAGTGGGGCGTGTGTGCAAAACTGTACAACAAATAATGGCGACTCCGCTGGGAAAATGCTCCAGAGCATTTTGATGATGAACAAGAATCATGAACCCAGAATCTCTAGTTTCAATATGCCTATCAGACAAACAAATCAAAATGTAAGATTAAAGAATCAGAACCAAAGATAGACTGGACCTTCCATAAACTAAAAATTCAAGTGTGTGCAAGTGAGTTCATTTCCCTCCTTGAGCTACTGCAGAAACCAAGCTCAGTCAAGTTAGGCTACGTAAAGATTCTAGCTCCAAAAGCAACCTGCATAGAGCCTCGCTGCCAGTCAGGCGTCCATAGCCCACATGAGGTTATCGCTATGGTTCTCCTGAACATAGCTCTACTGCTAGCTAGGCGTCTATAGCCCCGGTAGAGATATTCGGATACTCCTGATAAGTTGAATTTTTTCTTCTGATTCTCAATATTTTCTCTTCTTTTTTTTTTCTTTCTTTTTGATATTTCTATTCTTTCACTCTTTTCATTTCAACCTGTGAATAGTGAAGTCCACACTCAAGGCTGAGAACCACAGTGGCACTGAAGCAGAAATATGATTTTTTACTCAACAAGACCTCGCAAGGACCCTACTGCAACCTTCAAATTCTTAAGATGTATGAAGGATATAAGATTTCAGAATACTTCAGGTTCAAGTCAGACCAATGACCCATTCTCTTTAAATCAGACATTCGGACTGCTTGACACTAACAAAAGATCTTTGACCATTAATTCAAGACACATGACTAAAGTCCATCAATAAAACACTTAGAACAATCCCATATAATAAAGAATTATTGAACAGGAAAGACACTTCCCCAACCAGAAAATAGAAAACCCAAGCCAAAGAAGCAAAACAGCCAGACCGAAACCCAAAGCAAACTAAACTAGCCAAAACAGAAGCAAGGAAAAACAATCTAAACTAAAGCAATCCATCCTAAAGAAAACAAAACAGACAAAAGCAAAAGAAAAAAAAACCAAGTTGCATTTATTCAAATCAACACTATGTATAGAGAGACTCAAAGTGGCTCATGATCAAATAGGATGAACTAAGACTCATCCCCATATGATTAATCAATGCATGGACAAGCAATAAGGTGAAGGTAACAGTCCTCGGAAATGCAAACCTGTCTTTATATTCAGAAAAATAAATCTTTGCATTGTAGCATTCAAACTCCATGTCAAGATTATGAATAACTAGTAACTGGGGTAACTAATTAGGACCATGATTAACCCATATGCAAGTTGTCTTTCCTAAATCTCCATAATTAAATTGATAAGATTCAGAATTTCCAGCAAAGAAAGAAACAACCTGATTTTGCATTTCTGCAGACTGAATGTTGTGTTCATCATCCTGCACTTGTGAAGAGTTGATCATAGTGTCATCAGGGGGTCTCCATTGATGGTGCAATATTCCACTTGCATTTGAAACATGCAAGATAGAATTAGAGGAATCATTAGAGTGAAATTCATATCGAAGACTTTCAGAACTATGAACATGGAACTTTTCACCTATTTGAGTATTTCCATGAGGGATCAACAATGAAAATGCAGAGGCATTATCTTGTACAACAATTTCCTCAGCAGGATGCTCATCCAAAGGTATCACAGATTGATCTTCCAACACATTCTCACCTAGAAAAGTTGGAGCATGTTCACCAATACTGGCTGCAACATTTATGTTTTCAACATCCTTCATATTTTCCTGCACATTAGCATGAACCACATTAGCCACCCCATCAATAGCGCATAGAATCTGTGAGTTTTCATTGTGCAGTTCATCAATAAGCTGAGGAAAAATAGAATTTGATAAATGAGAAGACTCCCTGAATTCATCTTCTGTTTGCACTAGCTTGGATTCTTGATCACAATCATCAGGAACATTGACCACTTCACCAAGTGCTTCCTCATGTTCTTCAAGACATTCATCAGCCACTGGTTGACATTCCTCAGTCAGAGGCTTGTTTGATGTACCTACCTGTGTATCATTTGCATGTAAGAGTAGCTGTACTTGTTCCTTCACCTCCTTTATGACTGTCTGGCACTGGAAACAAGTGAATTCTGAATGCTCTTCCTCATGTATCTTGCACCAAGCTGGTAACAACAAGTCCTCTAGGAGGACTCCACAACCTAGGCTTGACTAATCTTTTATAATTCTGGCAACAAACTCTTTGTGTCTGGTCTGTATCAGATCTTCGTCTTGGACAGGAACCTCTTTCTCAGCCTCCACTATATTTTCAGGAACTTGACTAGCCTCAACAAGAACATCCTCTTTGATCTCTGTAGGTAACTCTTCACTTGTATGTTCCTCTGTTAACTTTAAAATCTCATATTTGTTCTCCTGATATTCAGTTCTTTCTAAGGTCACCTCAATATCAGTTGCAACATCATCCCTAGATTCAAAACTGGTTGGCCTCTTTGTAGTGCATTCCTTGTTTAACTTTTCTCTCCACTCTAGGCATCCTCCAACTCTAACGATGGCATTAACACAAGAGTGGCAAATGAACTCTGAATGGGCTGCATTATGAACTCTACACCATTTCGATGAAAGGAAATCCTGTAAATGCTTACCACCAACAAGCTGATCTTCAACTATTTGTGTAAATGCCTCAACTGCAACATCAATAAACCCTAGATCTGAGGAGGCTAATGGTTCAGACAGGTTTTGCATGAAAAGGTTTCTTTGCAAAACCCTCTCAACTTCACCCAGAAAGGCCAGACATTCGAACTCACTGTGTGTACAAGTGTTGTGGATTCTACACTGATCTGATAATGCATAATGATGTAAACCCTTACCATCCCATAGAACTAACCTCTTGTTCAGAGACTCACAAAGTAGAAAAGAATCAATCTGAAGACTATTTCCATCATGACAAACGTGATATTGCTTTTCCATCTTGACTCAGAACTTGAATTTTCATATTTTGAGATCTGCCATATCTCAGATTTTCAACATAAAGGCTCATTCAATCTTCCAGCTATGTCACCTTGTTTAGCCCTCTTTCTAGTGCCAATCTGTTGATGGTGTTTTCTGCACAGCAACAACTCAGACATAAAATAATATTCTATCTCTCTTGAAAGGTGAATCTTCAACAAGTTACTAAAATCACCCCAAGGTCTCTCGGGTGTCAGGTCATGACAATGCATAAACAACTCAGATAATATGTGAAAATGCTGGTAATCACAAGGGGCCTTACAAATAAACAATGTTAGAAGTGAATTTTCATCAGATGCAACGAT
The DNA here is from genome assembly GCA_007258455.2 of Sequoia sempervirens. Lineage (NCBI taxonomy): Eukaryota > Viridiplantae > Streptophyta > Pinopsida > Cupressales > Cupressaceae > Sequoia > Sequoia sempervirens. Next base: position 928,860,505 of record VDFB02281492.1, read on the forward strand.
ATGGTGATGCTTTCAATCCTAAAACTAACCCAGATTCAAAATAAACAGTAAAAGAGATAAGGGTTTAGAGAGATTCTATTTATTCTAACTCCTAAAATCAATCACAGTAATGATGAAAGCTGCAAATGGACAGATTCCCAATAAAACCGATCTCTGCTTGATCAAGGACAAACCTGCAACTACACAGAAATGGTGCGATCTTCTGGAGAAATCTGAAGATTTTGAGACTTTGAATATTCATTCACATACCCAACTGCTGGCACAATATAAACAAACATTCACAGTTGAACTTAGCACAAAAGTGAGGCCCAGACTAACTTTACACAACAATCTACAATCAGCAAATTGCTAAAAGTATGGACCGGAAATTGATCAACATTAGTAACATTTCACCATCATTGTAAAAGAGCTGAAATCTAACATCTAACATCTAACATCTAACATCTAACATCTAACATCTGAGAATCAAGAACAAAAAACTATAAAAACTATTGAAAATAAATACAAAGTTTTCCAAATCAACAATCCAATTGCATTACTTCTCCAACATTACATAACAATTTCAAGTCTCTCATCTCCTACAACTAATTCTGAAAACTACTTGCCAATTCTGGCTTTCTAACTTAGCAAAATTCTAGCCTAAAAAAAAATCCTAAAATCTCCCCTTACAAATGAGGCACAAATTCCATTTATAGAGAACCCCCCAAACATGCCGACCTAATTAGATTTTACAACAATAACTGGCCCCAAAACAGGTCGGCCTAATTAGATTTTACAATAATAACGGGCCCCAAAACAGGTCGGCCAGGAGAATTTCAAAATAGGACAAGATTTGCATTAAATGCATGAATATTATCCATGTCGGCCTACGATCTCCAGCAAGATCAGATTCACGTGTCCTCCAGAAAGTCCTCCAGCTGTAGGCAGTTTTGGCACAGATTCTTAGGCAGGTCCCACTTTTGAATTTATTTATTCCTAAAAAATAAATATCATCATTAATAGCCCACATGTCCAAATTAAATTTGAATAAAATCTTGACCTTTTCTAAAAAACTTACATTTTTATAAGGAAACTTTCCATTTTTAGAATTTTTTCCATTTTGGAAATTTTATTTTCAAAATCCTTTTCAAGAAATTTTCATCTTGAAACATTTTAAAAAAATCCATTTTGGAAAAAATAAAAATAAATAAATAATTATTTTTCGAAAAAATTTCCATTCTGAGAAATTTCGGGATTTGGGCCCTTCCGGGGAAATTAGACCAAGGGGAAAATCCCAAAAAATTCGGGCCAGGCGGACTCCAGACCAGAATCCGGGAAAATCCAGGCGGACAGAATTCTGGGAAAATCCAAGCGGATTTTACTAAATAAGGCAAAAAATTCAACAATAGATCATCAAAACGAACCAAGAATGTGTGTAACATCGTGTAATATATCAAATTAAGCATGGGGTGTTGAGCATTTATCATCAAATTTATCAATTTAATCCAGTATTTCAATTTACACAAAGCCTGGCAGAAAATCCGAAAAAATCCGGGTGGACTGGATTTCTGCGGATGACATAAAATTTCGGACCTTTGGCACATTCCAGAAAACTTACGGAATCCGGAAAAATTCGGGTCGAGCGGAAAATCCCGAACACAGGAAAAAACCCGGATTTCACCTAGAGCTGGACTTTGAGCAGAATCCGGGAAAATCCAGACGGACCGGAAAATCCCGGATTGGGGTAAGAACCCAGATTTTATTTGGAACTTAATTTTTTCAAAGCACAACTCGGGGGAAAGACTTGGACAAGCAAGATGAACATCTAAGGACCTCCAAAGGCAATGAAATCAATAAAATTAAGGGGCCAAAAGACACCAAAAGCCAGAGCAAAAAGAGGGTCCCCACTTTTAGTGGGGCATGTGTGCAAAATTACACAACAAACCCACCTATGTCGCCATGAATGTGTGTTTTAATATAACAAGGGGTTCGCATACACTCACTTGGGCTGCTAAGCTAGCTAGGTTATCACTGTAGCAAACAGTCGCAACTGCCGAAGCTTGAGAGACCCCACCTGCAAAGAGGCAGCGCACGGAGAGCATAATCGGAGAAGGTTCACGACAACTCGTCAGAGGAAAAGTGCTCGCAGCTAGCCAGGAGCCTGAGGCTGAGGATGAGTCACTTACAATTTTGGAGTCACCATCAACCAATCAACGGGTAAAATTCGCTCCTTCTTCCCTTGCTTCTCATTCCTTGGTATCTTCCCTTGCATCACCAGCGATCCCCACCATGAGTTTTGTCCATTAACTTTCCACTTTTAGTCAAACATATTTAGGAGGTTTTGCCTAATTTTCGCAAACCACTCCACTCATCCTTACTCCTCCGCGGACCCTTACGCCTGCTATTGCCGCTTAGACTCTCCTTGCCTCGTTTTCGAAAAACATACCTCCAGTGAGTGCCAATTCTTTTTCTGCAGATCCTTTTCCATCGCAACAAGCTGACACCACATTGAAAACTCTTCCACCATCCCAGCCTATGAGTCCTATGGTTGATTCCCCAATTCAATCATTACAAATGACTAGCCCTGTTGTTGGGCCTCAAACCAAACTATGGAACGTGCCCCACTTCTCCCTGCAAACTATCACTCTCCAGAAGAAACAAATGCCCACGCCTATGAAGGTTACATATCCCTATGCTCTACGTTTTGGTGCTCCTTTCGTAGGTGGACTAGTTTCGTCGCCAGCTGAATTTATGGCATAGATTGATTGTGGAAAGGAGGCACACGCAAGTAGAATGTGAAAGCGCAAGGAAAAAGATGATAGTGCTTCTACTGAGCCCAAAGTATAGGCTCTTTATGATGAGGCCCAACAAGAATTGAAGTTTGTGACTATGTACCCGAGAGTAACCAAGCCTCAGGGGGAAATGCACCCAAAAAATTATGAGATATATGTGGTAGGGCTCAACATGAAGGTGGCCCGACCGCAGGATAAAGTTGAAATCATGGAGGAAACGCAACGGGTAGTCACTTCCGATTTCCTCAAAACTGCCCACCAGTTAAAGAAAAAGAATGAGCAGCTTAAAGCAGTAAAAGAAAGAGTTAGTTTTTTAGAGAAAAAGGAGAAATCCTTGGAGGAAAATGTTTCTTGTATCACAGAAAGGGCACTGAAAGTGGAGGATGAGAGGAACAGACTGTAGGACAAGATTGCGAAGACTCAAGTTGTCGAACCTGGCATGATAAAGGAGCTACAATCTAAGAATCAAGAGGTGGAGCAGAATACACAACTGAAGAATGAAAAACTGGAGCGACTTCGCCTTGAGTTCAGTCAAGGAATGGCGCAGAAGAATGAAGCGTCGGAGCACCAATAGGCTCAATATGAGCAAAAAATACAAGAAAAGGAGGTTGAGTTTAAGGGTCTAAAATCTTAAATAGAGGAAGAACTCTGAGAGACAAAGTCTTCTCTAGAAGAGCACTTGTCAAATCACTCCCAAACCGAGAAAAATTGGAATAAAGAAATGAGCAGCTCTACAGAATAGCTAGTGTCTGAGAAAAAGAAAAGGGAAAAATTGGCTAAGGCCATTATTTCATGGGACGTGGAGATTGCTTCTCTCAAAAACTCTCTCCTATCTTCCCCTACACAGCCATACATCATTCTGCTGGTTAGGAAATTATACATCTCTCACTGGGAAAAGATTAAAGCCTTTTGCCTAACACTGCAGCCTACCCTCTGATTCATCGCCAAGGCATCAAAGCTGAGCCAAGAGGCTCATGATACGATTGAGCAGTTCCCACAGTTCATCTTGGAGAAGGTTCTGGAAGCAAGGGATCTGCTCACCAAGCTATACTTAGTCTCTGATGAGAGCCTTGCCAGAGCGAGTATTGGAGATCGAGATGTTGTTGCCCAAATGGAAAATAAATTCATCTATTGCCACTCCACTTTCCAGCACACTAAAGCAACGACAACTATTCTGAGTAAGACGCTGGAAAACATACAGGGAAGTTTCGGCAAGTTAAATGGGTGTCGTCCCCGTTCCTTGAAGATGGCTCTATTGCCACAACCGAACAGATTGCGGAAAAAATAAAAGAGAAGGAAGATGATCCAAAGGCTTTCATGGATTTCAACGATCCTCTCACGGCGACCGACATTGAGGGAGTGATTCATCCGCTAGCACAACTACTATTTCATTGTAAAGCAGGAGTCGGTTTACCCAATGCGCTGCCTCACAAAGAAACTATTGATTTAAGTGGAGTGCAGGAGAATTTGTGTAGCATGGTGAAGTCATCTGAGGATGGTCGCCTCTGCAGACGGTCTTTCCAATCTTTGACTCCATTTTCCCAATGAAATGGCACTCTGGCCTATAAACTAGAGAATTTTTGGGTTCTCTATTCTTTAGTCGAAACACCCTTGATAGTTGCCAAAAGCTGTTAACAAATATATAATTAGCTTCCTTCGGGTGTATTTTTCCTCTATGCGTCGGCCCGTGCTTCGCAGAGTCAACTCAGCCTTTTATCAAGGTTTTTCTCTGCCGCTTCACATGTCTACTCTTCGCAACTCTAAGTCTCGGTGTTCCTTTCGCATCCCAGCAAGCTCTGCTATGCTTCCACGTGTTGCAGCTACGGGTTTATTTTTGTCATGTTTTCTTGTTGTCTCATCGGGCTCCAAAAGGCTACCACAAAGCCCTCATTCCTAAAAGGTTCTGGCGGGCCCCACGGTTGTTGTCTATAGTGTATACTTGCTATGTGTCTTCCATTCACACATCTTTTAGCGCAGAGATGAATTAGCAACCGCGGGCAGCGAAATGTTGCCACACGTCTCTTTTGCGCCCGGCTGGTGATCGTTCCCTCCATTGTTGATGAGGGCTCCGCCCATTTGACACATGAAGCATTAACGCAAGTCCTCAACGGCGAGGGGAGAGAGGTTCATACGGACAACGAAAGGCTGCCACGTGCCTAACCAGCAGATCACGTATTCAGGCAATGGACCAGATGAACTGAATAATGCTATTGGTCATTGCGTGTCATAATCATTCACACAAGGGGGTGACACTTGTCTGATCGGGCCTAGCTAGGACCACCACCATCATTGTAGAGGATGCACCTGTGCCTGGGATGACCCGATGCTTGGTTCCAGATCGATTATGTTGTAACGGCCTTGGGGATATTCTGATTCTTGCATCGTTGCCGGGGATTGCAAAATCTTTTTTGTTGCTACTCTTCGAAGCGGTGGGAGGTTTTTCTGCTATATATACTTTCTCTGTTATGAGAAAATGTTCTGAATATGAGGAAAATATTGGTTTTAAAAAAAGACGCCAAACCTTTATTGTTGTTTTATTTGATTGCAAAAACTCTTAGACTATGCCAATTGTTTGACCTTTCTATTTTTCATGCTATCTAATCAAACTGTAAACTGTGATTTTTATTGTCTGGACACTTCATTTAAGAACTTCTATATATGTTGAATGCAAGTTTACTTACCTACATCATGTTTAATCACTCTTCTTGGTAGTAGGAATTTATGCAATGATATTTACGTCAATGAATTAATTGTCTATGCTTTAACCTTAAGTCTCTGATGTTTTGGAACACTTCAACACCATTCAGGCCCTTAGATCTATGATTTATTGTGCCTATCATTAAGTCTTGGCACATCGCCTTAGGTTAGACTTCATTTTATTATATCTGCTTCCTTTTCCCTTTCCAAACCCCCAATATAGAAGAAGTCAGCTTCTCTAAAAATATAGAGGTTACTCAGTTTAACGCAAAAGGTCCCCCTTAAACTGAGTTTCCCATAAGGCACTGTTACCTCGTCAAATTTTGGCATCAACAGAACCCATGGTGGAGAAGAGAAGTGTGGAAAGCATTTGGTGGAGGTCAGGTTTTGGTGGACATGAGTCCACAAGAGGGAGAAGGAAGAAGGTGTAGTGTTGTTGGAGGATGGTGGTGTGTATTCCAACACGATGCTGGAAAAAGCAAAAAAGGATTAATTTTGAACACTTGCACAGTGAAGGAGTTCACTGCAGGTTTGCGTCAACCTGGAAGAGTAGTGCAACTACTCAACTCCACCATTGTGAGCCTATGCTCACAATCTTCCTACTCGGTGTGTTTGGTGCAGGAGCACACAGGTGAATGAGCAATCAACACCACCCAAAAATATTGTGGTTATGTGTTTCGCAACTTTGGTTTTGGTTTTGATTTATCACCTCTCTTCTTCAACTTTGTTAAGTTCATTCTCCCTCCATGTTCAACCTCATATTAATGATGAATCAGATGATAGTGAAAGGTGAAAGGGAAAGTTTAAATGCTCATCAATTTTAAATAATAGGAACACAAATTTAAATTCCATTATTTGGAATCCATCTATTGAATTTTATCAAATGTTGTGTTTGCAACTATCATGGTTGACATATATGCAAATGTGGAAGCAAGGACCGGGGAACGTTGAAAAGCAGGAGAAAGAATCGAATGAAATATGAATCGATTGACCCAAGTAAAGAATGCAACCCACCATGTGGAGGAAAGCAATCGACCTCAAAAGGTCATTGAAGAGTTAGATGGAAGTCAAAAAGGTAGATTAAAATCTGCAAATTGATAGTAGTCGAAATGAAAGGAAGGTGAACAGGTCCACATAAGGAGAGAGGAAAGGAGTACGTGGAAACAACAAGAAGGAGGCTAATAATTCAATGGAAAATTAGTTATGAGAAAAGAGAGGTGGGATTCAAGAGCTTGTGCAAAAAAGAATGGTTGGGAGACTAAAAAGAGACACATACAGGCCACACCACCTATAAAAGAGTGAAATTAGAAATAGAAGGTAGAGATAGAAGTTCGACCCAGTGAAGCGAGGTGGCATTGAACAAGAATGCAAAGGGGGCTACACCTAATAGGAAAAGAGGCCTTTTGAAATTCAAAGTGCAGAGAAGGGTGAAAGAAGAAATCGCGTGGAAATTAGGAAGACGCATCGAACTCAAAGTTTGAAGACATGCAACAAGTAAAGAAATGAGGGACAACTGATAAGAAGTACACAATAAGAAAATAAAGGTCGTAAGTTGTTGGAGAGGTCAATAATCACAAAAAGAGACAAATTGATTTGATAGGGTGTTTGGATAAAAAGTGATGCGTAACAAATTGAAGGGAGATGCACAGTAGAGAGGAATGCACCTAAATATTTGCAGGAGAATACAATTAGCGATGGGAGATTGAGTGCATAAGCTTGTGAAGATACAAATAGAAAGTGGGATGGTATGAGGGGCCTTCGAAACCAAGAGAGCAATTTTGTATTGCAGATGTATCTATAGTTGAGTTGAATTAATAAAGATTGAGTTTGTTGCAATCAATATTTTATTAAAAGTTGATTTTGGGCAGAGTTTCCTAAGAAAATTGTTTTGTGTTTTTGAGTTGGTGAGCAGAGGGGAGAACCCTCTTGCGTCAAATAGCCAAAGGTTTGATTACAAGACCTAGGATGAGTAACCTAAGTGCAAGATAAAGGTTTGTTTGACCAATGATGGATATGCAAGGGAGAAGGATATGTAAGGACTAGGCAGAATGCAAGGATTGAAAGATCATAACTAAAGGATGATGCCCCCAAGAGATTTAAATGATAGGTTCATTTTGGATGTTTTTGTTGTTTGGAATTTTTTGGGTTTGCAAGGTTGAGATGTTGCAGATTCCTAGGTGTGATGTTCGGTTGAGATTTTTTTTGAGCACACACGCAAGACACAACAGACATAATGTTTTTGAGTTTGATCTTGATGTGAAATGGAAAACACTTTGAAAACACCTTTCATAACCTAAGATAGGAAGATATACTACCGGCTAGATCCTCACTTGCATTTCTCCAGCCACTTAAACAAGGAAGACAACTAGAAACTTGGTAACACTGGCTCCCCTCCACGGAATGGGAACACCAGGTCTCATTCCTCAAAAGAGGAATTTCTACTTCTACACATGAATAGTGAAGATGTGGGGCTGCTTCAGAATAACCATTCCTGTGCTATCAAGTAAAAAGGATTTTGGCCACTAAAATAAAGGTTCTTATTCTGTGTTTTAGGGAAATACTGGTGCCTATGCGCAAGGCAAGATTAGCTCAATTAAGAGGCCTCCCATTCCCTTCCTAAGAAAGGATTTTGACATGTTACACAGACACTAGGGGTGGCACTTGTCTACATAGGACATCCTCACTAGGTGATCCAATACTTTCGTAATGGTCATGATAATTTATATAGCAAACTGAAACAATGTTGCTTGGGTTGTTCCCTCTTTCGATGCAGGCCCTCTAAAGGGTAAACAAAATCAAGGAAGTACATTGCTTTTGATCTCCCAGATCGCACGAAGCGCAAGGAGAGAGCATACACAACACCTTTTCCTCACACTCACATGGGGTTCATTTCAAATCCAAATTGAAATGTGTGGGTGGTTATACAAAATGTCAAAGGAATGATTTTGATTCTCAAGATCATCAAGTGGCATGAGAGAAGAGCATACACATCCAAAGATAAGATGTAAACCCTGAGGCAATGCAAGCACTAGTTAATTTTAACCTCGCTTATGATGTCAAAGCAAACACTTGAGTTCCTTTTAGACCAACTAATCTAAATGTGATCTAATCTACAAAAGAAGACACAATGTTTCAAGATAGTTTCTCTGAAAATTGAACCTGCAACACACTAATTAGTAGTTGGAGTCACTGGTCCTTGACAAATGAGATTTTATGTTTTCATTTTACAAGTCTCTGACATGCGAAAGTTTAAGTTTTTGTTTTCAAGTCTCAAACAAATGAACCTGCAAAAAAATCCAAATATTAGCCATTAAATCAAAATTGAACTAAGAAGGAAAATGACATTAATCTAAAAATTAACAAGAAAAATTTAATCTAAACTTATCTAACTAACAAAAATCACCTATATTAAGTAATTCAGGTTAATCTAAATTAAAAACTAGAATTAATTTAAACTAACAAAATAATCTAACATTAATCTAAACTAACAAAATAAATTAGTCTAAGTTAATCTAAATTAAAATTAATCTAAACTAAATTAATTGCTAAAATTAATCTAAATTGATCAAACTAAAATTAGTCTAAATTGATCAAGACTAGAATTAATCTAAACTAAATTAATTCCTAAAATTAATCTAAATTGATTAAACTAAAAATTAGTCTAAATCATAAACCAAAATGTGTTATTTTCAGAATCTAAATAAATGATTTAAACATCAGAGTAGTGCAGCTGGTAGATATCACGTCCTTGTTAAATCAATCATATCAAAAATAGTGTAGCATAGCCGCCCAGTAAGCATTCTAAATTCAAAACGCATTTCTCATTGTACAAATGCCGTAATTTAGACCCCTGAAATTCCATGGAGATTGGAAAGGAGCATCAGTATTAATATTTTATTTATTGGTCATTACCAGCAGTCACCTGAGGGGAATCTGTTGGAAATTTATGTCTCAATCATCACAGGCCGAAACCTCTTTTGGAGCGAAGTCGGTGTGACAGCTCTTATGTCTGGCTGACGAGCAGTTTGAAACACCATGTTTTGTACAGGTTGCTGTGACCTTGGAGGAGTCTCACCGAACGGTTTCACTTTGGAGTCTATCGCTGTGACAAGAAGCATTCGGTGTGACCTCTTAGCACCCGTGGAGATCTTTGGCCGACAGGCCATTCTATCGCTTATCGTTGAGACCCTTGGCCGAAAGACTTAGTTCGGGAAGAAGTCTAGGCGATGTGTTTGAGTCTCGTCGATAGGATGTTTCATATTATAGTCTTCAGCGTATCTTATGGTCTATCGGTAAGAAGTCTTACCGATGTGCAAAGGTCTCACCAATGGAGGTTCAAATGTTGGTCATTGGTGTATCACAAAGGGTTTCGAAGAGACGTCTCAGTGAGAATGGAATGTCTCGCCGATGATGAGAAGTCTTCGGTATAGCTCTTGGAGAACGGTGGTCATCAATGTAACATATATGTGTTCGATAAGAACTCTCAGCGAAGGTGTTATGTCTTGCCGACTATTCTTTAGAGCTCGGTATGACATGTGACTTCGGTATAACCCTTGATGTCTCGGCGTGAGGTCCTGGCGAAGAACGATACTCTTGCCGAATGGTAAACTCACATCTATGAGACTTTTAGACCTCGCTATGATCTCCAGGCGAAAGCGATAGGTCTCGCCGGCTGCGTGGTGCTTCGGTGTAACACATAAAAGCTCGATAGAATATCTTGGCGATAATGATAACTCTTGGCAACATCGATATGAAGCTTTTGGGCTTCGGCGAGACACTGTTAGTGTCTCACTGAGATGCCAACACAGTGTGAACTCTTTTGACCGTTTGACCGTCCTATGTGGAGTCTTGTGGACCAATAGGAGAAGTCGAATCTGAACAGTTGGAAGATAGTCCATTGTGATAGTTATGTGAGGAAGTTCGACAGACAGGGAACGCCATGAATATAGTTTACAGTTGTAGATGCTTGATGGTTCGGTTAGTTCGATCAACAGTTGTTGTATCATTTCGAATTGTATCAGTGGATGAATACATTTCTGTGTAGACTGTAACTTGAAGGTTCCTGTACAAGATTGTTTATGGTAAATGTTGTTGTAACTGACATCAGAAAGATAAGTCTGAAACTTGTATGTAATCTTTATTACTGTAATACAAAGTGACTTCTCTTGGTGTGGTGGGTTTTTCTCCCGTAAGGGTTTTCCCACGTATATCTGGTGTTCAAGTGTGTTTGTCAATTACTCTGTTTCTAATATTTAGTTTCATGTGCATCTTAATTGGACTGTAATTGTAAAATTTAAATGTGTATCTGCATTCTTCCCTGAGGTTTTTACGTTAGGAGAATTGTTTCCACATCTGATTTTCCTTACAGAATCAACCACAAAAATCAATGAGCTTTAGTCAATGCTAGTTTGAACAGAAGGTGATAGAGGTATCAAAGGCATGAATTTGTGAAACTCTAAAACATAAGTAATCATGGTTTCTATAGAAGTTTTCCCATGTCAAAGGGATTAGAATGGCCATGGCTGGGCCAATGATTTCATAAATGGAAATACATGCTAAGGGAAAGACTCCAATAGGTGACGGGTTCAATTTGGATAATGGCATGAGAAATATGACAGCTAAATGTTAGTACACACAAAGGGAATTATAGACAAAAATACAAGGTGCCTGCTTAAATATCCCATTCACAGACAAAGGTGGAACAAGACGAACTTATCAAGTGGGCTTGGGAATTAATACCTAGCATGAGAGCAAGTGATTAAGGTTCACATCAAAAACAACATAGAAGAAATAGCCGATACTATCAAAATGCAAATGATTATGCTATATTAGAAACCGATATACTTTCCTCTAGACCAAAATATATAACCACCCTGAAAGAAAACATAAATGACGCTGCCAGAGAATTAAAGACAACCAAAAATAAAAAAATTCGAAATACCATTCTATTTAGCCGCCTTGTTACTGACAAGATCATGCAAATGGATATAAATGCAAAGTGACAATATCATGCAGACAAATAATATTCATTTAGGAAATATTTAGACTCAACAGTTACAATCAATATTCATAATTAGAAAACATGCAAACAGTAAACAATATTCATAATCAGTTATTAAACCAGAAAAGTTTGAGCCTTGGATAATCATCCTTGCATTTTAGATGAAACCATTAAAGTATTCATGCAAGATATTTATCAAAACATATACATTGAATCATTAAAGTATTTCATGTCAGGTTCACCATTATGTTCATGCTGAAAATGAAAAGCTAATTTAAATCTATAAACCCAAAATCAAAATTTCAACATAACATCAATGAAGCTTTCCTAAATGAACACAAATGCAAAATGTAACACTAAACTATGAAAATCAAAACATATGCATTCAAAAGAAAACTAAGTCCATTGCTTTCCTATCATCAAGATCTTGTATTACGCATTTGGTGCTCTCAGATTTTCACAAGCACAAATGCAACAAGAAGCTATGATGAATGGAGAGTGAGTAAAATCGAATATATTTTTTTTGATGAGAAGAGAGAAGGTTTATATAGATTTCCTCACACGATAGATCCGAGTTATGAGAGAGATGTGGGATTAAAGAGTGAAGTGGAGAAATGAATGTTTATCCCATATTCTTTAATCAAGTGCAATTGATTGAAATGAAAGAAATAAATGGGTGCTTTTATGATATAATGAAGATTTAGGAGTTTAGAATAAAGTGGATTTGTGAATTAGATGAGTGCTATAAATTTAAACAGATTTATGTATGCAAATGATTTAATAAAATATGTAAATAGATAAAGATTAATGTAAATTAATGTATGGACATTTTAATTATTATGCATGAATAAAGTGTGTATGAAATGGATAAATGATGAATAAATGATTATGCAAATGGATAATGCTTATAATATGTTAATGATTTAAGAGAATTAATGAATGAACAGAAGAAAGTATTAAATGAATTATTAAATAGATAATAATATAAATTTAATTAATAGACAAAAAATAGGATGATTGTGAGGACAAATTTTGAGTGTCTACAGTAGATAGCATTTGGATAGTGTCCAAATTGAAAAGAGAAAAATCTTCTAAAGTGAGATTCAATGACATCTTATCACTTTTACCGAAAGTCCTTTAGAATTTTTATAGAAGATAAGTCTCTTTTCTATAAAGTCAAAAAAAAAGATTCTCAAGGTTTATTTATAGAAAAAACCCCAAAAATCATAAAAAATAAAATCATAAACATTGGAAAAACAACATATTGGAAAACATGTTTAACTTAAGAATATTCACTTCAATCTTAGAATATCCTTAAGAATATCATGTCAATAACAAAGGCCAACCAAGAAATTTTCAAACAATTCAAGAAACCAAAAAAGCAACAAATTTTATTCTAGGAAACATAATATAAAGCACCAATGGAATTCAAGGAGATGGGGTATAAAGAACATCCGTCTACCTTATCAAATTAAACTAAGATGAAGAAGCCCTCACAAAGAGCATCTTTCCTTCCATATTACCTACTTTTAGGGGAATGAATTTTGAGGACCTTGACCAATTCCTTTTTGAGTTTAATGTCCTATGCTAAAAATACAATTATAAAAAAGATAACCAAAAATCAAATTATTTCCTTTGACCTTAAAAAAAATCATCCATGCATTGGTTCATAAACTAAGTTTTAGATCCATCAATTTATGGAAGGAATTCGAAAATATGTTTCTAGAAAAATATCAAGATTATTATTGGGTTAGGGATAGGAAGGGAGTTTTTTTTTTTTTTTTGGCATGAAATAGAGAAGCACGAGAGTCTAAAGGATTATTTATATTGTTTTATCTTTATTTATGTCTACATAGACATGTCCTTAATATTGAACTAGGAAAGATTATATTTTTGAGACATTTGGATGCATAATTTTGCTAAGTCCTTTACCTTATGGGAAAGGGTGATGTAACTAAAGTAAGTCTTTTTGTCATCTCAAAATCATGTCATAAATACTCTAGGACAAGGGTGGATCAAGAAATCCAAACATGTAGAAGACAACAATGAAATAGGATTAGTCAATGGAGGAAATAATAAATTTGAAGATGGACATTTTGGAACAACTAAACATCATACTAGATGTCATTCATACCAAAAATAAGAATATGAAATGCCTATCTATTTACTATCTTAGGTGTCATAATAAAATCATGTTGAAAAATTATCATTAGATAAAAAAATATTTATGAGGTTTGTCAAAAGAACAACTTCATAGATTAGTGTGAATTTCTCCATGTTATCAAAAAATATAGAAAAAAACTCCTCTAGTGGAATAGAAAATTAACTATACGAGGCACATACAATGTAGAAATTTTCCTTACAACCAACCTCCATATCAACCTTCCTAGTGACCACCTATTATGAATTGGAACAATAAACCTTGGTCTACCCCTTGTCCTTCTTAATGAATACCATAATAATATGCACCTTATCATTAGGGACCCCATTATTGGACCGACCAACCTTGGTTTGATTCATAGTGGACTAACCAACTAGAAGAAAAATGGTTTCCCCTAAATTCACCCTCACAATAAAAACACAATATATTTAATTTTATCAAGGACCAAGACGTGTTCAAAACTAGTAGTATGATCTACTACCTCTAGCACCAAATGTGCATAACCAACCTATGATTGAACCTATCTTCCGACCACAACTTCTTGCTCTAATTGTACCAAATTAAAAAATAATAATACACAAGATGCACTTGTTTATACCATAGAACAAGAAAAATATAGCTAGGATCAACACTTTCATTATGATAACATCCAACTGTGATTGGGGAAAACTTTATCTAAACCTTCTCCTCTAGCTATAGTTGAAATTATAGGTGATGAGGAGGATTTTTTTTTCTAAAATAAAACAAAACAATCAAAGATTGGCCTAATTTTTGTGTTGGAAAATTTTAGAATTTGGCTAAGACTCATGCATATATTTGCTCTAGAGATATTATAAAGCCTTACTTTGGAGGTATTCTAGAGCCACCCTTTGGAGCTCCATAAGAGCCTATCTCTAATGCCCCCTTTAGAGACATTATCTAAAAAACTTCCAAATCCACCCTTCAGAGTTGTATGGAAGTCTCCACCTAATACCTTTTGGTGTCACATTCTAGGACCATTTGAGAGATAACACCATTTCTAGAAAGACTAAAAACACTAGCTCCAAAACTCTCTCTAGATCTAATATGTTTGTGCCAATATGAAATTTTCCAAGAATTAAAATAACTAAACATCAAGGTTTCCTTGTTAAATATATAATGGAATTCCTAAGCACAACCAACTCATTAAGTAATTATGAATAAAACAAGGAGGAAGGAAAAAAAACAATATGGTACTATAAATTTAGAAAGGTGATTAATTTACCTTCTATTAGGAAAAATCATTCCACCTAAATATGGTGATATACAAATTCCAATAATCGTATTATCTATAGGTGGGGTGGAAATTTATAATTTTTTGGTTGAACTTGGAGCAACTATTAATGTCATTCCTATCAAAGTAATAAAAAACATCATCCCTCACAAGACTACAACCCACTAATACTAGATCCTTCGAATGGTGGACTAGGTAGTTTCCATTCCAAAAGGTATAAGTGATAATATTCTTATTGTAATTGAATCTTGGGAGTATCTTGTAATTTTTATAATACTTCAGTCATGTACTTTGAATGATACTTATCTCTTAATATTGGGTAGACCCTAGTTAGCAAGTGTTGTTGCTCTAATAAATTGTAAGCTGGGATATATGAAAATTTTAAATGGGATTAATGAAAAATAGATATCCTTGTACCCTCTTGGAAAATCCTTCTCCAATATTAACAACCACATATGGGTCAACGAATTAGATCGTAATTATAACATGAAAAAAGTAGCTTGAAAACATAACTTTTCTAGCTATGATTACAATAAAATATCATTTAGAAGAACTTAACAAAGAACTTAAAATCACTTCAATAGATGAGTATTACTAATTTTATTTAGGATAACCATAATTTTTCCCTAGAATTTTCCTATGGGTCATAATCTTCACACAATAGGGTTAGGTTTTGCACCTTATCAAATGAATAGCTCCTTGATGATGTAATCTGAAATTTGCAAACTTACATTCCATCCATGAACAACATTCCCATATATATATATATATGTTAGCATTAGGAAATTGCATCACGTTAATAGATTATCAACAATGCATCATATTACAAACTAGGAGGAGGAACATGGTGGGTCCACCCAAAACCATATACCAACCTAAGAGGTTGTATATCACAACTCTCCCTATTGGCGACTTGTACCTTCCTTCCCCAACCATACCACAACCTCGGAAAACACTTTTCCCACTTGTGGGAACAAGTGGGGCATCCTGAGCGGTCTTGGCTCTTCCACCCCTCCATGGCTCATCCTTTCCTTAAAGGTTGGGCGGCTATAAGTGGAATCTCTAGGGACTCATCGCTCACCCAAGCCCCTTCCCCCATGCATGTTTTTAGATAGTCACACACATCATATACAAGAAACCATTTATTAAATACTCTTATCAACATATAGGCAATATGCATACATACATAAACAATGAGTTGCAGAAGAATAGTAGTTTGGGGGATGAACTAGACAAATGCTCCTTTGTCCATTGGTTTGTATGCTTCTTCTCCTTAATCAATGATTTGTTCTTAATGCTTAGAGGATATCGTTAGGGTAGATCAAACAAATAAGAATATATTGTACTTAGATTAAAGCATCATAATTACTTATAAGGTTCAATAATAGTTGAATGCATTATTATTGCATAACCATATATATATTTCATCTATATATATGTATATATATACTCATCTCTAATTGATAGGAACCTATGTTTATTTATGAATATTTGTACATCTAAATATGTAATTACATTAATCTAACTTCCCTTATTTATGGTCTTCATATATTGATTTGTATCTTCATTGGGTCTACACATATCCCTTTAGATTTGCATATTTTATCCTTCCTCTATCTCTCTTTATGGATAGGAATCTGCTAGTAAAGAAGCATAAATCCCCTTATTATTGTTTGATCTATAGAGGCCTGCCTTATTTTTCTTAGCCACGATCTACATACTTCATAAAAATTTGCTATCTCAGAATTATACTCCTCCTTTTATTAGAATATGTTTTCCCTTTGCATTTGATATATTCTTCCTTTTATACCCCCGTTGGACTGAGGGTCATGTCTTTTCATACTATCAAAAGACATTTATTTTTAATTGTTTGCTTTGACTAACCGATCAAGGATAATTAATTTCATTAATATTATCCTTCAAGCTAGAAAAGAGAGATAAATGAGCATTACTAATTTTATTTAGGATAACCATAAGGATTTTTTAAAGGAATTATATCACCCTCTAGCCAATCTACTCCAAGAAGTGATAATTTTTAACCACCTTCCACATTAAAATAATATTACAACCCATTAAACATGATGATGAATGAATATAAAACGGTCTATTCAATCCATATAGGGATAAAAAATAATACTTCCATTCAATCCATACAAGAATAAAACAAATGATTATTCTTTAAAGGAAAAATATTAGCATAAATAATTATTTGATAAATCAATAGGAACTTAAGTTTTTGATATTATCATCTCCCACACAAAGGTCTTTGCTTAGGATTACAAGGATATGAAAGTAAGTCACCAAAAATGTGTACTCACTACATTTACATATAGGATGTGAGTGTCATAAAATGACCACAATGTAGACTCAATCTAGCACTTAAAGTAATAGACAAAAGGTGAAATAGAGACAATCTTCAAGTAAGATTTATCTATCTCATCTCAAACCATAAATGGGTGTCACCACATACAATTCTTCCCAAAAAAAAATGGTAAAGAAGAAGTTTCTATGGATTATAGGGAACTCAATAAAGATGCACAAATAGATTATTTTCCCTTACTTTTCATTGATCAAGCTTTGGATAATCTAGCTAGAAGACATAATTTTCATTCATAGATGGATAATCTAGCTAGGAAGATAAAATTATACAACTAAAAGGGAATTTCTTATTGTATCTCACATAATTAATAAATTATGCCATTAACTACATGATACAAGTTAATAATTTATATAGATAATTCAAATATTAAATACCTCATAAATCAACCTATAGTGAGTTGAAGAATTATTTAATGGTTATTTCTTTTTCTAAAATTTAATATAACAAAAAGGATAAACTTGAAAAATCTAATGTTACTATTTTTTCAAGGATACTTCATGTAGTGAATGATTATGAACCAATCAAAGATCACTTTTTGAAGTTGAACAATTGTTTGTTGTCTCTACTCATACACCATGGTTTGATTATACAACTACCTAGCCACATAGGAGTTCCCACTTGATTTTACTATTAAATAAGAGAAAAATCTTATTAAAGAAAGTGCAATATTTAAATGACTAGTTGGTATAATGTTTAAGTGCGGTCTTGACTTTATCTTACATGTTTTTGAGAGAAATAAAAATCTATGATATTTGAAAGGCCTACCATGATGAACCATCAAGAAGACATTATTCAATTAAAGGAAATGCACAAGATCTGTGGCACTAGATAGTACTAGATCTCTCTACATAAGTATGTAAAAATATATGTCAAGTAGTGTGATTAATACCAAAGAATTGGTAGGACAGTTGATCTTGTATTAATCCAAAAGCATTTGGGTGGCGTATGTAGAGCCAATGATGGAAAATATCAAAAAAAAAAATTGGTATTTTCAATGTTTCAGTAAGTCGCATTTTTGAAGGCTTTTGGAGTGAAATTTCTTTTGAGAACTTCAATGGATTTCTTGCAATGGTTGCCATAGTTACAACCTTGCCAAGTTGGGGTGCTAAAATCAATAAATTTTTTAAATTTTTTAGTTTTGTTAGTTCGTTTGTCCCCATCCAATTGCCCATTTCAAATTCCAAGGATGTGGTGACCTTTGATATTTTGTAAAAATGTATAAACATTCAAATTTGAAGATAATAACACAGGTCTTTAGAGGCATACATCTCTTTTTTAAGTTTATTGAACTTTATTTTGCATAATTCATTCATAGTACCACAAGTTTCTCACTTGATATTATCCTTCAAATTCATTACTTCAGAGCACCAATCTCATATTATAAAATGTGTCCCAAATCATTGATTGGTTCTTTAACCATTTGAAAATGGGCATTAGATTTCATAGGGCCAATTCAATCCAACATCTCAAGGGAAGGATTACATTCTAGCGTGTATTAATTATGTCGCCAAGTGGGAAAAATTGCAAGCCTTAAAATTTGTTAGAGAGGAGAAGGTTGCTGATTTATTGTGTAGAAATATATTCCTAAGATTTGGCATACCTAAGGCCATTGTTTTAGAACAAGGACCATAATTTATGTTTAATATAACCTAGGCCTTTACTGAGCAATACCAAATATGACAAAAGATAGCTTCTTCATATCACCTGCAAGCCAATAGTCAAGTTGAAGTCAAAATTAGAGAGAATGATAAATTCCTCACAAAGATAGTAGCACTCATTAGGAAATATTAGTCAAGGATATTTCATGAGGCAATGTGGGTATACAACACCTTTTGGAGGTTAACTATAGGGCTTACACCCTATGAGCCAATTTTTAACAAGAAACTAAATTTTCTAATTGAATTTGAGCCACAAACAATCTTAACAATTTTGAGGATTTTTTTTAATAAGATATAACACCCTAAAGTTTAATTATCATCAAAATAAACCCAAAACCACCTATAAAATGGGTATTCTCAAGATAAATTTAATAGAAATCAACTAAATTTTAGTTTGACCATTTAATAGTGAATATGATAAAATTTTCATTTCAACTAAAAATTTATTGCATAAATAACACTTTTCATTTATAAGAGTACTAATGGACTACAATTGATGCAGAGCACCTTCGTCCTTTGTTTTCAATTTACTTACAAACAGAGAAAGTAGTTTATCAAGATAACAAACTCAAATCAATGGAACTAGTTTTCAAACAATCATATTTATTTATCTCCAATCAGAGTTCAATTCCACATTTAGGATTACAAACATTCGAATTTATTGGTACTTCCCTCACCAATCTGCATTACACAACTCTGCCCACCCTCTATAAATTCTTCATATTTCTCTGCTGCACATCCCAACCTGCATATCAACTCAAGCCCATCTTTTCCCCAATCGGTATCTTTCTTTCCTGTCCAATCAAAAGTCTAAATCTGCCCCAACTTGGAGCTCTGCGATGCCTTTAATCTCAAGCCTCTTCCTCTACGCCGCGCCCTCTCTTACTCTCAAGGGCTGTCTTCTTATTTCACACAAACTTCCTCATTATTCTTCTCTTGGCGCCCCTTCCCAGGCTCTTGTTTCATTTCCTTGGCCGATTCTCCTTTCACAATCGGTCTTCCTCTGTTCTTCTTATCTCTAAATCAGAGATCTTCTGCCGCGCCCCTCCTCCTTCTCTCACACAGTCTCTTCTTGGGAATTCCACTTCTCACTGTGCGCCTACTCTCCACAGCTGGGCATTCCCTTCCGGATCGATGTCTCCTTGTCAAACCAGACCGAACTCCCTAAGCCTATCGACCTCCTTTCTTTTTGCTGCGCTTGGAGTCCTTCTGTCTTCTCAAAATCGTTTTGCCTTCAAATCTATCGGCCTGCCTTACACATCGAGCTGTTTTCTTTCTTTTTTTTCAATTTTTGATATGCTTCTACAACTACTCCCCTCTTTATTCCATGGTCTTCTCAAAACAAAGAAATATGGCTTATTTTCCCCCCTTCGGCCCTATGGTGAAAGTGAAAAGATGCTGAATATGGGGATGTAACTGGCTTATCTATCTTAATATATTAATCTATATATTATACGCCGAAAGATTTCATTTTCGAGGCGTAATTTTTTTGCTTTTCTAATTTTTTGAATTTAAAAAATACGCCTCAAAAATTGAATCTCTCAGCGTATACTATATAGATTAATATATTAAGATAGATAAGCTAGTAGTAGCCGCAGTGTGCGTAACACATTGAATGAATTAATATATTTAGGGTTATGATTAGAGTTAGCATTTAGGATTAGGGTTTATATCATGGTTAGGGTTAGCATTAGGGTTAGGGTTTGGTTTACATTTATTATTATGATTAGGGTTAGGGTTTAGTGTTAATGTTGGGTTTATGGTCATAGTTAGTGTGAGAATTATGTTAGGGTTAGAGGTAGAATTATTTTCAAAACAAAGAGATATGGCTTATTTTTCCCCCTACGGCCCTATGGTGAAAGTGAAAAGATGTTGAATATGGGGATGTAATTAAATCCATCGATGTCAAAGATATCAAAGAGATATAAGTTACTCCGTCAAGATTAAAGTAAATCAAGTCGATTTAATTCAATGTGGAAATTGTCTTTACATCCACTTTATGTATTTGAAAGTTTTCTAAAGCTCGGTCTATGATTCTATATTTTGCATATATATCAATCAGGCATTTGCAAATACAACCTTCGACTAATTTCCATAGGCTTGCTTAGCACCAAATTTAGACACTGTCAAGGAGAGGGAAACCAAACAAAATAAAACAAACCAAAATTGAAGAAATCAAACCAACAATTTTTTTTGGGTGGTGCTGATCACCCATTCGCTTGGGTGCTCCTGCACCAACAATGAATACAATGTATATAATAATAGATCACATAATATCTTAAATTTCCTTTATCAATATTTTGAATTGATTATATAAAAAAATGAGATAATAATTTACTCATTCATATACTACAAAGGTTGTACATTTATAGACAAATCTTACATGCAATAAAGTTCCATCAAGTAACACACATAACTTATAGTTGGTAATAGTTAACAATTTATGAAGATCTCTTTTCTATAAATTATTATTATAAATTGAATGTCCAAGACTATTAATTTCCTTAGAAATATAATTGCATCACACTTTTAAAAAATATGTATATTGAAAGTATAGATTACACAATGGAGATATGAATATGAGAAAATAGGTACCATGAATGTGTTTTACCTCCAACCATAGATCTCTTAACTCCACTATACTCCATTCATCATACAAATGTGGCCTTTCCCTACACAAAACATAATCACTCAAAAGACACCATATGGGAGAGAGTTCCTGGAATCATGGGTGAACCAAATAAATATTTCAACATAACCCCTAATACATGCTTCACTACAAACATCAATCACATGTACATGTACAGACATTTTTTTCCTAGAGTATGATTTAGGCTAGAAAACTTATTTTCAAACTAAATCATGGTTATGCTACTAGAAGAATATTATAACCTTGCTACACTTTTATTTTGAATATATTCAAAGCATGATTTAGGTGAGAACCTCATTTGGTTCATGTTTTGAATCTTACTAGTTACCATCTAATAATACTTGTTACCTAGATTTCTTTGGCTAGAGTCTTGCATGTAATACAAGTTCATGATCTAAATATGAAATAAATCAAGTTGTACCATGTTTACATCATATTGATACAATAATTAATGTATGTCTTGGAGTTAGTTGTTATCTTAGATGATTAGTTTACCACAATTTTAATATACTAAGGAAATACACACAAAAATAATCATTTCAAATTACTTATAAATGGATTGTAAATAAAAATATTGTTAAACTGAGACATTCATATGAAGAAGATTACATCTCATGCCATTGATCTACATACACCTACTTATTTCAAATAGTCATCTAGCTTGACCGCATATTGACTATATAATTCAACACCTAGATAAATTTGCATGCCTAAAAATTAATCATATTAATATAAAAGAAAATTAAATCATAGTATGTGAATAAAATAATTATGGGATTTTAATAAAAAGTGTGGTCCTCTAATGCTATAGGCTACAATTTTCATGATAGTTGTGGTTAGACTATGTATTTCAAGAAAAGAGGCATGATCTTCTCAACACTTTCCATAATTTTATTAAAAACTCTTAAATTTTCATTTTAAAATTTATATACCAAGGATAATTGACTTCAATCAACACTTTTGTAGGAATTGTATAACTTGGCACTATAAAATGAATATATTTAACATCAATAAAAGAATAAAATTATAAACAATTTTATCACAATAATTAGAAGTTAGGGAGCTCAAATACATGGTCATATGTCTTTTATTACTAATTATTCAATTATTTCACCGCTTAAGAAAGTGATACTAACTATATATTTTGATGAACACATAAATAATAGCCTCTCACTATGCATAAAATAACTTGAGAAAATTCCAACAATAAGTACACAATCATGTTAAGAAAAATAAAGGTATTTATAATAAGGGTTTGAAATATTCTTTCCATCTACATAAGATTATTTCCACCCATTCCTCATTACCATGTGTGCCACTAAATACCTAGCTAAACAAGCCTTTATCTAGCTAACAACCATATGAATAATCATTTACATATATAAACCCTTTTAGAACTTTAGCTACCAAAATTAAAAAATAACATTATCTGTTATAAAATAATAAATACTCAAAATTTGGTGATAGTTGGGTGGAAGGGTTTTTGATTTTGTGAAAACAATGACATACTTCCTTTTTTTAGAAATAAAAATAAAATAATATTACCAAGCAAAAATAAATAAATACTCAATATTTTTCACCAAAGTATTATGGAAAATTTTAAAACACCTCATTTTAAAATTTATCATCCTTTTCTTATTAAGGGAAAAAGGATTTTAAACCTCTACATCGAAAGTTTATCTATGTGTGAAGGCACAAATAAAGAGGGATTATTCCCTCTCCCGACTTGTTATTGACACCACTATATATTTTTTTCCATTAATTTATAATCATGTCAAACATTTAGAAATAGAAAGTGGAGGGTAAGGTTTTTGAATGATGAAAATAATTGAAATAATCATTAAAAATTACTTGAATGATGGACATTACTCCCAAAGCATTTCAAACACTTGAATTAAAGGGGGGATGTCAGAAGCGAAGTAGTCTTGGGAAAAGATTAATCTTTGAACTATTATCTATGAATTCAAGGAAGAAAACCTTCAAGGAAAGAGTTGATTGGGTTGTGCATGGTTATTGTGATCAATCATGTGGCATACAACTATTTGAAGTAGAGGAGGAACAACCACAACCAAATATTTGAAGATCACATCCATCACTATAGAAAGAAAATCTATACTACAATTATGCAAGGTGATAAGACTAAATATTTTCCCATTAATAGACAAGGAGATAGTTTGATATATGAATATAAATACTTATTGTATACACCTAAAAATGGTCTGGATAATCTAATTAATTAAATACGATTTATTTGATTAATTAACCCTTCTATTTTCATCTACTTATAAATAAATAGAAATATTTATTTATATAGTTCACATTTAATTCTTCTATCTTTATCATATTATATCATCTTAATTAAATAAACAAATCACATACTTTGTTTTATTTAATTATTATTATCAAATTCTTCTATAATTATATATTTATTTTATCTTTATCACATCATCCCATCTTAAATTAAATAAACAAATTCAAATACCTTGTTTTATTTAATTATCTATTTTCTTCCATCTTAAATTAAATAAACAAACTCAAATACATTGTTTTATTTAATTATCTATTTTCTTTCATCTAAATTAAATAAACAAGTTCACATACTTTGTTTTATTTGATTACCATATTTCTTCCATGTTTATTTAATAAAAAAATTTTTATAGTTTGTTTTATTAAATTAAATATCCTCTTTTGCTAATTTGAATAAATCCAATAATTCAATTAAAACATATTTCTACATCTATTTCCTCTTTTCACTCATCATGTCCACCAACAAAATTAGATATTTTATATCTAATTAATTCAACTCAACTTTCACGAACAAATTTGGAGACAAATTTGAGACAAATTACATACAAAATTCATCTTCTTCCATTGATCATTCCTATCCTCTGGCTGAATGTTTTTATGGGGAGGAACAATCTCCATAATCTTCTCAGGCTTCTTCATCTTTCACCATTCAATCCTTCAAATCAAATCCAGAACCTTACTTGCTGCCACATCACAAATATGTTGTCGAGAATCTATAAATACAACTTCTTTCAACATAAAATGAATCCCAACTTTGTGCAATCTTACTCTACAGAAATAGCATTAGAGAAATCAAGCATTTGAGCATTGAGCAAATAACAAATAGTAATTAGCAATCATATAGCAATCATAATCATGGCTTTTCATTTAGCTGCATCTTAGTTTACAGTAGTTTGTTTTATCATTATCATGTCATTCTCAACTACAGTATCATCACCATATCATTTAGCAATCATTACATAGGATTAGTTTCCTGCATTTTACAATATCTCATTCTCTAGATTGTCATTTTAACAATCATAGTGCTTACACAATCTAAGAACCATGGTGATTTAATAAATCTTTGGAGATAGAGAGCAATAAGACGTTTTTAAGAGATTTCCTGCTTTAATTAGATTAATTGTTGTTTAAATCTCTTGATATAATGTTTTATTAGGTGTGTTTGTTATTCATTTACACATATTTTACTCACACATAAATTGGCGCCCATCGTGGGGCTTGAAAACCCCATTTTTAACATCTTTTTTCTGAAAAGTGTGCTCGTAGGTTTATGACGTGTTTTGTTTTAGCACGATCAAGAATTTTTACAACGCATATGATAGATATTTTAGTGCATCCAAGTACTGTTACGGTGCATCCAACAAATATTTTGGCGCATACGACCACTATTACGATGCATCCAGTATTCTATTTCACCAATCTGGGGGTTTTTCTTTCAGCGCATTGACCCTTTCTTTTAGCGCATTCATCAATTTCTATAGCGCATAGAACTATTACTTTAGCACATTCAAATACTATTTTAGCACATCTAATGACTGTTATGGCACATCTGATTATTTTTGCAAAATTTTAAAAATTCTTAGAATTAATCCCTGGTTTTTGTCCTCAAGCAAAATATGCTGGTCAAAGACAGTTGCTGGAAAACACTTACGCCAGTCAAAGAAAAAATATCACAAATTACTAATGGTGTTTGTAGGGATTTAATTTTATTATTGCTTTTCCTTTGGTTAAGATAGTGCATCTAACTTAATTAAAGAAATAGTTTGAACCCCATGTCCACTGTGTTTCGAAAGCAATAGGCTTATACTCTCCCCTTAACTGGGTGATCAGAATGCTAGACTTGCTATCCTACTTTATTAACACCTTTAGAAGGCCTGTCGTAGTGGGAAAAAGTACTCACCCTACAAGAATGACCTAAGTGGGAACAACCAAAGCCAGGTTTTCCAACCCACTCTAATCATAAGTGAATTTGGGGAAACCCACAATTCAACAGTAGTGTGCAAGATAACCATCCCAAAAATCTTTGTTCTAAAGATTGGGAGGTCTCCCAAGGGAGTTTATCAATTGTTGCACCGAACAGATACCCTTTCTGTGAAATTTAGTGTAGAATCCAACTGTGTCAATTTCTAAACACTTTTTATATCACGATGCAAGGGGAGGGAAGAATCTACCCCCAAGACACTCACCATATAACTATTAGAGACCCTGGCCAAAAGTGGAGGATTCAACTTTGGTTAAGACTCAGGAAAGGCAAAAATACGGGCACCCTCTAGGGGGTGACAAGGCTGTGTGAGATGACATAGTTGCAAGTTGTGGGCTGTGATATTCTAAGTGACTTTTTGAGATAGAAAAATGCTTGAACTTTATTATCTTGTGTTAAACCCATGGAAATTAAAAGAATCAGACCTGATTCTAGAATACACACTCTTTGTTTAATATATAGATGTGAAACCAATGTTTACAAACTTGCTACTATGTGTGTAAAATCATTTCCAGAGGTATCATCCAAATAGATCATCAAATTCCAAGATTTAAAAGCAAAATACCCCTCCAAAATCTTGATTGGTTAGAAATTACACCCTAGAATCAATCTTTTTACTGAGAAAAAAATGGAACAAACTGTCAGAATCAGAAAACATTTTCTAGAAAAGTGCATTCACTATCTGTTTTGGCGCATACACTCTGTTTAACAATGCATCTAGGAATCTTTTAGCGCACTGGAGGTCTATTTTAGCGCATTGAACCCAAACTTTAGCACATCAGAGTAATAGTCTGGCACATAGAAGCAACAGTCTAGCGCATTCAACCAATTTTCTAACGTATAGACGAAACACTACAACGCACTCAACCAATCTTTTAGCGCATCAAAACAAAATTTTAGCACATCTGTCAAGTCTTTTAGCGCATCATAAGACTGTTATAGTGCATCCAGAAAATCAAAATCCAGAGAGCTATTTTTAGTGTCTATCAAACTTTTATCATCATAATTCAGATTTTTCTTAGAATAAAAACTTTCCTAAATCAAAATAGAGTCTTAAACCTGTATAAACTAGACTTTACAATTGAATTTGTTCAAATCAAACCAAGATCTACCATCCAAAAGTGTCTCAATCAAACACATTTGATTAGTAAGTTAAGTTTCACGATTAGTCATCCTAAATCAAAGAAATGAACTTGTCTAATCAAACTTATCAACTTAGTCTAATCAAAAGAATCTATCATTCTATTTGACTTAAGTTAATATCCTTGACGTGCTATACCAAACTAAGATCAAAATTTTATTGAAAACAATAACGTTCATATGCCCATTTTAACAAGGTCACGAAGACTAAAATTCCAATAAAAGGAAATTAAAACTCAAACTAACATGGCTGAAATAGATGAGGATCAATTGAATTCTTTCACTCAGCAGATGCAAAACCTTCAACAACGACTCCAAGACATACAAAGAAAACCACAGAAAGAAACCAAACAATGAACACGAGACCTTCTTCACCAAAAACTACATCATCCAAGTTCAATGTCTTTGAATTTTTGCAAAAGTTCAATAATCCCAAATCTAAGTCCTCAAACACAAATGATATTGAGCAATCCTATCATGTCATGCATTTATCTCCATCCACCATAAGCCAAAATAAACCTCAATATTCTTTCACTCAAGTTAACAATTCCACCCAATCATCCTCTTCTATCATATCTTCAACATCCAATGATTCATGCCAATATCTCAATCCAAAGCATGCTAGCATAGACTCCCCTACACATCAAGATCAAAATATTCTCTCCACTCCATCCAATGATATCAAAATTCCACAAATTCTTCCAATCTTTGATCAAGATCCCATTTCTCAAGAATCTTATGATGATCCCCTCCTTTCACTTTTCATCCAAAATAATTCCCTTCCATCTCAAGAGACAAATATCCTTCCAAGTTCTTCCACATCATCTAATCAATCCATACCATCTCATGATTCTATTGCATCACAAGAGCATGATAGTTCTTCCATCCTATCTAATGATGTCTTACCAACTAATGATCAAGACATGCTTTCTACAAAATCTCATGATTCCCTTCCTCATCAAGATCAAGATATGCTTCCATTCAAGGATACCCTTTCATCCCATGAAAATGTTTATCCTTCTCATGATCAAGATATTCCTTTCATACCACTTCATAATGATTTCATACTTAATAAAGGGAAAGCTACTTCCTCTCCTACACCTCATGATCCTTTTCCAAGTCAAGATCAAAACACCCCATCATCCCCATGTCAAGAGCCTATCACACCTATTCAAGATATCCATGAACCTCACACCTATAAATTGGGATCCTCCACCTTTATCCATTCCGGTTTACTTCCAACACCTATCCTCTCATCCATATCATATCCTCCCCAAAATGGACTCACGTCTTGTTTAAAAAACAATACATATCCCATTGGTAAACGAATGGGTCAAAGTATGAATTACAAAGGAAAAGGATTAGGCCTTCATGAACAAGGTATCCTAAAACCCATTTCTATTCAAAGAAACCCATATCACCATGGGCTTGATTATATGCCTAAGTGTCCTAGTTCATATGAACCTTCCATCTATCCTAGGTCCTCATTCTAGTTCATCAAATATTACATCTATCCTAGGTCCTCATCCTAGTTCATCAAACCTTCCATCTATCCTAGGTCCTCATTCTAGTTCATCAAACATTCCATCTATCCTAGGTCCTCATCCTAGTCCATCAAACCTTCCCTCTATCCTAGGTCCATATCCTATTTCTCAAGAACAACAAAGGAACACATCCTTGATACCCTTTCAAAATTCTACCCACATTAACTCATCCATAATACCTCCATATCATTCATCTTGATCCACCCCTCCCATTGCTCTTGGAAGCAATTTGGGTGCCAAATATCAAAAGCTTCTATATCAAAATCGACATGTATCAAAGGATCAACATGTCTCCTCAAAGAGACATGCAAAAATAAAAGAAAATTTGATCCAAAATCAAAAGAAAAATACAAAATGCCATAAAGGCCCATCAAAGCAAAAATCTCAAAGACCACAAAGGTCCATAAATCAAAAGAAAATTTCAAAAGTTCACAAAGGCCCATCAAAGCAAAAAGGAAATTTTCAAAGACCACAAAGGTCCATACATCAAAAAGAAAAATTTCAAAGGCCACAAAGGCCCACAAAGTAAAAATGAAAGTCAAATGTCATGTGGATTCCTAAAAGTATCATAGAAGCAATAAAATCTAAATTGGCATCCAAATTTGCTAATCCAAAAGCTTCCTCCAATTTTCCATCTAATAACCTATCACCTTCCAAATCCATTTTTCCTCCATCACTCCACCACCCTTCAAGGTGTGTGCCAACTTTGATCTTGCCATCCTTTCCATCTATCCATAAATAGGCCTTCCAACCTCCTATCTATTATCCAACGTTCATCCCTCATCATTCTCCTTTAGTCCAAACCTTTGCATAAGTCATTAGATTCTTCCATCATATCATTAATCTGCCAACATTTAGGAGTCTAATTCCCATTTTACATGGTTTATTAGAGGGATATTTGGTTGTGAAACTTGATACTTAAGTCCTTTATCATCCATATCCTATCTTCCATATTCCTCTTGCACTCTACACTCGGGGACAAGTTTCATCCATCTTATCATTCATGGTCATTATCCTTTCTATGCTCATTCCTTACATTTTTACCTTTGATCTTGACAAGGTTAAGGATCTTCTTGAACATCATCTATCTTATCCTATACACTTTATCCATATCTTCCATACCATATCTTTCATCTTATCCATATTCCATCATTCTTACTAAATACATCCTTTCTTCCTTTCCTTGGTCTTGATGAGGAATAGGGGGAAAATACTTGGGCCTTATGTCTGTATCTTATCTAGTTGATCTTGATCATCCCATTCATTATTTTTATCCTTACTTTCTTCCATTCCATATCTCCTAGCTTATCAAAATCCATGTCACCATGTCCCTTTGCAACCTTGAATCTTACCATGCAAATCATATTTGAGCCTAGTTGTAAAACATTATCCAATCCTCATATCTTTTGTTAATCAATCATCAACAATATCAATCTTATCATACTTAGAGGAAATTAGTGATCCTAAGTACTTATCATCATCATGCCTTATGGAATCAATCATTCTTGGAATCTTAATCAATCAACCATTATCATCTTTTGACAAGAGATATGTTGCTTGTGTGACATGTTTTGCAATGAATCTTTCATTTTGATCTATCATTTATCCATGGTTGCATTACCCCTATTGTGGGGCATCTTGTTCCTTCAATCAGTCATATCATCTTAAATATCCTAAAAAATCCAAAAAAATAAAATAAAATAAAAGGCTGCAAAATCCAAAAAAATCAAAAGTCAAAAAATCCACAAAAAAGAGAGAAAAATACAAAAAAATCAAGAAAAGAGAAAAATACAATTTTTTTTTTGAAAATCTGAAAAAGTGCAATAAAATCTCATGTACATATCCTGACAATGTGGTCGTGTCTCACCCTAGCTTGGGGGAAAAATCCTGAACTCACTGGGGGCAATAAACTTTGAGCTTAATCAAATGGACAAACAACAATATGACAATGAAGCAAACACAATGATCATAGGGAAACTCAACATTGAGCATACATCAAACATCAAAACATTTCAAAAAATCAACCATCCATATCAAACAGCTAAAATCAAATCAATCAAAACAACTTTAGATGGATGATATTCTTTTGAATCATGATTTTATCACTTTATCTTGAATGTTCAAATGTTGTACTTTGATTTTTGTTATCATTTCTTTGGAGCAACTCAATGATGTATTGAACTAGAGAAGCTAGGAAAGATAATGGTATTTTCTTTGTCTATTGTCTGTGAGTTGATCATTATTATTGTGTGAATTGTCGTGAGACGTGCTCTACAAAGTGTCACTGATGACATTCTGAATTCACATAGCAAAATGATTGATTCTTGTCTATTTATGCGAGAAATGCTCAAGTCATCTTGGTTTAATTATACCTAGATGCTTGTGTTCACATGCAATATCAAAAATCATGAAAGTAGTACTCAAGTCATCATGGTCTAACTCATACCATTGATGCTTGTACTCACTTTCAACATTTTAAAGGTTGTATCATGTTATTGATTCACCAGCCTTGGAAAATCTATAATGCAGATGCAAAACTAATATGAATGCAATCTAATTTAACCATGCAAATCTACATATGCAAACGTTGTCATCTTAATAGTCCATTTATAGTGCTTTTATCATCATTGAACCTTTAAAATGTTGAAAGTGAGTACAAGCATCGATGGTATGATTTAGACCAATGATGACCTGAGTACTACTTTCATGATTTTTGAAATTGCAAATTAACACAAGCATCTAGGTATAATTAAACCATGACGACTTGAGCATTTCTTGAATATATCGACAAGAATTAATCATTTTACTATGTGAATTCTAAATGTCATCAGTGATACCTTGTAGAGCACATCTTGTGACAACTCACACAATAATAATGATCAACTCATAGACATCAGACAAAGAAAATACTATTCTCCTTCCTATCTTCTCTAGTTCAATACATCATCGAGTTGCTCCAAAGAAATGATAACAAAAATCAAAGTGCAACATTTGAGCGTTCAAGCTAAAGTGATAAAATCATGATTCAAAAGAATATCATCCATCTAAAGTTGATTTTATTAATTTGATTTCATCTCACTGGTAGGAAGGTGGAAGGTATTGTGCTCACTATGCCATCTCTTTGCTAAGTTTGTCAATAGTCCCCGATTAATCATAATCTGGAGCATATCTAGAAGAGAAGACAAACCACATCATGTGATAAATGTTGTCTTAGGCTGCACTAGCTGTGGTATCAAATCAAATGTCCTAGGAAATCACTCTCGAATCTATAAGTTCGTCAAAGGATTCTATCATCACAAAATATCAAAAGTTAATAATCTTTTTCAATTAATCAAAAATCAATCAACCTATCAATCTAATCGGCTCTGGTGAGACTTTGATGAAATATCATGAGCGACTATCATTGAACCTCACATATCATGAGGTCAATCAATCAATCTATCATTGATTTTTTCCTATCATGAGGTCAAACATCAATATCATTGATCCTCGCCTATCATGAGGTCAAACATCAATCTATTATTGATCCTTGCCTATCATGAGGTCAATCAATCAATCTATCATTGATCCTCGCCTATCATGAGGTCAAACATCAATCTATTATTGATCTTCACCCATCATGAGGTCAATCAATCAATCTATCAATGAACCTTGCCTATCATGAGGTCAATCAATGAATCTATCAATGAACCTCACCTATCATGAGGTCAATCAATCAATCTATTAATGAACCTCGCCTATCATGAGGTCAATCATCTATCTATCATTGATCCTCGCCTATCATGAGGTCAATCAATCAATCATTGAATCTCACCTATCATGATATCAATAATCTTCTAATCTATCAGGATCACCAATCAATATCAAATCAAAGACTGACATGATCGAAAATCATCAAACACAAGGAGGAAAAGAAGGGAAAAATTTAATCAACTGGCGGAATCAATATTCTTTATCGAGAGATAAATCGTTGAATCATCATAAAATCATAAAAAAATATTAAAAAAAAAAAAATCATAAAAATCATAAAAATCAAAGAAAATTCATCGATTTATCTCCCGAGGGGGCATATATCCATCATCACCTGAAAATCAACATCTGAGGCATACTAGAATTTTTTCATCAGTACTAGCAACAACAACAAAATTTTCTTTGAAGCAATGCATAAACACATCACTTCAAAGAGGGGCAAAATGTATACACCTAAAAATGGTCTGGATAATCTAATTAATTAAATACGATTTATTTGATTAATTAACCCTTCTATTTTCATCTACTTATGAATAAATAGAAATATTTATTTATATAGTTCACATTTAATTCTTCTATCTTTATCATATTATATCATCTTAATTAAATAAATAAATCACATACTTTGTTTTATTTAATTATTATTATCGAATTCTTCTATAATTATATATTTATTTTATCTTTATCACATCATCCCATCTTAAATTAAATTTAAACAAATTCAAATACCTTGTTTTATTTAATTATCTATTTTCTTCCATCGTAAATTAAATAAACAAATTCAAATACCTTGTTTTATTTAATTATCTATTTTCTTTCATCTAAATTAAATAAACAAGTTCACATACTTTGTTTTATTTGATTACCATATTTCTTCCATGTTTATTTAATAAACAAATTTCTATAGTTTGTTTTATTAAATTTAATATCCTCTTTTGCTAATTTGAATAAATCCAATAAAACATATTTCTACAACTATTTCCTCTTTTCACTCATCATGTCTACCAACAAAATTAGATATTTTATATCTAATTAATTCAACTCAGCTTTCACAAACAAATTTGGAGACAAATTTGAGATAAATTACAAGGAAACTTCTTCATCTTCTTCCATTGATCATTCCTATCCTCTGGTTGAATGTTTTTGTGGGGAGAAGCAATCTCTATAATCTTCTCAGGCTTCTTCATCTTTCAACATTGAATCTTTCAAATCAAATCCAGACCTTTGCTTTGCTGCCACATCACAAATATGCTGTCGGGAATCTATAAATATAGCTCCTTTCAATAGGAAATGGATCCCAACTTTGTGCAATCTTACTTTGCAGAAATAACATTAGAGAAATCAAGCATTTGAGCATTGAGCAAATAGCAAATAGTAATTAGCAATCATATAGCAATCATAATCATGGCTTTTAATTTAGCTACATCTTAGTTTACAATAGTTTGTTTTATCATTATCATGTCATTCTTAGCTATAGTATCATCATCATATCATTTAGCAATCATTACATAGGATTAGTTTCCTGCATTTTACAATATCTCATTCTCTAGATTGTCATTTTAACAGTCACAGTGCTTACACAATCTGAGAGCCACAATGATTTAATAAATTTTTGGAGATAGAGAGCAATAGGAAGCTTTTAAGAGATTTCCTGATTTAATTAGATTAATTTTGTTTAAATCTCTTGATATAATGTCTTATTAAGTGTGTTTGTTATCCATTTATGCATATTTTACTCACACACCCACCGATTTGCAATATTCCATTTTGAACTTACTTATCATCTCCTTTATGTACTTATTTTTGAGAAATGAATATGCCTTTGTGTGATTGTGCAATCTGCAACCCAAGAAAGAAATATAGTTCACAAAGCATTGGCATTTCAAAATCACTCTACGTTGCCTTATGAAAAACTTTACACATATCATCGCTGTTTATGCCAAAGATAATATCATCCATATAGACTACAACAATCAATAGTTGATCACCTTCTATTTTTATGTATAAATTACTATTTGCACTTCCTCTCTAGAACCCTTGCTACTAGAATTACCCATCCAACCTTGAATACCAAGCTCTAGAAGCTTGTTTGAGTACATAAAGGGCCTTTTTCAATTTGCACACATAATCTAGTTTTCCTAAACATTGAAACTCTTCTGGTTGTACAATGTAGACCTCTTCTTCTAGTTGTCCATTAAAAAATGTTGACTTCACATCCATTTGATATACTTTGAAATTCTTGAATGTTGAAAGAGCTAAAAACATCTTGATAGATTCCAATCTTGCTACTAGAGAAAATGTCTCTTCAAAGTCTACACCTTCAACTTGAGTATATCCTTTACACACATTTTTTTCCTTGTTCTGGATTATCTCACTATCTCCATTAAGCTTATTTTTGAAAACCCACTTAATTCCAATGACATTCTTGCCTTCAAGTCTTGGGACCAATTCCCATGTTTCATTTTTCTTGATTTGATTCAATTCTTCCTACATATCTTCTATCCAATCTTTCTATTTTCTTGCTTCTTTATACGACTTTGGTTTTATCTTTGATAGTAATGCAAAATGTACTTGTTCATTTTCCTTCTCAATTCTCCTCAAAGTCTGAACCCCACTATCTACAATCCAAAAAATCTTCTCTTTCTAAGCATGTAGGGAAATTTGAGAAATCATTGATTTCTCTAAATTTTTATCTTCCAAAACCTTCTTCTAGACTTTATTTGATTCATGACTCCTAATTTTTTATTATTTTCTTCCTATTTCAAGTAGAAGAGGACTTCACAAAATTGTTTATGTAGTTCCTAGAAATGTGTCCAAAGTTGTTGCATTTGTAGAAAACAATATTAAAATTATACAAAGGTGCAAATGCATTACTACCGACAAAGTTATTTCTTCTTAATGAAGCTTTTCTATAGTCCACAACCTTGTGACCATTTAATTGTTGCAATTAAAACAAAGCAAGAAAAAGAATAATTGAACCTGGTGTTGTATATTTGTCTTTCAGATCTTCTATTCTTCTTTTGAACTTGGATAAAGCCATCATTCTATGTCTTGTTTTAATCACTTGTACTTCTAAAACTAGTCACTTCTAGACTCCCTTTAGTAGGCTTCACTAGTTGTTGTATCACTTTGTTCTTTTGATCATTAAAAAAATAAATTATTTTGACATGTGGAGATCTCTAACATCCCAATATCTGATCTAGAGTCTCAATACTCTTTTTAAACTTTAGTTGTAGCTTATGATTCACTTTCTCAAGCTCTTTTTTTATTGACACAACTTTTTCCTCAAGTTTTTCATAGTCCTTTTCCCTTAACAACAATCTTCTAGTTAGGACTTCTTCAATCCTTTTTTCTTCTTCTAATTCAATCTTCAAATCAATAATCATCTTCTCTCCTTTCTCTAGATCTAGAGATACATTTTCTTTAGCCTTCACTTCTTCTGCAATTATCTTCTTCAGTATCTTAATCTCTTTTTTAGCACAAAGCAATTCTTCCACAAGATCTACCTCATCTTCATTGTTCTCAAATTCAATTTCTATGTGTTCTTCAGTAGTTTCTAAGGCCATGAATACATCCTTTTATTTTTCATCTCAAGAGATATCTTCATCTTCTTCATTA
Organism: Sequoia sempervirens; assembly: GCA_007258455.2. Classification (NCBI taxonomy): domain Eukaryota; kingdom Viridiplantae; phylum Streptophyta; class Pinopsida; order Cupressales; family Cupressaceae; genus Sequoia; species Sequoia sempervirens. Next base: position 928,896,415 of record VDFB02281492.1, read on the forward strand.
GTAGAGTAGCCTTCCTTATTAGTGTAGAAACTCTTTTGTTTCCTTTGACCTTTACTCCTTTTCTGAAATGACTTTTTCCATAGTTTTTCTCAAAATTGTTAGAATCCTTATGGGGAAACTTAGCCATAAAATGTCCTACTTCACTATAGTTAAAACACTTGAAAGGTAACTTTCCTTTATACTTACTAGAACCTCTTTGTAGCTTTCTAAAAAAATTGGCTTCCTCTGGATCTAATCCAATATTAGAATATGGATCAATTTTCTTCTTAGATACTCTAAATGTTGCATTTTTCCTTATAGAATCCTGACTTTCAAACATCATTTCAAAATTAGTTAGGATTTCATGTAGTTCAATCATCTTCAAAGTATTCAAATCTTTAGCTTCTTCAATAACATATACTTTAGAATCAAACCTTCTAGGAAGAGATCTGAGTACCTTTTTCATAATAGTTCTTTATTTTAATTTCACACCAAGACCTTTGATAGAGTTGACAACTTCATCAACCCAAAGCAAGAATGTAGCAATATTTTCATCTTCCTTCATCTTCGGACTTGAGATCTATGAGATTACAACTTTTCCTCTTTGACTTTGTCATCACCTTCATAGATGGTATGTAATTTTTCCCATACTTCCTTCATTGTTTTGCACTACATCACTTTTACAATTTTAGAGTTAGTCAATCCACATAAAATAAAATTCCTTGCCTTAGCATTAGTTTAACAAGCCTTTTTTCTAGCCTGATCCCTAGGAGAGTTTTCCAAGAATCTCATATCCCTCTATAACTAACATCCATATATCAAGTCATAGAGCCATCGAGTAGGAATCCATCCTAACTTTCCAGAATGCATAATTGGATCCATCAAAGAGTGGTGCTTTATTTATAGACATTCCTTCCTAAACAACTAAGTGTGTCATCTCAGAACTACCTTAATCTATTAGGCTTCTTCAAAGGAACTTGGATCTGATACCAATTGAAGGGCACACAATCTACTAAGGGGGGTTGAATCAACAAATCTAATCAATTTAAGACTCTTAACTTCAACTCAAAATATCATATCATGTAACTTGAATCTTCATTACTACTAATCAAGAATTAAGCACACATTCACACCATTGAACACCAAATATACACGAAAACCCAAGATGGGAAAAACCACGGTGAGAATAGCTAATTGGATCTACTGTCCAAATCCAGCCTCACAAAGCAAAAATATAACAAGTGAATTTTACAATATTAGGTAGGCACCAACCTATTGAAGACACTAACCTACCTGAGACACCAATCCCTAATAATTTGAAGATCAACAAGATTTATCTATGTAGTCTGAAAACACCTCATACACATGCTAGAGTTGCTTCAGACACTCTTCCACATTTCATAGTATCTTCTGATAATGACAAACAATCTGGGATGCAACCCTCTAGCTTCACAAGATAATCTCCTTGTATAATCACCACCTTCTCTTCAAATTATTTCTCACACAAAATTATGCATCACTTTGTGCATCCAAAAAATTGAGGAATATATACATGACATTGCATTAACACACTTCTACGTCAGTTAGGGATTCACAAGTAACCAAGATAACATAAGATGGACCTAAATTATTGATTTTTATGAAATGTGTAATAGTTTGGTCCAAAATGATTTTTTTTTCCACTAAAGTAACATGTCGTCATGTGCTACTACATGAACCTTAATTAGGTCCTATCTTGACACCACACACAAGATTTGAATGTTGCATACTACTAGTTGTTATTGCAAGAGTCTTGAACACCAACAAGCTGACATAAAAGCATGAAGAACCTTCTATCACTTCAATCTTTTTGCATGTTGAACACATCTCCCAAAAAATATGGAATTAATATGATAGAACATGTGTAGACATACTCTCCTATGAAATTGTAGATCCTATAACACCTCCATAAAGGAGACCTAAGAAATTTCGAGAAAATGTGTCTCAACCTTGCAATTACATAAGGTACTGTTGATACGCTAGTGACGAGGGGCACGAGGGGTCCCCCCCAGAGGTGTTTGAGGGGATCATCCCTCCCATGGGGGGTTCGGTGGATGCGCGCCCCCAAAATATAAATTTTATTTATATTTTATTATTGTAAATCTAGATTGTTCATCATTATGTCTCAAATCTAATAGTCGATATTTTATTAGCTTGACTTGCCATAGAAGGCAACCATATTTTATGAGGAAATTGTATTAAGGTTGTGTATTGTGATGTATTTTGAGAGTCTGATAGTGATCGTGTTGCCTCTAGATCTCTGGTTGGTGATACTCTTGTGAGAAGCTTTCTTTACGAGTATATTGCAATCTTTGTGATTTCTGAATAATATATTGGGAGGCTTTTGGAGTGTGGGGATTTTCTCTCGAAAGGATTTTCCCCACGTAAATCATTGTGTTATGGTATGCATGATATTTATGTTTGTAAATATGTTTAAGTTTCTATAACTATTGTAAAGATATATAAATTTTTACATTATCCTCATTTGAAGATTAGTGTAGAAAGTTATTATGCTATCTTAGCTTCCTTACAAGAAACATTGAACTAAAACATTCTAGTACAACCTTCCAGATCACTTCTATCATAGTGAATGGATGCATACATGATATTGCAAGCATACAACATTCACACATACTTCTAGAACACAAACACTCCTCAATAGCTAGTAATGTATGTTTCTTGATTTAGTGATATGACAATAGAATTACCAACACAGAAAGGTATGCTAGCATAACTCTTGAAAAGATAGTACCATCACTAATCATATATTCTTTGAAAAACCTTTGAAAACCTTATAAATCAATGAAAACCTTTGTTCAATAGAAGAGTCATCTTGTCATAATCCACTTTTTGTGATGGATGTTGAGACACTTCTTGATTTTGATAACAAAAGTGATGATAATAATATGATATGGGATCCAAGTGTGGTGTTTAGACATATGGTGGTACCATGTGGGTTTATTAAGGGACCACCAAAGATTACTAAAGTTATGAAAATGAAGAGGGATTTTCTTATGATTAGGTCTTTCATTCACATGAAGCTTCAAATGAAGACCATAGATTTAATCTTAATGATATGAAAATTTATGTATTCAAGCATTATAAGGTTTTGGCTGGTAATCCTCTTGTAAGTGTTGAATGCACAAGACAACTAAGAGGGGGGTGAATCAATTGTGCATTAAAACATAAAAACCCTCAGTAACATTCACATTTGCATTATTCTTTTAAACCCTTAGCAACCACTAAACCCCTTATCATGCATTAATAGAATGTAAACATGAGAAACAATATTGCAAACACATTCAAACACATGAGAATACCAAATTTACGTGGAAAACCTTAGAAGGGAAAAACCATGATGAGGATTAGCTCACAACATAAAGTAACTGCAACATCGAATATAATAGGCTCACTATTGGAGGGCTCATTTCCCAAAAGAAAGAAGGAATCACTGCCAGATTACAAAAAAGAAGAAAGAAGAATGTTATAATGAGAAATCCATCTCAAAGCAATAAAATAGTTCCACCACAACATCACTAACACACTCGTAGCCTTTCTAAAGATAGCAAACTCCTTCTGTTCACTACATCCAGTAGTCTAACTCATTGAAGCTCAAATTATACTACTTTTTCACACTTTCATACTCTACACCTCTGCACTTCAAATCATACACATCATACACACTCATCCTCCATCAACTTACCACTCATTTACACCATCATCAACCTTGAAAAAAATCTCCAAGGTCAGCTATGCATCTCAACCATGCAAACTCAAATTAGGTCGACACTAAAACATTCTCTCAGTGGAAAGGAATGAAGGCAGAACACAACACACCTTAACTCAGACCTAAATCCATATACATGCCACTCCACACTTCCGCAAACATTGAAGCAAATATATAATTAGTGTAAACACCATTAAACACTAAAGTGCACGCTTCCTTTGATCCAATGATAACTTGCGGACAATAAATGTCACTTGAACGCAATATGGAATATTCCAACAACACTTTAAAATTCAACAAATTCCTTTGCAACAAATTTCACCTAAAGAACATACTCATCCTATACAACAAGTTAACCTTCCACACACTACAACTCAAGAAGCCAACTTTTAGAGCACCAAATCATGAACAACTCAAATTTAACATAGATATGAGCAATATTAGCACACCCTCGGATCTGCAAGACCAAAAACCACACTACAGAGAAATGTGGAGCAAAACCATTTCTCCCAAATGATACTAAATACATAGTTCACACACTGGTGAACACAACTTTCTCTGCACAACAATCTAGAACAAGAAAATCTGGATATAACACCTTTGATCAACATATATGAACCACACAAGTAGATTCAACATAAAATAAATGCGAAGAAAAACTAGAACACTACTTTATATGGCAAAGCACCACTCAACTATACACTATTTTCTCTTTTATTCAAATTTTCTCAAAAGCACTTGGAAACCAAGCACTACAAACACATTATCATCATTTGCAACACCTCCTCATCACCACCAAATCATCTACAACATGGAAACTCAACCATACATATGCTTATCAAATCAACACTAGAGGTTGACACTAGTGATACTACTAATGGCAACATAATGTAACTAATCAAAGCATCACTAAGGTTAACATAACCTTCCAAAAATCTTCCCATATATGTTGACATCAATGCAACAACACAAACTACTCATGATCCCAACAATCTCCAACAACATCTAGACTTGTTGACATCAATGACAACACACAAACATCCAATAGGAAGACCACCTAATAAGGAAGAGAAGATTGATAAGGTAGAATAATTCACCCCATAGGATGAAACATTTAACCTATAGAAGACAAATCCTTTGGTTTATTTATGTTATGCAATCAAGCTATACTATGTTACAACATTAGCCAAATCATATTTTAATAAAGGAGTTTGTCCTGAAATGTATCGACTTCACATGTTCAAACTTACAAGTTTTATTTTATCAATAAGGTGGAGACATGATCATTATGGTGAGATGTGGAATTTTATTGATACTCTAACTATCTTTGAATAATTTTTCATTTGCTTATTGAGGAAGCAAAAGAATGATTATGTTGCTTTAACATTCTGCTCGCATGCAAGAGAACATCTCTTGAAGGTGTTAGAGTTTTGTAGCAATACCGAGGTGGCTATATAGAGATATATAAGTATAAAATCCTTCTTTAATGCTATTATTTTATGTTCAAACAACCACCATATGATTTCATTGGAAAATTTACAATTGAATTCATAATTATTTGTTATCATGGGATGAAGAAAATTTCAATTGGTCACTATTTGGGAGGTTTCTTTAGTATTTTCAAAAGAGGTTATAGTTAATATCACACTCTCATTATTTATTTTGGTAAGAAATTTTTAAATGTGCAACCCATGTTCCTCTTTCAAGTTGTTGATTTTGATGAAATCAAATAATTATATGTTATTTTTGTACTTGAATAGTAATACTAGTCCTTTTGAGGTTATGAGATCATTGAAGAATGTTGGTAAGTATTTCGATCTAAAGAAAATAGATACTCTAGCCAACACAATCCCAATTTGGGGGAAAATCAAGTAAGTTATGACTATCATAAATTGTTTCTAGTTTACACCAATATTGTTGAAGATCCATTTTTAGAAAGCAACCACTTAAGAATCATTAACGAAGGGTATGTTGTTAAGGAATATGTTGGAACTTGTAATCATTATCTTTAGAGATAATTCAAGACAACAAATTTTTGCATGATTATGACCATCCTTTGAAGTCTCTTAGTATGAAAATAGTGGATATTTACTCCAATTTTCCAATTAATATTTGAATGGTGCAATGCATTAATAATAAAGGAGGGAAAATTTTCAAGGAGCTCACTGAAATACTATAAAGCTTTGTTTCTCTTTTTTTAGGAAGAATGAATGAGGTTAATTTTGTAGGTGTGGTGTAGTATAGTGCATCAAACAAAAGAGTTCATAAATCTCCTAGATTGATTTAGGATCTTAGAGACACATTGATTGTAAACAATTGAATAGTTGGTTGAGACTATAATTGTTTGAGGGAAAGCAATTTTGGGGAAGGAGGACTATAATGTCCCCATATTTAGAAATATTAATTTGTGATATTTTGCTTAATTTTTGAGTTTTACTATAAGCTTCTCAATGATTTGGGGAGAAATCCAAGCTTCTTGGACTGCTCAGGGCTAGGTTATAGTGACTTTAGTTCCTAAAAATGAGCTCAAGTAGTAGTATGGATCATTATTCCACTTTCAAAAGTGATTTTTGACACTCGAGGTGTTCTCCAAACTTCTTGGAGAAGCCATCTATTTTTAGTAAGTCACTTAGTTGGTTCTGATTATCATCCTACTTCTTTAGTATCATCTCAGTGTGATCAAAGTTTGATTTTGTTATGATCCACACATATAACAATAGAAATAATATAATACAAAATATAGATCTCACATATTACAAGATATGTTTATGGGACAGTATGCCCCAATATCCAATATATAAAAATAGAGAAAACCCTTGAGGTATGGTAACACAATACACTACTTCTTATGGAAGAAGCCACTCCAAGTAATATCTCCAAGATATCCAAAATACAATATCATACTTCACACATATCCTACAATGATAATCAACTCCTTTATATAGACCTCCTTGTTAGAATTAGCTATGGATGCCAAGATCTTGAGACTAAATGGAAAGCACATAAGAGAGAGATGACTATGAAAATAATAAAATGTATTCAATGTCAATGATATGATTGTGATGTACAATGAGAGAGACCCCTTGGTTATATAGCCAAGGTGAGATGCAAGATGTCATAGGATTATGACAAGTACCTTAATCATATGACATGAGACAACTAATCACACTTACCTAGGTTCACATTTAGTAGTTGTAAAAGGATAATATAACAACTAATGACAACTAACACCTTCTAGAAAGATTCCTTCCTAGGACCTAAGTAAACTTAACATGATGTAAATAAGTCCCCTAGTAATGAATGAACTATGTACAAGACTTTATTTACACCAACACCCCCCCTTAAGTGCAACTTAGGGAGTAGAAGATTATTATGTAAATAACACAAAGATGCAAGAATGGGTCTCGACTACTAGGCCATGTTAGGTACCCATGTGCAATGCAAAGCAATCTCTCACAAATGAAGAAAAGGAGAGAACCCAGTGGGACAAAAATCCTCCCCAAAAGAGAGATGAAATACAAAAAATAAGTACTCTCAATGATGCATAAGAAGGTAAAATCCCCATGTGAGGAAAAATACACCCCCCCATAAGAGAGAAGTAGAAGAGAGACAAGGAAACCCCCCCTCAATGTTGAGTCTCCTGCAATGATGGTAGAAGCTCAACATTGAATGCTAAAGATGATCCAATCTCACTGAACAACATTCCTCCCCTTAGGAAGAAGCAAAACCATGGATGTATATAGGATGTCAAGAAGATGGATGGTGTATGATGTCTTTGAAGCATGCTCAAGTGTCTCCATGATGTTGAAAGCTGACACACTCCAAACAGGTGTTCTAGGCCACACTGCTGAAGAGGACAATCCAACATCTAGTAGAGAAGAATGTAGAACATGATCCAAAGACAAGAATATCCCCTCTGAAGACAAAGAAGCCTCCTCCAAATGTTGTCCAAAAGTATCCACACTCACATCAAACTGCAAAGATTGATCATGTAGAGAATGAACAAGAGGGTCAGAGTGTTCCCTCGCAACAACTGAAGAAGGAGTATCTTCATCAAAGAGAAGATGAATGCTATTGATGATGTCTCCCAAATATGCAATATGAGACTCCAAAAAAAAATCTGAAATTCCTTTCAAGAAGCCATTCAAAGTAGCCATATCTGGAAGACTATGTATGTTCTGTTGCACTGAATCACAAGGAACCCAAACTATGGAATCACAAACATCATCAATTGCAACAGTAGATGGAGGAGATAGAATGCATGGCTCAAGTACTAGATTTGATGTGAGAACTCCCAAGTTCAAGAAGACAAATGTCTCCTCTGAATCATGGTGTATGCGATCAACAGTCGAAGGAACAATGTTGCTATCAGAAGCAAAATTTGCAAAGGTATACAACCGAGATGAGTGATCAACCACCCCAGTAGCAATGATCTCTCTACTCTCCAAGTCTTGAATGATGACAACATCAGGTGTGAACTCCATAGTTCTCCCATCTCCACCATGTGTAATCTGATATATGGAAAGAAGATTGTTCATCAAATGAGGAACACACAAGACATCCTGTAAAGTGTTGTCCCTAAAATTGTCATCAGGTGTGAACTCCATAGTTCTCCCATCTCCACCATGTGTAATCTGATATATGGAAAGAAGATTGTTCATCAAATGAGGAACACACAAGACATCTTGGAAAGTGTTGTCCCCAAAACTAATAGATCCCTTCCCAATTAAACTCATGTATGTATTGTTTCCCATCAAGATAGGAGACATAGTACAAGGCTAAAATGAAGAGAAGATAGTCTGTGAAGATGCCATATGATGAGATGCTCCTAAATCTATAAACCATCTCCCTGATCCTGGACCTGAAAAAGAACAAAGAGCTTGACCTTTATTTCCTGATGTAGATGCTTAACCTTTTTCCTTTTTAGACTGTTTTGAAGTAGAAGGAGAAGAACATTCAAACATTCTAGAAGGAAAATCAATGTGATTCTTTTTTAGAAGATTTTTCAACTCATCAATGCCCTTATAAAAATAATGTTCTTCATGTCCATCCTTCTTGCAATATGCACAAAAAGGCCTCTCCTTCTTAGTTGATTCTCCTTTTGATGAGGATGAGGATTTTGATTCTTTATGTGTCTTGTTCTTTTTTCTTCTTTTGCTTCTTATCAAGATTCCCTGATTCTTTATGTACCTTAGACTCACTTGTCACCAATGCTTGTGACTTGGAAGACTTGATTAGACCCATGTTCATTAACTTAGCTTCCTCTTGGATTAGGAGATTTGCAAATTCATCAAACTTAGGATCAACATATGATGCTCCCATAGAAAGTCGATGGGTATGAAAGCCAGAAACAAAAACTAAATACTCAGGACCAAGCTTGGATAACACATTCAAAATCAACTGTAAATCCTCTTTTTCAATGTTACATTCTTTCAATTGTGTTCTTAGTTGCTTGATTTTGGAGATGTAGTTTTGGATGTGGTCAAAAAAATTAGGATCAAGATTCATCAAATCATTATCAATTTGATAACCCCTAATCTTATCTTTTTTAAGATACAATTTTTCAAAAGTCTCCCATGCCTCTTTAGGTGTATTGCATGATTCAATACGAAATTGCAAATCAAATCAGACTAATGAACATATGCATCCAAGTGTTTTCTCACGATCAATCTCCCACCTTTCCAATTCTTTAGCATCAGTAGGTTTTTGAGTGGTTTCCTTTACATGACCTATTAAACCTTTCATCATGAGATAGTGCCATACTAATTTTCTCCATGTAGCATAATTATGTGGATTTAGGAGTTCAATTTGAGATTTCCCCATTACAAGAACAAAAACCAAGCAAAAGAATGCAAGAAACCACTGCAAGTTTACCCCCCCAAATTACTCAATCAAGAAACCCCCCAAAACAATATTTGATTTGGCACTTATACTTAGTGCGTTTACAGTTACCACTTGCCAAAAACAACGAAGTGGTATTTGATCTTGGTACATGCAAATGCCAAATTTGGCCATAGAATCAAGTATAATTTTTGGTACAAAATGAGATCAATTTGATCATACCACTAAGAAGTACACAAAAAATCATACACTTTCAAAAAAAATTGCACCCAAACATGTTACCGTAGGAGCAAGATATGAGCTCCCGAAGTTCCCAAAATGAGGACGAAGCAGCAACACCTGTGAGAATCTGCAATTTCTAGAAAAACCAAACACCAAAACCAAAAAGTGATTGCACCACTGCGAAGAGCACAAAAAATTAGCCCAAATAAATAAAAAAATGCACTAAAAAAGGAGTTCATATGACTGAGATATTCACCTTTTACAAATCATGAGGGGGGAGAAATTTTTTTAGGATGCTAACATCATCATTGACGCGGTGATGATGTCTCACACGATTAAATTTGACGTCTGTGGGCCTATCAAAAAAGAATATGCCCAGCAGTGAATGGAATATTCCCTGCAAATGTCACCTGACGAAATCTTCTTACTCTGATGGAATATGCTTGTTCACATAATATTCTTTTCCAGATTTTGTGGATTTGACAATCTGTAGATTTGATGGAGATTGCCAGATATATGAATATGGACCACCGATGAAAATGAAGATGTTGGTTGGTTATAAGAGACCATCAGTTTTTTTGCTTGACCACAAGTGATTTGATGGTGGGGCCCACATAACTTCCTGCGTACCCTTTGCAGGTACGATTGTGCCATCAAGTCTGCAGACTAAGTCCATAGACTATATAATTTTTTATTTTTTTAAATAAAATCTTTTTTTAAAGAACAATCGGTACAAAATTATTTTTTCATAAAAAAAATTTCAAAAAATTTCTGACAAATAAAATATTATTTTTGAAAAAAATTGTACCGATTGTATTTATGACGACCTAGGGGTCGTACGACTCTCTGGGAATTTTTTTTTTGCCTCACCGAACAACTGCTCTGATTTGGATGATTTCACAATTGATCTTAGGGTTTTTGGCCCTTCTGGATGCGATGGAAGGGTCCGATTTGACCCAAAATGCTCCAAAATTGCAGCTACCTTTTAGATATGGCAACCACTCTTCAACTTCAAACCCTCATAGATTTGGCCTTGTAAGTCCAATTTAGTCAAAACAAAAGGAAAATTTGACTTTCTCGAACCTTCTGAACACAATGGTGAGCTTAGATTTGCACCAGCAAGCTCCGATATGAACCTGCAATAAAGAGCCAAAAAATGGAACACCCCCAAATCTAGTATCTCTCTTCAGAAAAAAGACTCTCCAATGGCACCCAACTCGCTCTGATACCATGTTAGAATCAGCTATGGATGCCAAGATCTTGAGAAAAATGGAAAGTACAAAAGAGAGAGATGGATATGACAAGAATAAACTGCATTCAATGTCAATGATATGATTGTGATGTACAATGAGAGAGACCTGTTAGTTATATAGCCAAGGTGAGATGCAAGATGTCATAGGATTATGAAAAGTGTCTTAATCATATGGCATGAGACAACTAATCACACTTACCTAGGTTCACATGTAGTAGTTGTCAAAGGATAAGATAAAAACTAATGACAACTAACACCTTCTAGAAAGATTCCTTCCTAGGACCTAATTAAACTTAACATGATGTAAATAAGTTCCCTAGTAATGAATGAAATAGGTACAAGACTTTATTTAAACCAACACTTCTAATAATAATACAATGGAGGGATAATCCTTATGAAGTTCTACTCAACTCATGATATAATTAATTACATAATTTATTCACATGACCCAATATAAATAACTTAAGAGATGTGTTCCACATGTCAGCATCTCCATCCACCTAAATGTATTATAAAATCATATCCCTAGGTACATAACATGCCATCCATCCTTAACATGTTTCTTCCTTAAAACATGAGAAGAATCCAAAGAGTATGACTGGCAAGAGTTATTACAAATATGATTCCATGACTAATCATTTAACCATCCATAATTGATCCTTGCCATGTATTTTTATTGATAATTCCTATATCTCATCTCTAAACCATATTTTGTTTCACCTATTTGATTACATTCCTTATCATGTAAGTCCTCCTTTTCTTGCATGAGTAGCCATTAATTTTATGATACCATTGATTTTTGTGATTATTCCTTTGATTCTATGTAGGTCCATATTGATCTCCTTGTTGATTCCATAGACTATAATGTATCAATGAAGGTTTCATCCATGATTAATTCCTCTCATAATTATTTGGATGCCTATATACAACACCCTTCATTATCACTAGAGCCTACATTGTTCTTCACCATTTTTTGCCACTTGTTTTACTAACTCTTGAATATAATTATGTGTCCCCTCTTTTTTCTCAATTTCTTGCAACTATTTTTCTTCCTCTAATTCAATAGTACAATCTTCATGAGTTTATTGAAATTTCTCCTTCTTGACTTTTCTTTGGACTTTATTATGTTTAATATCATGTAATGCAATTTTTTCCTCCTATACCAAAGCTTCATGAACTTCTTTTGCACATTGATGTTTATTGTTCCCAAAAATTCTAACCAAGGATAACCAAAAACAATATCCAACCCATCCATATCAAAAGCATTAAAATTTGAATACAAAACATACTTATCCATAGTGAGTTTTAAATATTCGATTTTTTTAATATCCATACCAAATATTTGACTTTCCTTGATGTTATTTTACTGTACATGTAGCATCTTGGCTAATTGCAAATTAATGAAGATATACTTGATGCTAGGGCTAATAGTGACAATAACCTTTTCCTTTTGAATGTATCCATGAAATTTAAGGATTAAATCTTCCTTCCTTGGAGCTAAAGTGCATGTACTTATATCATCTCCTTCATCTAAGTCTTCTCCTTCTTTTTCTTCTTTTTTCTCCCTCCTCTTTTTCTTCTTGCTTAATCTTCTATATTTTCTTACTACCCTCCTTCCTCTTCTTCTTTTAGAACCCATTTTTCTAAGAAAACTTTCTCTAGTTCCTCTTGAAAAAAAATACCTTAAAAATTGGCATAAGCCATTTCCTTGTTGGCCCCACGGCTGTCATTGCACCAAAATGTTGACCTGTTAATTCCTGATACAACCACCAGAGTTAACAAATCCACATGAGGAGATTAATCCATGTCATGAATCTTGAGGGGAGTGCTAACCATCTGCTAGCAATCTCCCCCTCAGCGTTACCTGAGGGGATTCAAACTTGACACATTTGGCTATGATACCAATTGTAACAACAACAAAAAGTATCCCTTTTCCTTGCTTGGCTTGGGAATGATTAATGTTAAAATAAACTCAATGTCACCTTGATCTAGCATTGTAATGTGTTTAACACATTCACATTGGGTCTTAGGCCCTTTTTAAGCTAAATAAACCTAACTTTTCCTTGATTTAATGTTGTAAAGTGTATTCATTTACACCTTCACATTAAATTTAGGGTCCTTGGACCTAATTTTTCCTTAATCTAGTGTTGTAATGTGTTGTACACATTCACATTGGATTTAGGGCCCTTTTAAGCTAAATAGACCTAATTTTGCCTTAATTTAATGTTGTAAATTGTAGTTATTTACACTTTCACATTGAATTTTGGGTCCCCTTGAATTTATGACCTTTATATCATCATTAATAGGCCCCTAAGACCCTATATTATGCATCTTAAGGCTTATTTCAACCAAAATCCTGACAAAATCAATAAATAGACTTAATTTCTTAACTCCCCAACACTTTCTCTCTCTAAAAAGGCCCTGTGGGACCCATATGCCACCTTGGGAAAATAAGTCTGACCCAGGTGGGACCCATACACCACAGATGGCATGAGTCTCATTTGACCCCTTTTTAGGGTTTTGAGCAAAAAATTAAGGTTTTAAATTCAAATTTTATGAATGTCAACCTCTAGGATCTAATAAACGGTAACTTGGATGGATTTCCTATATAAACAAGATATCAAATCATTATTTCATTAAGCCTTCATGATATCAAGTCAAGCACTCAAGAGTTAAGCTTTACAAGACTTAACAAGAGCATCAAGAGAGTTTACAAGATCATTTCTAAGGCATTCAAGAGTAGATTTATTCATCAATTATTGCAAAAATTCAAGATCCATCATCATGTCAATATTTTCAAGCATCAAGCATGTTGTTGAGCTAGTATTGTGATGTAGCATTGAAGATCCAAGATCAAGCATTGTTCTACTCTTATTTTCAAGATCTAGATCTACATTCTTCATGGCCACTTCATGTTAGATTGCAGATTTACAAGACATCATTCAAGGTATCATTGTTCATGTTTCACGTTTCATGTACTTATTTCATTATCTCATCATTTGGTTGAATTACCTCAAAGGGGTTTGACCAAGGCAAACCCCCATTCCCCAACAATCAATATTTTTTTCTCTCTACATGTGTAGTTTCATATCTAGGTGTCTTGGAACTTGAAGGATCTTTAAAGATTAGGTTACAAGCTTGAAATAAGTTTTTGGAGTTGTCTCCTCATTTGCAAGGTCACAGAAAAACTTCTACAGGTCTGAAATCAGGGTTTTAGATTTGAAAACAAAGTGTGGTAGAGAGACAAGAGATTGGAGAATATAATCAAAGCTTAACCTTCCAAAAAAGCACACTGGGACTGATACGCCACCTTGGGCATATGAGTCCTAGTACAATCAATTTTCACGATTTCAGGAGATTCAGAATAAGCACTGTCAGATTCCAATTTTGGTACAGAAAACCCAGTCTGGGACTAAATCGCCCAGACTACGTATGAGTCCACTCAACATTAACAACAACATTTCCAGCATTTCAAGTCCTCATTCAAGCCTCTACAGGTTTCTAGGTGCACACTTTTGATTTTACATCTTTCTGTTATGATTTATATGCATTTCTAGGTCATTTAATTAAGTCTTGCATATCATTAAGTTTCATAATTAGGTCTTGCATTTCATTAGTCTTTCCAAGACCTAGCTTGGTGGTGAACCCCTCTTGTAATCATAAATCAGACCCTAGGACACCCTATTGCAAGATCCCTTTCCGTTCTACCTTGGATTGAGATCTCTAGGGTTTCCTTGAATGTGGAGTATAAGAGGTTGTTGTCCTATGTTCTAAACCATGGCAATGATAATTTTCTATCTTATTTTTTGGTGAAACTACATTTAGAACACATCATTTCTGATTTGGAGTGCATTGTCATCCTAGATCTAGCTTGCATTAACTTTGCATTAGGTTTTGCACTAGTTAATTTGCATCTAGGGTTTCAAAATCTTGCATTAGTGGAAGTGCTTATAGGTTGCATTTTTACATCTTTCATCACTGAAAATCATCTAAAATCTACATGTGCATTTAGTTTAGACATCATCCAAACCAGAAAACATAGAAAACACTTAAAATTTCTTGAAAATTGTAAAAAAATCCCTAACTGAGACTCATGCGTGCCCCTCTGTTAGATTTAGTCCTAGTTCAAATTTTAAACTACCTTTTCAAGCATTAAAAACATCATTTTTGTGCTTCCTAGGCTTGCTGGTAACATATAGTATCAATCTGGAAAGTTTCAGTAACTTTTGTTTTATGTATCTAGGTCAAATCATCCATGTAGTGTAGTCATCTTTTTTTTTAAAAGCATTTCAAAAAAATCATTTCAATAGTAAAAATCTTCAGATATGTGGGACATTTGTATACATTTTTTAAGAATTGCATACATTAGATAGTTTACTTTTATATATTAGCATGTTTCCTTTTAAGAGATGTGGTTTTGATATGATTAAGAATGGATTGCAAAAGTAAAAAATCTCCTCTTATGAGTTCAATTTAGAGTACAACAATGAGGTCATTAAGAAACATGTTAGTCATCCTTCTACTATCTTTCATAGTTATGAGAACATCTTAGAGAAAGTGGATCAAACCATTGACACAATCCTTAATATTGCATTGCCTATTAGTGAGGATGTTATTATACAAGAAGATACAAGCATAAACAATCATGAAAGCCATAATTGTTCTTCTCTCGATACCTCTCCTAGTGGTGACGAAGGTATCTTGGTGAAATAAGATACAATCAATGTGAATCATAAGAGTCTTGATTTTCTCTCTCCTCCTCCCTCTTTGGAAGATATTATGACACAAGACGATGAGATCATAGACACATTTCTAAACATCACCTTACCTAGTTCACACTTGTCCCTTGCTTGTGAGAATATTTTAGTGAAAGAGGATGATATCATAGAGAGCCATGACAATCAAATTTTCCCTTCTAATATCCCTCCTTGATGTGAAGATGATAGGTTGGTGTTAGAAGATGCACCTATTGAGAGTCATGAGAATCTTGTTCCTCCCTTCCCTAATGCTCCTACCATTTGGAAAGATCTATTTGGTAAGCATGAAAATCATAGTTGTCCTTCTCTTGATGCCTCCCCTACTTGTGATAAAGCTACTTTACAAAATCTAACCATGGAATGTGATGAGCATATTGCAAGCTCTCCTACCAGGGTAAATAGTATGGCACAATAGAATGAGACCTTAGAGAAAAAGGACAATCAAATTGACCCTTCTCTTAATGTCCCCAATATTGATAAAGAAGATATTTTGACCTCCCTTACATGCAAAGAAGTCATTTTAGAAGAACCAACCTTTGAATGTTATGAACATCTAGTTTGTAGTTCTCCTAAAAACTTTCCTCCTAGGGAGGATATCATGGTGAAAGAAAAGGATAACATAGATAATAATGATATAGTGTCCTTAGATTAAGATGATGAAGTAACATTAGAATCTCCTTCACTAAGGGACGTTAATATTATTCAACCTCATCTCATCCTTTACCCACCTTCACACAAACCTCAAACTCAAAACAAACTCAAACTTATCCTCTACCCACCTAAGAATAATTTTTCGGAGCAGCCGAATCATAATACCGTTGCTCATACATATAACACTAGAAACAATCCACAAACAAGATAAACAATTTCATCACCCCCCCCATTGCCTAATCCTATCTTACCAAGTCCTCCTTGTTTTCCTCCACAAAGTGGAAAGGAGTATGATCTTATTGAATAAATAAAGAATACTCCTGCTAAGATTCCTTATGGGAATTTATTCAAGCCTCCCCTCATTATCACAACATGATTCAAAGAGCTTTACAAAAAGTTTCTATCCCTTCTAATGTGCAACCAAATGACATAGCAACCATGATTCAAGGAATAAATGTTGACATTGTTTTCCACCAAAGTGAGATCCCTCCTTTGGAAGTGCAAAAATAATGTGATGCTTTCATGATAATAACTCAATATAATAGAATAGGCATAAAGTAAACCCTGGTTGACAATGGCTCCACCCTTAATGTGTGTAATGTAAACCTTTTGGATAGGCTTGGTGTGGATAAATAAAAAATCCAACCTGATTCTTTATCTATTCGTGGATTTTACAATGTAGGAAAACAACCACTAGGTGTGATCACTTTACCTATTAAAGTTAGAAAGGCCACATTAGAAACACCAATCCATGTTATGCCTCATGACCTTTCATATAATCTTCTTTTAGGAATATCGTGGATTCATGCAATGAATGGGGCACCTCTACTCTTCATCTTGTAATGAAGTATGTATACAACAACAAATTATATACAATCAAAGTTGACCTTGAACTAAACATTTGTTTGAACATTGACAAAGATAAGGAAAATCCTTTGAAAACATTGACACCAACTACACAAGTAGAACCCATGTAACATCGAGACAAATAAAAAAACATTGAGGAAGTCATGAAGCTTTTAGAAGATGATTGAGGTTCCTTAGATTTCAAACCAACATTCATGGGAGAATACGAGATCATAAACAAAGACTTTGAAAAGGAAAAAGAAAAAATGGTAATGTCAACATAAAATTTGGAAGACCCTTCGAAAGCATCCACCTCAACCACTTTAGAAGAAAAATAAAATTACACAACAAAATTTGATGAGATAGACTATCAACGACCACCAACTCCAAAAGAAATAAAAGATCTTTATGGAAAAGGTTATGAGATTATGAAACAACTTGGATATAGTGGAAAGGGATGTGGTGCTAGAGAACAAGGTATCCGTGTTCCTATAGAGCCTCACACACCAAAAAAATACTAGTGGTCTTAGCTATTGTCCCTCAAAAGAAATATAAAATCCTTCACTCAATATCAACACTTACAAAAGATTCTTCTAAGACAACTTTAACACTAGTGCATCTTGAATTGATAGACACTAGTGGTCTTGATTGTTACCCTTTGAAAGAAACAAAGAAATATTTGCTTAATGTCAATGTCATCATGCAAAACAATAATGATTTGAATTTGTTGCATTTTACACCCTCCTATAAAGGAGAGAAAAAAATATCGCAATCTAAAGAGTCTTGTGTAAGTATGACATCTTGTACTAAGCAAGAGATATCTTTGTCATAAAATAATGAAACATCCTCTACTTTTGATCAAGAGAGTATCTTGATGAGACTCCTCCAAGATCATTTGATATCTCTCCCTCCAAGAACATGAAAGAAATTTTACTACAAGAGTTCATTTTGCACATATCATAGAGTTCATGGTCATTCTACTAATAAATGTAAAGCTTTGAGTAACAAAATTCAATATCTTAAGGACTGTGGTGCTCTTCCTTGGGCTGAAGCACCTAGTTCCTCTTTTCATTTTGGCTCATCCTTGTCTTGCACTAAGTGGGGGCAAGGGGTTAGGTAGCCTTGTCCTCATATGTCATTTGTTGTTGTCTCTTTTGGCTAGTTGATCACCTTTCATGTATATATAAGAGAAAGCTTGGGATGTTGACAACATGCCTTAAGTCAGCTCGCATGTGATGTATTGAGTTATACATTTTGGGGACAACCCCTTCCCTTTTCATGACATAGCTTATTGGAAACATATGACTTGGCATAGGGCTTTCTGAATAAGCTCTCATGTATTCTTCTACTTTAAAGCAATTGCTCATAGTAATGGTGTTAGCAACCACTTTACAGTGGGGGCATACATCGACACTCATGTTTCATTGTGCGATTTTATTTCTTCTTGTGATGCATCCTTTTCTTGGTGGTTTCGTTGGGATTCATTTCCTTTGAGAGCCTGACATTTCTTTGAATTGTCCTCTCTTGGAGATATTAGACACGATGTTCCCTAAGAAAACACCTTACATGAACTAAGAAAAATCCCTTTGAACACACCTTACATTATTTTGCATTCACAATAACTGTTATATGGCCACCTTGCATAACACACTTTGCTTTCCTATGGTGCAATCTTGTTTGTTCATGAGTTTCAAGCATACAAAGCTTTGCTTTCCTCATGAAGCACGAAGTTCATTATTGTGTGGCACCTTATCAAAGTTATTAGGAGGTATAACTTTGGTCTGGTTGGACGGGAAGCCGATCCAAGGCATGACTTTCCCTTATCCACTCGTGTATGTTGTGAGTGCATACCGACCACGTGTGTATGTGTCTCACACTCTTGGATTACTCACCCAACAGACAACCTAAAGTTTTGTTTCCTCAAAGTGTGTGCATCTTTGGACAAACATACATTTGATCCACATCGTGTTGGACAAATGAGCAAGGCTTGATCCACCTCTTCCTATTTTTGCTTGTTTTTGTTTTTGTTTTTATTGACATTGCATGATCATGTATCTTGATGCTACATATTATACACCTTCTATGTGTCCCTTTGTGCTTATGTTAGTTTGACATAGGATCTTGGATCCTGGTGGCTTGACCACCTCCTTTGATCTTTGTCATCTTATTTTGTCTGCACTGGTACACTTGGAACCCTCTTGAATGTCTACTTTAGTGTAAGTTTGAAGCAACTTCATCCTCTCACTAAAGTGGGGGCTAGATGTAACAACGGAAAAAGTATCCCTTTTCCTTGCTTGACTTGGGAATGATTAATGTTAAAATGAACTTAATGTCGCCTTGATCTAGTGTTGTAATGTGTTTAACATTCACATTAGGGGTAAGAGTAAGAAGATGAGTCCACGAAACATGGAAGTTTTTGCCTTAGGCAAAAAAATGAAATCGGCTTGCAAAAAATGGGATCCCGCTTTTTAATAAATGAGATCTCGCTTAGGATCAGGATCCCGAGCCTAAAATAAAAAAATAGGATCCCATTTTTTTAAAATGGTTAAAAAACAAGATCCCGTTTTAAAAAAAAAAGGATCCCGCTTTTCAAAAAATGGGATCCTGTTTTGAAAACTTTCTATTTTTGGAATGTCCATTTTGAAAAATTTCAAAACGGGATCCCATTTCGTAAAAGCATAAAAAAAATATTTTTTAATGAAACAAGATCCCGTTTTTTAAAATATGAATTTTTGGTTGGGTTTGTGCTTGGTTTTTTGTTTCAGGGATTTGAACCTAAGCCCTGGACCTAGTTTGACCTACAAGTTGAAGGTCCTAGCAATGTCACAAGAAAATAGTGACTTTGGGCATACATCTGAAGACATTTTTTGTATAATTTTCTGACAAAATTAACACCCATTATAGATGAGACAGTGTAGATTCCAAATATGTAATTTCTTTTACAATTAGATTTTTTTTTTTTCATTTAATTTCTAATGAAACAGGTCCATAAACTTGAATTATTAGGGTTTTTTAGTATTCTAATAACTTTTTATTAACATAATTTTTGACGAACGGATTGCACAAAAGCATACTTTGGACAATTCTTTTCAATTTAAAAAAAAATTAAAAAATGATAAGTTTAGGTCATCTTATGCATGACGTACATGGCAATTTTTCAAAACACCAAATATGGCTAGTAAAAAATTAGCAGAAACAAATATATTCAATAAAAAATTACAAAAAAAATATGGAAAGTGTGCTTTAGTGAGTTACAAATCTTTTCCCAAAAGGATTTAGAAAAATATGGATGATGTACACATGCATGGTCTGGTAAAAAAAAAATGACTTTTAAAGAGTGGTTTTAGAAATGCCTATTGAAAATCAATTTGTATCATCTAGGTATTGAAATAAATTACATATTTGGAAACTAGACTCTGAGTGCTACATTTTATGATTAGTGACTTTTTGCAAGATTCCATCTCTAAGTGCTTCAAATTTTAAGGTCAAATGTGTCAAATTCTTAAAATCAGGGAAAACACTTCCACTAAATGCCCAAAAAGTGGACTCAACTTCTTGCTAGCACCCTTAGGTCTTAGGCCCTTTTAAAGCTAAATAAACCTAACTTTTCCTTGATTTAATGTTGTAAAGTGTATTCATTTACACCTTCACATTAAATTTAGGGTCCTTGGACCTAATGTTTCCTTAATCTAGTGTTGTAATGTGTTGTACACATTTACATTGGATTTAGGGCCCTTTTAAGCTAAATAAACCTAATCTTGCCTTGATTTAATGTTGTAAAATATAGTTATTTACACTTTCAAATTGAATTTTGGGCTCCCTTGCATTTATGAAATTGATATCATCATTAATAGGCCCCTAAGACCCTATATTATGCATCCCGAGGCTTATTTCAACTGAAATCCTGACCAAATCAACAAATAGACTTAATTTCTTAACTCCCTGACACTTTCTCTCTCTAAAAAGGCCATGTGGGACCCATACACCACCTTGGGCATATGAGTCCCACCTAAGTGGGACAACCCATATGCCACATTTGGTGTATGAGTCCCATTTGACCCCTTTTTAGGGTTTTGAGTGAAATATCAAGGTTTTGAATTCATATTTTATGAATGTCAACCTATGGGATCTAAGAAATGGTAACTTGGATGGATTTCCTATATAAACAAGGTATCAAATCATTATTTCATTAAGCCTTCATGATATCAAGTCAAGCACTCAAGAGTTAAGCATTCCAAGACTTCACAAGAGCATCAAGAGAGTTTACAAGATCATTTCTAAGGCATTCAAGAGCAGATTTCTTCATCAATTATTGCAGCAATTCAAAATCTATCATCACGTCAATATTTTCAAGTATCAAGCATGGTGTTGAGCTAGTGTTGTGATGTAGCATTAAACATCCAAAATAAAGCATTGTTCTACACTTATTTTCAAGATCTAGATCTACATTATTCATGGCCACTTCATGTTAGATTGCAGATTTATAAGACATCATTCAAGGTATCATTGTTCATGTTTCATGTTTCATGTCCTTATTTCATTATCTCATCATTTGGTTTAATTACCTCAAAGGGGTTTGACCAAGGAAAACCCCCATTCCCTAACAATCAACAAGTTTTTCTCTCTCTACATGTGTAGTTGCAGATCTAGGTGTCTTGGAGCTTGAAGGATCTTTGAAGATTAGGTTACAAGCTTGAAGGAAGTTTTTGGAGTTGTCTCCTCATTTTCAAGGTCATAGAAAGACTTCTAGAGGTCAGAAATCAAGGCTTCAGATCCGGAAATAAAGTGTGGCAGAGAGAGAAGAGATTGGAGAACATAATCATACATTAACCTTCTAAAAAAGCACACTGGAACTGATACGCCACCTTTGGTGTACGAGTTCCAGTACAGTCAATTTTTAGGTCTTTAGGAGATTGAAAATAAGCACTATCAAATTCCAGTTTTGGTGCAAAAAACCTAGTCTAGGACTAAATCGCCCAGACTAGCGTATGAGTCTCATTCAACATTAAAATCAACATTTCCAACATTTCCAATCCTCATTCAAGCCTCTATAGGTTTCTAGGTGCAAATTTCGGATTTTACATCTTTCTATTATGATTTATATGCATTTCTAGGTCATTTAATTAAGTCTTGCATATCATTAAGTTTCATAATTAGGTCTTGCATTTCATTATTCTTTCCAAGCCCTAGCTTGGTGGTGAACCCCTTTTGAAATCATAAATCAGACCCTAGGCACCCTATTGCAAGATCTCTATAACATCCATCCTCTTAATACAGAAGTAAACTCAAGAATTTACTAGAAGGTAAATTCACTTAGTAAACATGAGAGATTTAAAAAACAAAAATTAAAACATTTATATAAGCACAAGAATAAAGTACAACTTTTCTAGATAAATTCAAACTTGAATTCACATGTAATTGTAACTAGAATCAAGAGAATTCCTTACACTATTCTTATATCACATAATATATACTTAGCATAAAGAATAGTTTTACCTGATAGGTTGATTTCCATAAACCATAACATGGAGTTCACTACATCTGGAATGTTGATGTCGAACTTCACGAGACTCAGTGAGTCTTCTGCTACAGAGGGAGAGCATCATCCTAGTGTTTTTCCTCCAACCGCGGACTCAAGTGGTCCCCCACACACTTCTTAACTGGAAGCGCCCCGACCCTTCATGAAGGGTATAGATATAAGGAACTGTCAAGTTTCACCATCTAAGTCCTAGTGATGTGTCCTACAAAACTCAATTGACCATACAACTCTAGATCCCATCTAGCTAAGTATGATAATTCTGATTGGTCATTCCATCTAGACACACACCTCTGACTCGTCTTAGAAACTATCTCATCCTATAGTTTTTCTTACTTTATTTGGTATTCTAGACACAACTAGTCTGTATAGAAAATCCATTCTAGTCAATCCGACTTAGAATTAATCCATAATTCATTATAAACATGTAATGTAAAGATTTAGATATTTCAAACCTTTTCAAAAGTCCCTTATTGCATTCTTGCAATATCTAGGGTTTACGATGTCCTGTCATTTATTTCTCAAGATTCAATACCCAACATCTCAATGCGTTTAATCTAGTTTCAACATTATCAACGAATCTCTTAATGTGTTATAATACTTCCTGTCTTGCTCTATAGTTTTCTCGACCTTTCACTAACAATCAAAATATATATGTACAATGTCATATCTGACATAAGAGTTATAGATTTCCTACTTCCTCCTCGTTTCAATACTAGGGTTTAGCTTCTCTAACCCAACGCATAGAAATATCATCATCCTTGATTCTCCAAAGGTAATAACATAAGTGTAACTAACCATAAAAACAAAATGACTCTAGTCTCTCCTAGACCATTTGACATTGTTTGAATTCACATTTTACGTACATGAATAAACATAGTATTCAAGGTATTTCCTTACCAATATAATATCTCAAAGAATACTATCATTTCATATCAATAGTCTTGATCTAATTCAATCTTTCAAACCTTAAAAGGTTTGCTTTTTTAAAAGATAATAATCTATCTTCAACCCCTTGGTCTATTTGAGTCTACTGACTTTCAACCTAGGTTAAGTTATGAACTCATACATAACTTCCTTTATTACTTAAACCTTTATCGATCTAAATAGTTTACCACCATCATATTGAATTGAGTTACGAATCTCTCCTTATGTCCCACCTTGAGGTAAATCATTCCAGTGATACCCAATCTTGGGCTACCTATGTCTTATGTGCACTTAGCACTAAAATAAGTTCTATTGAATAAGAACTATGAGATCTATATCATTGCATTGCCTAGTTTATTCTCTCTCCTGAGACAACATAGCACAAGTACTAATGGTTAATATAAAGGCTATCTAAATTTCCACATCCCTGGATCACCTATTCTCCTGGTTTTGTTTTACAAAAATATCATGTAAAACTCAGTTTCATAAAAGGTATTCTATATCCATAGTGCAATATTGTCGCTTCAATATCAAAAGGATATTATCATCACTGAAACCTCCATTCCAAATAAATAGCAGATATATGCTTCTAAAAGCAAGAATACATCTATTAAACTATCGTAGTCTTCACCCTAGATATTCCATTTATCCTTATACTTCTCTTTTAAGGGAATACTGATTTGGTCTTTCCATTCTTTAGAACTTGTACCAATTTCCTTTTTAGGATGCATGTTCAACAAGCTAATAAAAGATTACATAGATTCATCCTTTCTTTCTTGTAATAAAAAATTGTTAAGATATACATCCATAATAAACTCTTTATTTGCAAGCCCGTAAAATAAGTTAAGGATAGAGAAAATCATGCCTGTATAACGGTGCTATTCTGCACTCCTTACCAGCGATGCTTCTCCAAGCTTGTGGAAACAAAAAGATTTATAATCTCTTCTAATCCTTCTTCGAAGCAATCAAGGTTTGAACTTTTGTAGAAATCTCTTAGCACCTTAGGTTAGCCATTATTGGAATTTCTACACAAAATCATAGATCTAGCACGTCGCTTCTCATTTGTCTATAAAGGCGTTGTCACCCTATGGTTGAAGAAATGTTCTCAATGTCATAAGTTTTCCCTTATTTTAGTAATTGTGTTTGTTGTGGCAGTCTCAAAAACCATTATTCATTTTATGCATATCCTTCAATCCTTGCATTCCATATGGTTACATCTCTTTGAGGTAATAAAAATTATTCATGTGTTTTTTATGCTTCCGCCTTCTGCATGTATTTCTTTTGCATCGTTAGTGAATAGCAACTCCCTCTTCTATGCCCACGCCCTTCACTCATTACTGCATGAGCTTGAGAATAGTTTCCTCTCATGAAAACTCCAATTCCCTTGAAAGACACCCTTACTCTAATGCTATCACGCATTCTGTAGATTTAATAACTGAATCATTATCGGACTTCTATACATCAATATCCTGGCTCCAATAAGAAAGGTCGAATGAATGTGATCAACCATCCCTGTGACCAAAACTCCCACTTTTAAACCTTTTGCAGATCCATGTATGAGCATTGGAACCATCCCCCCCCCGATATTCAACTATTCTCTCTGTAGTTATCTTCCTCCTCCCACTCTTTCTCTACAAGAATCTGTTATGGAAACCACTATCGAGGTAATTAAAGAAGAAATCATTCTTAAAGCTGTTAGAGGCTCGAAGCCTATATGGTAGAGCCACG
This sequence comes from Sequoia sempervirens, assembly GCA_007258455.2. Taxonomy (NCBI): domain Eukaryota; kingdom Viridiplantae; phylum Streptophyta; class Pinopsida; order Cupressales; family Cupressaceae; genus Sequoia; species Sequoia sempervirens. Next base: position 928,921,920 of record VDFB02281492.1, read on the forward strand.
TTTTTCCACGTGGGTTACATTTGAATTCCCAAGCTAGAGACCTATGCCCCTTTCCCCACATTTCCACATTGCCTCCCAATGTATAGGTTAGCGATGGATTTCATAATTGTTTCTATCCTCAAATTTAGGATTAGATAATTCTTGATACTACTAGCCACGACCTGACCCAAACAAGAAACAGTTATAGAAACTGTTAAGAGGTAATTTGAAAGGAATAGTTTGTTGCCTGAATCCGATCACCCACGATATGATTCTTCAAAGATTATCATCATGATTGACGTCCTTATGAAATATCACAATGAGAGTCATCAAGAATAAACGTTTAAAGATTGAACACATCATACAAATATGAATATACTTATGTGTGAGTCATTTTCATCTCAAAAGCTTATGCTTGCACTTATGTATCCATACATACTTGAACGTAAATGTTTGTACGTTGATAGTATCTATGTCTTTGTACACACATATGCATCCATGCACCCCTCTATACATGTACGAGTACAAATGCTTACCTTATCCCACGTATAACTACATTCATATATTCATTTGTTTTATATAATAAAAAGAGAGTTAATAACCCTTAAGAGAATCATATCAACACAAAGGTCGACTATTCGGTTACTATCGACAAGCTTCTAAACACGTTAAACAACATGAACTAGACTTTAAATGACATCAACAAATCGTCGAATCGAGAAAAAAAGTTAGAACAAAGGGTCGAGTAACAAGTTTACCCAACTCAACTAGGTTCACTATTTTGCATCATCACTAGACCTAAGATGGTAACAACCTGTTCTTTTCCTTGTATCTATTCCCTTCTCTCTAATGATGCGAAGGGAAAAAACCTATTTCCTGAATGCAACTTGAAATAAACAACACAAGATTAGTGTTTCAGTAATCATTTTCATAATCCTCATGAGATCATCACATCTTGACAACTTTTAAACACATGTCAAATTTTAGTCAAATAAACATGACTCATGAAAGATTGATTTTTCTAGCCATTTTAACTAAACGTCAAATCATTGAAACATGCATAATCATCTACTAATTACTTCAAAGTAAAAAGTAAAACATAGTTAAAGTTAGGGGTGTAACAATCTCTTTCCTTTCTACTTTGGGTCAAGATCCCTAGGGTTTCCTTGAATGTAGAGTATAGGAGGTTGTTGTCATATTTCCTAAACCATGGTGACAACAATTTTCTATCTTACACCAATTGTTGGCCCCATGGTTGTTGTTGCACCAAAAGGTTGACCTGTAAATGCCTGATACAACCGCCAAAGTTAATGAATCCATGGGAAGAAGTTAAGCCATGTGACAAATCCCAAAGGGAGTGTTGACCATCTGCCAGCATGCCTAACTTCACCACTTAAAGATAATGGAAAACATAGTTTCCATAATTTATACATTACCATGAACTATTTTATATTTGTACCACCATTCTAAGGCATCTCCACTTCCATCAAAATTAGTCACCTCCATTGAAACTAGGGTTTAAGAACAAATTCTTGCAATAGATAACCATTTTATCAAATTCAATTTACCCAACTTTGATCCAACCAATACATGATGTAGTTAGCCTCAAATTAAAAATAAGATTAATAGACCCCTAATGAGTTTTGATGCCCTTTCTAGAAATGGATTTTTTTTAAATACTTTGATTTGTGGCGTAGAAGGAAAAATTATGAAAAATCATAAAATTGCAATAAATTACAAAAGGTTATGATAAAAACCTAAATTTTGGACTGTAGCTTTCTTGTCTAATTCTCACACTTCAATAAAATTAACAAAAAAAATCATAGTCATCTACTAATTATTGGTGAACCTTCAAAAACTAGGGTTTCATCCACTTTTTCCCAAATTGATGCTTTGATACCACTCAATATGATCCACACATATAATAATAGAAATAATATAATGCAAAATATAAATCTCACACAACACAAGAGATGTTTGTGGGCCAATATGCCATAATATCCAATATATGAAGAAATGGAGTAAACCCTTGAGGTAGGGTAACACCATAGAATACTCCTTATGAAAGAAGCCACTCCATAGTATATCTCCACGATATCCCAAACATAATATCATATTTCACATATATCTTACAACTATAAACACCTCCTTTATATAGACCTCCTAATAATCCAATGGAGGGGTAATCCTAATGAAGGCCTACTCAACTCCTGATATAATTAATTACATAATTTATTCACATGATCCAATATAAATAACTTAAGGGATGTGTACCACATTTTGGCATCTCCATCCACCTAAATGAATTATAATATCCCTAGGTACATAACCAATTTTTATGTATTTTAAATGTTTTCCACAACTTGGATAAGCTATTGAGTTATTATTTAATTTATTCAACTTAACTTGTCTAATGTTAGGAATTAATAAAAAGATAACTTAGTGTAATAGATTGTTGAAAAGGTGTTAAGTTATATTTTAAGTTGAATGCCTAGGCTTGGGGATCTTTTCTCATGAAAAGTAATATTATTTTTCTTATAAATATTTTTTTGAGGGAAAAAGAGCATTATTATATTTTTTAAATGAATATTTCCCTCCAAAAAGCTATATAAGGTGGTGTTGGGCTCATTTGAGGGATAAAATTGAGAATATGATATTTTTTAGCTAGTGGAATGAACTTGAGTTCTTCCAAAGATTCTTGAGGACGAAAACCCTCTTAGAGTAACTGGTTTCAAGGACAAAAATCACTACCTAGTCTTGTTAATTCCATCTAGGGATTACATTTATGCTTCAATCAAAGTTTTACTTTTGGGTGTTGCAAAAATGGAGGTTTCTAACATATTTTGATGTTGGGGATTATTGAATATTGTTTGTAAAATTAGTGATAAGTTTTCAAGAGTGATCAAAGGAGTTCATTATCATTTTCCCATACCATTCCAAGCATTGTCCATACTATTATTGTTGGTTGCTATTATATAGCATAAATCTTCGTGCTTTAGATTATTTTTATTGTTAGAAATTTTTTGTTGTCATTACTTATACATTGTATAGGTTTATGGAGAATATTTCTTATTTTTTGTGAGGGTGTACTCCCACCATTGCTAACTCTACAATAGACCTAGAGATAGGCATGGGAAATATAGGCTAAAGTGGCTAGTTTTTGGAACACTTATCATCCCCAGTGATGATGCCTAGTGACTACAAACCATTAAAAATCATCATATATGTGTACTTTAGGGTTTTTGATGAGGTATGATCATTTTAAGAGGGATTGTACTTGTTGTACTAGTGCATTTCATACTTGCACATATTTAAATTTAGTTTCCATACTTATGTAAGCTTCTTCTGAGGTGTTTAGGTAAACTTTATGGTGTTAGGAGTTGATATTTATAACCTATAATTCATTATTGACAAGTTGGGTGTGAGTTGTTTGTGACTTCTAAGTGATTTCTTGTTGCTCAGACCTATTGCAACATATTTTATAGTGTATTATAGGCCTTCACCAACATAATACCCAATAATCATCAAGGTATATTATTGTTGTTACAATTTGGGTGGTTGTCTTTGATATTGGGCATCATTTTGGGGTGTTCAACAATACTTTCCCTTATCAACATTTTGTAACTAGCAATCCATTTTATATTAGTACCTTTATTAGTAGTTAATTAGTGACATATTGTATATGGACTAACATTGTAATGCTTTGGATGATCATACCACCAAAAGCTATTATTCTTGTACATTCTAAATTATAACATTAGATAGTAGTACCACCAATGAGATTGTTTTGGTTTAATGTTGAAACATACCTCATTGAACAAGTGGTAATTTTGTAGTTTCTCCCACTTGATAAGTGGTAGTAGCTTTTTTTTCATCTTCCAATATTGTATAAGCTTTCCCATTGAATAAGTGGATGTTCCCTTCTAATCCTATTGAAAAGTGAAAGTTTACTTCTTTCAATATTGTTTATGTACTGCATTGAACATAAGTGGATGTTCCCTTATCAAGTGAGATTGTTCTGGTTTAATGTTGAAACATACCCCACTGAACAAGTGGTAATGTTGTAATTTCTCCCACTTGATAAGTGGTAGAAGGTTGTTTTTCATCTTCTAATATTGTATAAGCTTTCCCACTGAATAAGTGGATGTTCCCTTCCAATTCCTATTCAAAAGTGAATGTTTACTTCTTTCAATATTATTTATGCACTCCATTGAATAAGTGATATTGATTGGGTTGCCACCTATTGCCTTACTTTTAGTTTTTGACTTGGTTTAATTGTAATTTAAAATATCCTATGCTCCCACCTTGTCATACTAGGATATGGATGATTAGAAAGTGGAACAATTCTTGCTTTGTAATCTCATTTCTAGTTGCATTATTTTCAAAAAAATATAGGGTGGTTATTACACTACATTACACAAGTTTAGTAAGAAAAAATATGAGATCTCCCAAATGGAAAGAAAAAAATTATTTGGATCATCCACCTACCTTATTAAGTTATAAAATGTATCTTAATCCTTCACCTTGGCACAAGTGATGGAATTATCCACATTCACATGACTTGGGAGCATAATTACAAGGATCAAATTCTCTAAAGTTATATCCAAAAGAATAATGTGGCTCAATGATCTAATATCTCCAACTCATGTTTCTAATGTCTCCACTTTGGTGTACACAAGTGTATTCTCCTCCTATTTTAAGTGTTGAGAAACTCCACTTAAAATTCAATATGACACAAATTTGATGTGGCAAGGCCATATGATATTTCCACCTCATAAATATGGCTAGATCATAAAGAAATACTACTAGAAGCCTCACTTAAACTTCCACTTAGTAATTTTTAAAATATGGAAAAATCTAATCAAATTTTTACATAAACTCAAGGCATATCCATTGAGTTCTCAACATGAATAATCAAACAAAGGCTCTAAAAAACTCTACCAAAATTTATAAAACTTGATACTAATCAGTTAGGTGTATGCCAATCTTGGTTAAACTGAGGAAAAGTTTCACTCTATATGTGAAAATGTGGCTAACTGAACTCTAGGATTCACCCTACCTCAATAACATGGCTAAAGTGATCCAAACTTTAGCCTTGACAAAAAGTGGAAAATTTATGTGAAATATATACCTTGAAATGTTACTTGAAAGCTTCACCTTAGCACACATAGTTAAATTTTCTGTCTAATGCATAAAAAGTGGCTAAGACATTGGTTTTTTCCACATAAGTCTTGAATTTGATGATCACCCTCTAAGCATTCATAATTCATGGTTAAACCCCTAGAAATTATGCTTGCAACTTAAATATGATTATCATAAGGGAAACATGAAAAGTCCAAGTTTATTGTGGTAAGTATCATCCTACCATGCACCATGTTTATTTTAACCTATTTTTTTCCCTCTCTCAATTTAACAAAATTGATTAGAAGGTGTGACATTGAAAGATTAAAGGAGAAAGAGGTACAAAATAATTATCACAATCAAAATTTCTTACCTTTAGAAACAATATTTGTATTGTTAGTTAGATAGGGAAGGAATATGCCTTTGGGGAGTTCCTTCAGATGATCTACCTAATCACTATATATCTTCCATTTTTTTTAACTATGAAATATACAATATGAGATTTTTACTTTAGAATTGGAATATTATGCATTCATATGTATGTTTATGTTTATGTTTTATATTTGAATAAAAATAATTATAATTTTTGTTAGTGTTTTACTTTATCTTTTGCAAAACAACATAAAATGGAACAATGTGTATAGTAGAATAGTTTTTCAAATTAAGAGAGGAAGCTTCCTAAGACCTAAACTAGCCTAAACCTTAGCTAAATTGACCCTAAAATAAAATTATACATAAGATATACATATATGCACACTATACATGATTCATGAAGGGGGTTTACAAAAATGAAAAAATGATTACATGCATATGTTTTCAACTTAGATAACTAGATTGTTAACAATTGTACCTTGTGTTAACACTTTAAAAAAAATCTAAATTATGTCCTCTAAATTTAATATTATTATCCTAATTTACTCGTTAAACCATGTCAAATTCTAATTTTTAAATTTATTGAAGAGTTATTTTGGTCCAAAATGGTTAAGATTAATGTAGAATTTGATTAGGTTTCTCCCCCTCTACAAATTAGTATATTAAAAATTCAAAATGTTTCCTTTTACCTTATTGCAGGCTTGTACTATATTCTAAACCCTAATGCTTGCAACTCGGTGCATTAACACTTGCAGCCATAGTGTTATTTTTACACTGATAGGTGTTTACAATGAAAGTCGATTCTTGGAGAATCTATGTACATAAAAAAAAGTTATTATTTTTTGTCTGAACGGGTAATAGAGTTGGCTTGGGCAGTGGGTTTGTTGCCCAGTGGTCTCAAGTTCGACTCCACTCCCGAGTTTTAAGAGGTGGGACTTCTTACGGGCGGGGTAACTCACCCGTAGGGGACTAGTCTCACCCTAGCTCGCCTCAAGTACCTAAGGTAAGTGTTGTTGGACCACTGGGCTGGGTCGTGGGGACACCCCTATAGTATCAAAAAAAAAAGTTGTTATTTTTTTGTTTTTAGAAATGTCTTTTAAAATAATTATTATAAATATAAAGTATAAAACAAATATGTTCAAAAAAATAAAGTATAAAAAATATATATTAAATTATTAGACATAAAAAGAAGTTTTAATTTTTATTTTTTTTTAATAAAAGGAGGGTTAAAACTTTATTGAATCATAACAACAATACAAAGTCCAAAGAAAGAAGCCACAAGGGGCCAAAAACAACAAGAATTAATCCACACCCAAGAAGCACCTCATATCCTCAGCAACCCACTCCTCAATAACAGGGGCCATATCAACAAGGAGATTGCTCCAATCATCCACAGACCAAGAATCAGTCTTTTCTAACGCCCATTAGCCACCCTATTCCACTCCTGTGGAATATGGCAGAAAACAATGGACTCCAAGGTAGAGCACAAAGAAATAATCTGTTTGACAACCACAACTAGCTGCCAATTCATATCCTCCAAATTTTGATTATTCAACATATCAATAACCACCTGAGAATCAGGTTCACAAACAATCTGCCGCCATCCAAGGGAAACCGCATGCTCAATCGCCAAGAGAATAGCACTTGCCTCCATAAGATTATTAGTTTGCAAACCACGATACATAGAAAAGAAGAAAACCACCACTCCCAGGCTGTCTCTACCAATACCACCAACCCCAGCATGCCCAGGGTTACCCCTAGAAGACCCATCCATATTAATTTTCAACTCCCCTAGAGCAGGCGGGCACCAAAATCCCTCACGAGCAACCCTCTCACACCCTCGCCTACAATGCACTTTGCTCAAAATACACTTCTCCCCTATGGCAAGACCCAGGGCATTTACAACACCCAAGTCCCCAGGATCAATCGGCATAGACAAGTCACACTTTGCAGTCAAAGTCTCTTGCAAAGCCCCAAGAATTCGCCTCCAAAGTTGCCCCACGAGCAATTTTTTATCCAAGAATATTCTTCTGTTATGTTCCAACCAAATTTGCCAAACAATCAAACTAGGACCAATGCTCCAAGCAATTTTAAGAAAAGAGGTTGTAGCAAGAGAAGAACCCTGTCTCTTCCAAAAATCCTCCAAAGAAGAGACATGGCAACACGGTAAGCTCTAAAGATTCCACCAATGATGCTAGATAGTCTTAACAAAAGAACACTGAAAAAAGAGATGTGATAAGCATTCATCATGTTGACCATATAGAATGCACATGGAGGGGCCCTGGAACCCACGTTTCCAAAGATTATCCCAAGTAAGACACTTACCTTGAACCACGAGCCAAGAGAAAAAATTACACTTAGGCCAAGCAAATTTATTCCAAACATGCTTCCACCAAGAAACTTGGGAGCTTCCAAAAACCTGTTTATCCAAAACCTGATAACCAGAGGCAACCAAAAATTTTCCTTTCAAGTCAGGACCCCAAGCAAGCACATCACCCCCTTGGAGAGAATTACAGACACGACCCAATAAAATCTTAGCAAGCTCTTGACAATCCTCCACTGCACCACTAGGAGGCCAGTCCAAGGGGCTCTTCCACCTGGACACATAAATTTGACCCAAAGATTGTTGAGATTTGAAATCTGCTACATGACTCCAACCCGCCTCCACAAAAATCTGGCACAAATCTTGGAGATGGGGATGAGATGACACAATGGGTGGGTATCCATCCCAAGAATCATGCCAGAAAAGAGCAGCTCGACCCCCATTACAAATCAAAAAAAGTCCCTATTTAACCAGCTTGGCACCACATTTAAGGGTACTCCAGATCACAGAGCCTTTCCCCTCCATACTAAACCTTGCTACCTTCCCACTTTCTATTGCTCCCAAATATTTGAAGGTCAGAATTTTAGCCCAACACATATGTTGTTGAGAGCACCAACGCCAATACAACTTAGCAGCCAAGGCCTGCCCATTCAAATCAGTCCGCCGTAAACCAAGACCCCCCTCCTGCTTTGGCCTACAAAAAACATCCCACTTCACCAGACTCCATTTTCTATGAAGAAGATTACCAGCCCACAAAAACTGACGAGACAATTTCTCAAAATCTCTAATAAAACTTGAAGGAGCAGAAAGAACAAAGCATTTATAAACAGGAAGAGCCTGGACCACCGACTTTAAAAGAGTCACTCTACCTGCTGAAGAAAGCCACCTACAAGTCCAATGACTGACCAATCTTCGAAACTTATCAAGAGTCTCTTGCCAAAACCTTTTGGGGAGAAAGCGAATAGCAAGAGGGATTCCAAGATAGGAAAAAGGAAGTGAACCAATCTGAAACCGAAGGATACCAGCAATTCTCCTTTGAATACCCTTAGGAGTGTGGAAGAAATATATGAAGGACTTCCCCTCATTTATGCATTGCCCAGAAGCTGCCAAGTAACTGTCCAAAACACTGCGCCAATTGAGAGCCTCCTCAACCTTAGCCCTGCCCATCAAGGCAGTATCATCTACAAATTGCAGATGAGACTGAGGGGGAATACCATCTCCCCAACTCCATCCCTGAAGCAAGCCACTAGCAACCTGAGCATGAATGAGTCTTCCCAGGCCTTTCGCAAGGAGGATGAATAAGTAAGGAGATAGGGGATCTCCTTTCCTAAGGCCTCTAGAAGCACCAAACAAACAAGTGGACTCACCATTGATAAGCACCGAAAAGGAGGAGGAAGTGACACAACTCCTAACCCATTCAATCCAACCCTCAGCAAAGCCAAAAGCTCCAAGGATTTTAAATAGAAAGCTCCATTTAACACGATCATATGCTTTAGCCATGTCCAACTTGATAAACATAGATTTATCTTTTGAGGATTCCATAGAATGGATGGCCTCAGCAGCAATAACCACCCCATCCATGATCTGTCTTCCAGCAACAAAACCCCCCTGCTCTTCAGAAATTAAGTCATCAAGCCAAGGCTTCAGCCTTTCCGCAATCAACTTAGTAATAATTTTATACACAACATTACATAGAGCTATAGGCCTAAACAAATCCAAGGAGTTAGCTCCCATCTTCTTAGGAATAAGAGCTAAAAATGTAGCATTCAGGGACTTCAACATTTGTTTATGCATAAAGGATTCTTGGACAACCTCTAAAAGGTCCAATTTAACCACTTCCCAGAACTCCTGAAAAAATTCAATGGGGAATCCATCAGGCCCAGGAGCTTTACCTTTCTTCATCTGGAACACAACCTTCTCAAGCTCCGACAAGGTAATAGGAGCAAGCAATGATTCATTCATTTCATTAGTCACCAGCTTCGGGATACAATCTAAAATTTTAGCTTCATCCTCCTCCGCAGGAGGCGAATCCTCAGAGAAAAGGGTAGAGAAATATCGAATGCATTCGGCTGAAATAGAGGCTGAAGAGGACAAAGATTCCCCATTAGGCAACAAAATAGAAGAAATAGCATTACCTTGTCTCCGATCCTTAACTGAGTTATGGAAGAAAGCAGTGTTTCGATCCCCAGCCTGGAGCCATTCAATACGAGACTTTTGTTTCCAAAAAATCTCTTCTCTTAACTCCCATTCCTCAAGCTCTTTTGTTGCAGCAACCTCTAATAAACTTAGCTCCTCTGAGAGGCCTTGATCTCGAATTTGTCTGGTAATTAGGTCCAGATTATCTCGTGCCTTTTTCTTTTCCTGAAATAAATTACCAAAATGCTGCCTATTCCATCTTTTCAATTTGTATTTAACATACTGGAGCCTCTTTGAGAAAGAATACATGGCAGTGCCATATGCTGGCTTCCCCTGATCCCACCAACCAGGGAGCAAAACATGAAGAGATTCATCCCTAAGCCACATGAGTTAGAACTTAAAGGTCTGTCTAGCACACCGTTGAGGCACATCAACCACTAGCTTAATAGGCCAATGGTCAGAACCACGACCATCCAAAATTTCAGAGCTAGTCAACCACCTGTCCCCCACCCAAAAACTAGACACCAAAAATCTATCAAGTCTTTCAGAAATAGAAGCATCACCAATTCTCCTATTATTCCAAGTAAAAAGACCATTGCCAGGCTTGATATCCACAAGATTCAAAGCAGAGATATTGTCCTAGAGCAATAATGCAGAAGCCTCCAGCCTTGCAATACCACCTCATTTCTCTGCAAGCTCCGTGATAGCATTAAAATCACCTCCAATAATCCAAGGATGGTAGGGAAATAATCTGCAAACTAAATGAATGTTGGACCACAAAAGTTGCTTGCCCTGCAACTCCACAGGCGCATACACATTGGAGAAGAGAGAAATTTCCCCTGACATAAAACAAGAGGCCACCATGGAAAGGGAGGACTTAAAAGACACCCACCAAAGGGGGCAGATCTTACGTGGGTTCCATAAGCACGCCACCCCGCCAGAAGACCCTTGAGCACCAGTGCATTGGAATCCATCATTCCCCCATAACTTAGGAGCTAAATCCATCATACCCTCCACAGAGAGCTTAGTCTCCTACAGAAAAAGAACATTAGGAAAATGACACCTAATCAAATCCCGAACAGCTTTTTGTCTAGGGCCACTGTTCAAGCCCCTTACATTCCAAGAGAGAACTATCATTTCAAGGAGCATGAAAAATGCGAATCCAAAGTCTTGACTGACCCCGACTCCACCAAAGTCTCCCTTATCATCTTAATCTTTTCCTCATCCTTCTTCCTTCCCAGCTTAGAAATTTTCACCGGCCCCCCTTCTTGAGAACTTTTTGAAGAACACCCAACTAAGAGGATGCCTTAATATTCTTCTTGCCCACCTCCGGACCAACTTTCTGCAAGAGGTGAACCTTATCCACACTATCTTTCACTACCTCAACACTACCACCCAACTCATCCTGAACCCCCATTTGACGATCTGGCCCTAGAGCCAAAGTTCCATAAGCAAGCGGAGCCATAATCACCTCTGAGTTGAGTATTACCTGACTAGGATCTTTCCCGACCTCATCTAAGCATGGAACTCCCATACCCCCCTCCTGTTGGGGAGCAAGCATTGCCTCAACCGAAGGGCCATGATGATCAATATCCAAAGTTCCATGATCTAGATCCAGAAATCCTGGGTTCACCTCCTGCTAACTAAGATCCTCCAGCACCTCAAACCTATTGAAGGTGTCCTCCTCCTGCCTATCCTTCAATGTCCTTTTATGACCTTTATTTCTGTTTTGGCCTCTAACGGGAATAAAACCATCTTCCCTACCACTAGAACCTTGAATGGGGTCCTTGCCCTTATCCACCCTAGGTGGAGTAGCCGAAGGTTGAGAAGATTGAGCCTCCAAAGGCTTGGCCTTTGGACATCTGCGTAGGAGGTGACCATACTCATGATAGAAACGACAACGGAAGGGAAGTGTTTCATAATCCAGCTGTTGCACCCATGAATAATCTCCTGCACTCACTTCTAAAGAGTTTGGCAATGGCTTACTTAAATCAATTTCTACACAGAACCGGGAAAAAGTCATTACCTTTTTGAATTGCATTTGCTGAGACGAACCCACAGGTTTCCCCAGCTTCAAGGCTAATAGGTACAACACATCCTCTCGCCAACATTCCACAGGGAGCATTGGAAGACGAACCCAAACCAGTACCTGATTCAGAAGTTCCTCCACCGGGTTGAAGCCAGCATGCCATGGCTTAATGAATAAGCCCACCTGGTTATAAAAATACGGGGCCCCTTCAAAAATCCTATTCCGGTCAGCCAAGCAGTCAAATGTAACCATGAAGTAGTTATTTTCCAGGAGGTGGATCTCCATCTCTCCCTCAGGCATCCATGTCTTTTGAGCCCACATATCTAAGAATTGCAAAGAAATTTTCAAACCTAAGAATTTGCAATAAAGAGAATGCCATGCATAATAATCAATGTCTTCAACCAACATCTCCATTGGAATGACTACATTCGGCCTCTCTTTACACCGTTCGAGGCACCCATTAATCTTTGGAATTCTAGGCCCCTCTGCCGAGCCCATCTTGACTTTCTCAGGTTCCACCGAAAAAATATTATTATCAAAAATCTTTGAACCCTGTGGAGAGGATTTCAAACCAAAAGCAGAGCGGAAGTCCATATTGGGACAAACCCTAGAAGATTCTCCAGTATCCATCAAAGAGCACACAACACAAAATGAGCAAGCAAGGCCAAAATCAAAACCAAGAGCCCTTCGATGAAGGCACACTCCACTGGGCACCAAGATCACAACCCCACAACCCCAGAATACACACCTGCTTCAAAAGAAAAGAACCTCCCCTCGAATAGCGTAAAAATCCCACCCCCAAGAAGCTCCAGAGAAGAAGAGAATAGATCCGACCTCCAAACACGCATGCAACCACCAAAAGTCCACATGCAGGCCGAGCCTAGATGGTTGTGGCCTCATGCAGCACTTGCAGAGCCATCCAAGAAGTTTTAAAATTTTAAAACTTAACTATAAAACAAATATTCTAAATTTATTATTTCATTTAAGTTTCTAAATTAATATACAAGATCTTTTTAAAACAACATATCTCTTGAGATTTATTTAAGTAATCTTTTCTAATAAAAATAATTATTATTTATAAAGAACTACACATAAAAAAGAAGTTTCTAGAATTTATAAGATTAAGTATGAAATTTGTTAAATCTACTATTGCATATATAACTAAGTTTTTATATTAATATACTTAAAATTAAAAAAATTAAGAATCTTTAAAAAAAAAAAAATTCTTTGGATTCATTGTAAAATATTTTTTAATATTAGAATAGAAATAAAATTATAAAGAATGAAAAATAATTGTTCTTTTAAAAAAATATAAATAAATTAATGTATTTAAAATTAAAAAAATGAAAATTAAGTAAAAATAAATTATTCTAAATTTATTATTACACATAAAATATATTTCTAAATTGATATATTTAAAACATTTAAAAAATACAATATTTTAAAAAAAATTGAAAATGTTTGAAAGGAAAAATCATTAATATTCTATTTTATTCAAAATAATATTATAAACTTAAGGTTTTACTAAATATTTAATTGTACAAAAATATAACAATTTAAATATACATCTATATAAGAATATTTCATAATAAGTTCCCACCTAAAATCAATTTAAAATTACAAAATTAAATACAAAGAAAATATAATAGATTTATTATTACACATAAAAATAAGTTTTAAAAAAAATATATTTAAAACCAGCTATCTTTAAAAAATTAATGTAATTAGGAATTACATTTTCACTTAACTTTATCATATAATTTAAAAATAATTCATATAACATTATTATTTATTTTTTATTATTTACAATTTGGTTATAATTATGATTAGGATCAAATTAGTGTTAGGGTTGAATTAGGGATAGGGTTAGGGTTAGGGTTAGCATTAGGGTAGTGTTTAATTAGGGTTAGGGTTACTTAGGGTTCAATTATGGTTAGGGTTGTAGGATAAAGCTTGGGGTAAAGGTTAGGGTTAGGATTAGGGTTGAAATTAGGGTTATGAACAAAATAGAGTTAGAGTTAGGCATAATTAGGGTTTGGGTTAGGGTTAATGTTAGGTTAGGGTAAGGGTTCACATAGGGTTAGGTTTGAATTATGGTTAGGGCTAGGTTTCAATTAGTAAAATAGTTATAATTAATCTTGATATTAGAATCAAGGTTAGTATTAGAGCTAGAATTATCGTTAGAGTTGGAATGAGAGTTAAAGTTAGAATTCAATTATAGTTAGGGTTAGGTTTAAGTTAGAATTGGAATTCAATTAGGGTTAGGATTCAATTAGGATCAAGGTTCAATTAAGGTGAGTATTAGGATTAAATTATAATTAAGATGATTAATTAGTGTTTGGGTTAGGATTTAATTAGGACTAAGATTCAATTAGGGTGGGTTAGGGTTCAATTGATGTTCAATTAGGGTAAGGGTTCTAAGATAAAGTTTGGGGTTAGAATTCAATTAGGATTACAGTTAGAGTTACAATTATGGTAATAGTTAAGATTCAATTAGGAATTAATTAGGGTTATCGTTATGATTTATATTCAATTAGGTTTAGGGTTCAACTAAGGTTAGGATTATATTCAATTATAGTTAGGGTTAAAGTAATGTTAGGTTTAGGGTTCATTTAGGCTTAAGTTTAGGGTTTAATTAGGGTTGCATTTTGAATTAAGGTTAGGGTTAGTGTTTAGGTTCAATTAGGATTGAACTTCAGTGGGATAGGATTAGGGATTTGGTTTAATTAAGGTTGAATTTCAACAAGATTAGGGTTAGGGCAAGAGTAAGGATCAGGGTTAGGGTTGGGAATTAATTAGTGTTAGGGCTAGGGTCTAATTTGGGTTAAGATTCAATTAGATTTAGGGTTAGGGTTCAATTGATGTTCAATTAGTGTAAGGGTTCTAGGATAAAGTTTTGGGTTAGGGTTAGGGTTGGGGTTAGAATTCAACAAGGATTAGGGTTAGGCTTACAATTACTATAAGAGTTAAGATTCAATTAGGACTTAATTATGGTTATGGTTAGGGTTAATCTTTAATTAGGGTTAAGATATACAATTAGAATAATGGTTATCATGTTCATATTCAATTAGGGTCAGGGTTCAACTAAGGTTAGGATTCAGATTCAACTATAGTTAGAGTTAAAGTTAGTTTAGGGTTAGGGTTCAATTAGGGTTAAGGTTAGGGTTTAATTAGGGTTATAGTTAGAATAAATGTTAAGGTGTGTTTAGGTTCAATTTGGGTTGAACTTCAATAGATTAGAGTTACAGTTAGGGATATGGTTCAATTAAGATTGAATTTCAATAGGGGTAGGGTTAGGGTTAGGGTTCTAAGATAAATAATAGGCTACAAACCTTATAATACAACCGATGTGAATTATATACTTATTCATTCAATATAAGTTCCTCATGTTTAGACAATATTCATTCTCCTTAGTTATGTTGTACATTCCTAGAAGATAAGCCAATGATATCATATTATTATGCAACTGTTACCTAATTTTTAGCTTTCAGCTGAAATCAGGTAACCTAGTGATTGTTCTTTTCATGTTGTTTAAAAATTTAAAGATAAACCATAAAACTGCTAGTTTCAATATGCAGGAAGGAGTGATTGTTAAGTAAATCAGATTAAATTTTGTCATTTCAATGATGCATTACAACAAACGAGAAAGAGAATCATGTATTCAAATGTAACTTCTTTTATTGATAATCATTAAGGTACATGTCCCTCACAAGCCAAGGGAATAGCTCTCTTATTCAATGAAAATATGAAACAACTCATACATGAATAAGTAGAATAAAAAAAGAGAATGTGCATGTAAGAATGAAACCATTCATTGCTTGTGAATGACTGGTTACAAGTCACCTGTTGTCATGTTGTTGCTACCCCGAACCACTTGTGTCCCCCACAGCTCTGTTGTGCTCCTCACCCTGCATCTGAAGAAAACATGATGTTAGATCGAAGCTCTAAGCAATGAAAGATTCAATCCTTACATACACACCTACCTATGCATGTATAAACTAATCCATAAATGCATTAAACAAAAACATCCAACATATGCATTTATTTTTTAACTGTTTGTTTCGTGTGCATATTTAGGACAAGTCTAGTTACTTTCATTATCAGATTAAATACAACATGTGGGGTAAATGTGGCTCCCACAAGGGTAGAGCTCAACATGCTTTGAAAGAAATGGAAATTGAGCAACTTGATCAAAGATTTATTTGTTATCAATGCATTAAATCAAATATGGAATCACACCAGTTGATCAACTTTCATTATCAGATTCGAAAGATGCAACATATTGTGCTGATATGTCTTTCATTCTTTTTAAGTGGACCCTTGATCCATTTTATAAAAGAAGTGATTTTGGAGATGCATCAAGTGTCTTCATAGATGCATGAAGTTCAATTATGCATCTTCTAAACAATGAGGAATGATTTCAAGTTGTTGTCAAGCCCCTCACCATAACCCTACGGGGCAGTCACATATCACATAGGAAAGTGAGCTGTTAGGTCACCCACATATGTGACAGGTGGTTGTCCAATAAAGTTACAATGAGGAAACTATGGGTATTTATTACACATAACAGAAACAAGAGCAATGGCTGAATCAATGTCATGGTACAAGTGCATAAGGACAATAATCATAAATTTATGCTACAAGACAGCCATGGAGGTTAGGACAACAATAATGAATGAGGAAACACAGGCTGATCAAAGGATTTTGGAGTAATAAAGAAAGGAAGCAAAACTCCAGTTGCCCATGCATAAGTGAATGACACCAATGTCAAAGAAAAGAATGCCAAGAGACAAGCTTAAGTTGCACAAGGATTTATTCAAGGCCTTCTCAACCAAACATTAGACAAACAGGTTTGTCAGCTAACAATCAATGTATGATGGTTTGAGGAAAGAAAAGGAAAAGATATTCAAGAAACATCAACTCTAGTTGGCATAGATATCTGCAAATCATGAATATGTCATTATAAGAAGTTATGAAAACAATGGAACCCTCATATGATGTGATCACTTCTAATGGGACAGTCATGTGCATTGGTAGG
Organism: Sequoia sempervirens; assembly: GCA_007258455.2. Taxonomy (NCBI): domain Eukaryota; kingdom Viridiplantae; phylum Streptophyta; class Pinopsida; order Cupressales; family Cupressaceae; genus Sequoia; species Sequoia sempervirens. The sequence continues at coordinate 928,938,918 of VDFB02281492.1, forward strand.
AGCAAATGGGCTTCAAGGTAAGTCAACAATTCAATGCATAAATAATGGGCAGTGCATCAACAAAGTAAGTATGATATTGAGGTAGTAGTTGTGGAGCAACAACATCATGTAGAAAAAAGATTATTAAGTCTTCACAGTGCTCCTATAGTAGTGGAATATGGGTATTAGGCCTAAAGACTTTCAATGAACATTAATGATGGTTTCCAATTGTACACTTACTTGATGGAGGTCGCCATTCTGATGCAAGAGGAGGAAACATATGCTCTATTTTGAAAGACTCTTTTACTTTCATGGTGATAGAAATAAAGTGTGCATTGTAAGGAGATGTTGGAAACCAGTCAGTGTTGTTGGTTTGTTTTGGATTGCATGGTCTATGCATCATAACCTTGTATGAGAATTGGAGCAACAGTTCAATCCAGAGGCACATGAAGTGTCATTATTACCATAGGCATTAGTAATCATGCTTTAGAAATAAGTGATTGATGAGAAAATATAAATCAAAGATAGTGCTATTGAAGCATGATTAAAGGACAGAGACACTGCACCAGCAAAATTCTCTCTATGTGATCTCATACAAGCTACAGAGCAGTCCTAAGAGGGTAAATGAGACAACAATGCAATACTCTCATGAATAGGAACAACAACAATGTGTGATGGTATCATGCTACAACACACCAATATGAAATGCAAGTATATGGCCATCTTGTCTAAGGAAAAGTGAGAAAGTGCATGATGATGAAAATGAATTCCACTGTATTGTGCATTTTAAGTAAGCAAAAGAAGCTTCAGCTTTCAACCTCTGTCAATCATTGAAGTACAGGATGAAAAATTGTAGAAGGGATAAGTAAGGGATGTGGTATGCATAAAGTGCAAGTAAATCATCATCCATATGTGGGCAATGCATGGAAACAATCACCAATTTTTTATTGGAAAAGAGGGCCCTACAGGCTATCATAAATGAAACATAATAGCTATGCCTTTCTTAAGGTCATGGAGAGTAACCAAGTAGCAGTGCTCAACTAATAGTGATGAAGGAAGATAGATGTACCCTGATGCAAGAAAAGAGCATTGTCCAAATAAGGGGAAGTACCATCATCTTAGGTACTACAAATGCAATATGAATAAATGCAATCTTTGTGTTTGTATGTGTGGAGGTCCTAAAGTATGCTCTGGGTAAGGTGCATTCATGGCATCTTTTGGTGAAGGGTTTCCCATACATTACAAGATCCAATGTTATTGCTTCACATATGTTTCAGCCACACCAATGCAATAAGGATAGATGACAAAAACAAATAGTCTCATTATTGTCTGCCAAGGAGAAAGGAACCCAGAAGTGGGAGACAAGCAAACAAAATGGATTGCTATTGTGCTTTTCATGATGCCTATGTATACCATTTAATTAGTACTCTTCCTGTGAGATCCAAGCTTTTCAATAGAAGGATAAAATAATTAATGGCAGGTTGTTCACAATGACAAAACCCATGTTGGGGTTTTGTTCTAAAACAAAAAAGGGCATTCTACAGAAGTGAAGTACATTACAGAAAAGGGCAGTATGAAAATTTTCTACAGGAGACAAAAATGAAAGTCATTTCATGTGTTTCTGACAAGTTGTGGTCAAAATGACATTTTTTATGCAAAATGTGGAATACCCACTTGAGATTTCGAGAAATGGAGCAACATGACTACTTCCTACAGAAATGGAGAGCATTTTACAAGTTCATTTTGCATTTTTGTAAACAGAATTTGAACTTTTCAAAGAGATCATAATACCCATTTGGGTTCTTTAACAAATGGTTGTAGATTCATCAAAAAATGAATGCTACGGGAAACCCAAGCAGGGGTTTTTCTCAAAATGCAGGAATAAGATAGAAAATCATGGATGCAAGAAGACCCAGTTTGCAAAATGGAGGTCAAGCCACATTTGGTTCTCTCTTTTCCTATATTCCAGAAACCCATCTGGGTTATTAACTTTATCAAGATTTATGAAAAAGAAGGAAAATCAAGAGAATATAGAAGGGTTTTGCAAAACAGTGCACATAACACTCTGCTCCTATTCATAGGCCGCGACCAATGAGCTAATATTTCCATAAAACAACAGAAAATGCACCAGGTTTACAATAATGAAGCATTTCTAAACAATGTCACAGAGATGTAAAGCAAAATGAGAGATTTTTATCTTCCATTCGAGCCTTCTTGTTCAATCAAAAAAAACAAACAACAGTGAATGAGGATGGTTGGGAGCTTACCTGAGCTCGAACAAGAATGCATAAAGTTTTTGCTGAAAGGAGACTCCCTCAAGGCTTCATGAAGCCTCTCATTGATGGTTGTTTACAAATGAAACAAGCAAAATGGAGGATGATAAACAGTATGGTCAGGAAAAGGTCCAAAGAAATGCTACAGGCCACGGCCTCTGAGCCCAAAAATGGCCTCCATATAAAAAAAATTGCAGGGTTTATGCCAAGTAAAAAAATTACTTGAGTTCCCATGGTGATTTCATGCAAAAAATTTCAAAAAACAACTGAGAGCCAGTGTGGAATCATCATTTTTTGTGTTTTACCAAACCCTCATGGCGGCATACCAAGTTTTCCAGATTCTTCAAAGACCGAATGATAATGTTTTTCATCATTTTGTTGTTTTATTATTAGGGTTTGACTTGTGCCTTTTGACATATTCAATGGGATTTTTATCCTTTCTTTTGTTCAAAATCAAACTCATGTGAAATGTGATGGGGGCCAAAAACCACATGTTATTGCCTTAGGCATTTTTATGCCTTATTTTCTTTTCCCCATTTTTTTTTAAACTTTTCCAAGTCAAATGCAATATGAGGTGTGCCATGGTTAAGCATTATGCTTTGTCTCTTTGACCTAACATGACATGTGATTGGAATATGCCTTGCAAGGGGCTTAGAGGTCGACCTTTTGACCAGGTATGCTGAAGCCTGTAATGCCTTTGTAAACATGTATCTTACCATGTGTGTCCAAGAATGCTGAGTAAGGTAGGATGGTATAGTCAAATGCCTTAGAAGCTTTTTGAAGGATTTTAGCTATGGCATTGTATGTTACATTTGTTGTCAATTTTTGAAAATAGCTATAAGTGATTTGAAAATCATTTTCAATTGCAAATGTAATACATTTTAAATGGTGGGGCCCTTTAAATTGAACTTAATTGTAAAGTGATTTGCTAAGTGGTGTTTTATAAATCACTTAACAAAATCACTATATTTATGCTTTAAAAGGCCATGTGTTTTTAAAAAAACACATATTGCATGATAGGGATATGGTCAAATGTTGTAATTGGACCATGATGATTTGCAAAGGTGTGGGAAGTGTGAGATGTTGTTTGGACTAAATTTGGTGGGAATGAGGCTAGCTGGAGGCATTTTTTGTCACAATTTTGGGATGACTATTGACTTGGTCTATTTTCCCTTCATGTGGAAGGCATTTTGGAGACTTCTAGAATGTTCTTTTGGCGCCATTTCCATTTTATCCGAGCAAAATCTTCTAGAAACACTTGTGTGGGAGTTTTGGTGGGTGTTGTTTAAGTATGTTCATTTGGAGCATTTTGTGGAGTTCTTTCTTTTTCCAGCTGAAGGATAGCTTGCATTTTCTTGGAGTTGTTTTTCATGGAGCTGCATTGTAACTCAGTCATGCCTATTATAAAGTAAGCACTTTGAATTAATAGATTGGAGTATTTTACCTTCTTTCTTCATGTTTTATGGTGTCATTAATGGTTGATCAGTCTGTTTTGTGAAAAGTCATTTTCCTTACAAAATTGTCCCATGTTTCATGCTTCCATTTAACATAAAATGCATGTTTACAAGTTATAAACTGTGTTGTTTAATGGTGTTATTGATTGTGAAGTCTAGTTTTCCTTTTCAAAACACTGTTACAGACCTCTTTATAAATTACTAATGTGAACTGTATTGGAAAGGAATTTGTGTGAGTTGGCTTTGAAATATTGATTTGAGTGTGCAAGGCTATTAGTAGGTCTAGGTTTTTGGTGTATCACCTTAGTTTCTTTCTGTATTAGGCTTATTTTATGCAATTTCTTACCCTTATCTCAGAGTTTAAAGTAGTTAGGTGGCATCAAAAAGGGGAAGCCAACCATTATCACTGGAGTTCTGCTTTCAAATAGGTCACCCACAACCTAAAAGCAGTCCAATGTTAGTCCAAATCTGTTAAGGTTCTTTAAAAAGGCTTAGCAAACAGGGTGCAGATTTGGTGTTCTAACAGCAACTAAAGAATCCATTACAACAAACACACAACAATCAAATTTCTAAAATAGATTCAAACAAGTTGATATATATCAGTGTTTCCTATATAGATTATGTAATAAGATAGATAAAAAATCATAGAAATATTATTTATGATATTATAGAAATCAAAATCATAGTTGATATAAAATAAAATTGTAATAAGTGAAATTGCTAGAATTTCTAAAATTAAAAAAAAAAGTAAAATAGAGTTTCTAATATTTATAAAAATCAAAATCAAAATTCTAATGAGTGAAAATTTAGAGTTTCTAAAATTTAGAAAATTAAGTATAAAAAAAATATTCTAAATTTACTATTTCAAAAAGTAAGTTTCTAAATTAATATACTTAAAATTAAAAAAATATTCAATCCTTTTCAGCTCTGACCAATCCTTTTCCAACCTAGAGACGAGCTGGTCATTTCTCTCTGTGATTGGGTCCTCATCATCACTTGAAAAAGAAGTTTGATGGTAGACAGTCGTGGCAAGTGGTTGTTTCCACTCCTCCAAACTTTCACTTTCAGATTCTCGATCACTGTCATTGGTGAAGGGGAGGTCTTCTAATCTGATTTCACTTATACCCTCGTCATCATTTTCTGCTACCCCAAGGTTGTCAACTTTTTCTCCTTCCTGTTCTTCAACATCTTTGTTGGTTGTCCAAACATGCACTGTTGCAGAATTTGTTGATTCATCGTCACCTACCAATTACTCTTCTTCTGGAGTGGAGGACTTCCTTCGATTGGTGGAGGGAAGGCCTTCTAAATTAGTTTCAATCATATTTTCACCAAGGCATCTTGTTGTCCTAGTGAAATCTGCTTCTTCCTCCTGGTTTTCAACTTCAATGTTTGCTACTCCAACATCAACTTGTATCAAATTTCTTGGTTCATCCTTACTTTGTTGTCCTTCGGATGTTGACAACGCTTTTGCCTCATGGGATAACTTCTCTTCACTGGGAGTTGGCTGCTCCAACTTGTTTGAACAACCCTTGGCTTGAGCAATGATGTTGTCACATGATGGACACATAAATTCTGAATGTGGTGCATTGTGAAATCTACACCAATTTTCTATTAGTACTTCCTCCAATCTTGGTCCATCCTTGCTGCTCAAATGTTCTTGGATCTACTTTTTGAATGCTTTGGCTGCCATGGTTGTCAACTCTTCCTCTGGGTCTTCAGGAGCCAAGGGCTGGTATATTTCCCAAAAGGGAATTTCTCCTTGCAAGACCTTTTCAATTCTGCTCAACAAATTCAGACACCCCAACTCGTTGCACCTGTGAGTGCAATGGATCCGACATCTATTCGCCAATGCAAATTGCTACAATGGCTTCTTCAATCTCCTATTCAAATCTGCATGAAGCTAAGTGATGTCAATTTGTGCATGCTGCTCCATTTTGACTCAACTTCTACTTGCCTTCAAATTTTTTTGATTTTTAGCATTAAAAGAGATCTCCCTATCTCAGATTTCTTGTTTAATACTCTTTTCGAAGTGCCAACTTTCAGCTTTGTAGCCTCAACATTCATGCCCTCCTTCTAGCGCCAGTTCTGTTGATGTGTTTTTTATGCACTTCTCAACATAGGCAGTGCATAGGTGCACTACCTCTCTTGAAAGACAATCTTCCACAATCAAATTGTAGAACACTATCCCAAGGTCTCTAATGTTAGGTCTTGACAGTGCTTGGAATATCTTAATTGTTTGATGTGATTTGTTGGAATCACAAGGCGAACTTACGAATGAGTTACAAAGCATGGGAAATTGGGTCTTGAAATAGAGTTCCTAAGATGGGGAAGTTGTGTGTTTGTTGTAGGTTCCAACAGCAGTCTTGAATTCCATTTTTATCATTGGATTTAGCTTTACAATGTGCAATGAACCTTAGCATAGGTCACTCATTAAAAAAAAGGAAAAAGGGCAAGGAAGAGAGAAGATTCCTAGACATGAAACTACAAATGAACAGCGATCATGGAGATTGCTATAGTAGACAAACTCCCTAAACTGGGTTTTGCTTGGCCAAGAGAAACCTATAGTTGCACAAAACCAGTGCAATCTTCTAAGGACTGCAGATTTTCATATTACATGCACATATCATGTACATGCAATTGAAATAAGTTGCAGCAATAAAGGAAGGAGGCTCAGACTAGCTTTGCAAAGTGATCCATCATCAATGAACCACAAAAAGCATGAGCTGGAAATTCATCAAATACTGAAACAACAAACACCATCACCACTTCCATTCAAGAAACTAACACCTAAACTAATAGGGAAGTTGAACCATGCATGCAAGATGAGAAAAATTAAAGAGAACATCCATAAAATCATGCAATGTTGTCTTATATTGCTGCAAATATTTTTTACAACAGCTCTCCAACCCTTACAAATGAGGGGCAAACCCCTATTTATAGTTTTCCAAAGCCCAAATGAATGGCTAGGATCAATTTGCAACGAATGACCCAGATTCAATTACATTAGGGTTTCACCTACCCCACAATATTTAGCAATTTTAAAATAGATCCTTGTATTTTCCCTATTTTGTCATCTAGTGCTCAGGTGTTGTAGCAATTTCATCATTTAGTTGATTGCCTTTTTCACTGTAGCAGAAACTGCCTAAAAACTTCCCTCTATATTGATGTGTTTTCAGTGTTCTTCCTTGGATCAAACGAGCCCGTCGATGATTGACATCAATGGATTGGTTGCCCCTGATTCGAGCGGATAGCTCATCATCATCTGGTGAAAAGTAGGACAACTCCTTCATGCCTTCTTCAAGGCCACCCCCTTGCATTTTTGTCCTTGACCTCCTTGTCACAGGCCTTCTTCTAACGCCGACCCTGTTGGTGGGTGTGAGGGGGCGAGACAAACATGAAACGAATGGTGACAGGAGTTATGCGCATTCCTTGTTCAGCTTTCTCGATGGGTCTCCTGACGGACCTGCAGTAGGCTTCTTGAATCCTACATACATGAAGTGTCGTAAATGCTTTCATACAAAAATTAAGGAAAACGTTAGTCAAATCTTGCAAAATCCTTGTTAGATCCATCCATGCATCATCAAAAGATCATAATATTCATATTTGGAGCTCATTTGGACCATAAACATTAATGCAGGCCCAAGGGGGCGGGCAGCGAATGAGGGACAACAAACTAGAAAAGAAGTTCCTGGACCTCACAAAACTTAGCAAAACCAAGATTTTTTGATTATAGCACATGGGAAAAGGGGAAGGAAGAGTGCCCAAAAAACTTCCTTAAGATTGGACTCATTTGACAAAACTGGAAGCTCAAAACAGCCACTGAGGGACGGAGTCTCAGAAACGGCCACAAAGCCACAGAGGGGCCGTGCTCCGGAGGCCGGGCCGCCAGAGTTCCACGGATCTTCCAAAACATCCAAAGGGGGACGAAGATCCGAAACCCCCGAAACTTAACAGAACGTTGACGAAACCTTGGCAGTTAACTTAGGCACCACAAACACATCCCAGATCCACCAAAAAGTTGTCCTCAAAGTCAAAAATGTGGAAACCGGACCGGCAGGGGTCCACGGATGTTTCCAAAATAGCCAAAAAGGGATGAAGCTCCGGAACCACCGAAACTTAACAGAATATTGAAGAAACCTTAGCAGTTCACTTAGGCACCACAAACACATCCCAGATCCACCAAAAAGTTGTCCCCAAAGTCAAAAATGTGGAAACCGAACCGGCAGGGGTCCACAAATGTTTCCAAAACAACCAAAGAGGGACGAAGCTCCGGAACCACCGAAACTTAACGGAACATTGACAAAACCTTGGCAGTTCACTTAGGCACCACAAACACTTCCCAGATCCACCAAAACGTTGGCTCCAAATTCAAAAATGTGGAAATCAGACGAGCAAGGGTCCACGCATGTTTCCAAAATAGCCAAAGAGGGACGAAGTCCCGGAAACTACCAGGGAGGGGTTGGGCTCCGGAGGCCGGGATGCCGGAGCTCCACGGATATTCCAAAATAGCCAAAGGGGGATGGAGTCCCAGAAACAGCCACGGAAGGGCCGGGCTCCGGAGGCCGGGTCGTCGGGGCTCCATGGATGTTCCAAAACAGCCAAAGGGGGACGATGCTCTGAAACCACTGAAACTTAACGGAACGTTGATGAAACTTTGGCAGTTCATTTAGGCACCTCAAACACATCGTAGATCCACCAAAAAATTGCCCCCAAAGTCAAAAATGTGGAAACCGGACCGACAAGGGTCCATGGATGTTTCCAAACAGCCAAAGAGGAAGGGAATTCTAGAGGGAAAGTTCTAAAACCACTGAAACTTTACGAAACATTGACAAAACTTTGGTAGTTCATTTAAGCAACCCAAACACATCCCAAATCCACCAAAAATTTGGCCCCAAAGTCAAAAATGTGGAAACCGGACCGACAAGGGTCCACGGATGTTTCCAAACAGCCAAAGAGGAAGGGAATTCCGGAGAGAAAGTTCTGAAACCACTGAAACTTTACGGAACGTTGATAAAACTTTGGCAGTTCATTTAGGCACCAGGAACACATCCCAAATCCACCAAAAACTTGGCCCTAAAGTCAAAAATGTGGAAACTGGACCGACAGGGGTCCACAAATGTTTCCAAACAGTCAAAGAGGAAGGGAATTTCAGAGGGAAAGTTCTAAAACCACCGAAACTTTATGGAGTGTTGACGAAACTTTGGCAGTTCATTTAGGCACCTCATACACATCCCAAAGCCACCAAAAAGTTGCCCCCAAAGTCAAAAATGTGGAAACCAAACCGACAGGGGTCCACAGATGTTTCCAAACAACCAAAGAGGAAGGGAATTCTAGAGAGAAAGTTCTTAAACTATGAAACTTTACGGAACGTTGACAAAACTTTAGCAATTCATTTAGGCACCAGGAACACATCCCAAATCCACCAAAAACTTGGCCCCAAAGTCAAAAAATGTGGAAAAAAGCGAATCGAGCGATCAAGGACCAAGTTAGCAGGAACAAGAGAAAAGGCAAAAAAGGGACGAGGGACTTCATTTCTCTGTAGATTTGAATACCCTAAATAGGTGAATTTGGTAAGGGAAATTTGATCGTTTGAAGGTGCATGACCAATTTGGGCTTGGAAAATGGGGCATGCAAAACAAGACAGGAGCAAAGCATCTTGCCGGGAGCAAAAAAAGGGGGTCCCTGTCTACGTCGGGGCGTGTGTGCAAAACATGCACAACAAATGGCGACTCGCTGGGGAAATGCTCTAGAGCATTTTGATGAAAAACTGGAATCACGAACCCAGAATCTCTGGTCTTGACCTTCACGTTAGGGGAAACAAACCATACGCCCAACCAAAGGATCAAAACCACTAGTCAGCCCAACCTTCAATATGCTGAAAATCCAAGTGTGTGCAGTTGCGTTAATTCCCATCCTTCAGTTGCTACAGGAACCCAAGCTCCATCCAGTTAAGCTACGTAGTTTATTCTAACTCCAAAAGCATTTGGGGCATTGCCTCGTTGCCAGTCAGGCGTCCATAGCCCCGACGAGGTTGTCGTTGTGATTCTCTTGAACATTGCTCTACTGCCCGCTGGGCGTCCATAGCCCCGGTAGAGTTGCTCGGATACCCCTGAAAAGTTGAATTTTCTCCTTCTTTTAATTTTTTATATTTTCTTTCTTTCTTTATTTCTTTTCTCTTTTTACCTCTTTTATTTCAACTCGCAAGCATCGAAGCTCGCGCTCAAGGCTGAGAATCACAGTGGCACTGGAGTAGAATTTTAGATTTTTCACTTAACTAGACTTCACAAAAGGCCCTACAGTGACCGTCAGATTCTTAAGATGTGTAAGAGCTGTAAGATTTCAGAATACCTTAGAGTCGGATTAAACCAACAACTTATCCTCTTTGAATCAAACACCTAGATCACTTGACACTAACAGAAGACCTTCACCATCCACTCTGAAGACTTGATTAGAGTTTGACAAAGAAATATGTAGAACAACCCCAGGCGATAAGTATGGTTGTTGTGCGCACAGGTGTGCCCAGCTAAAAGTAGAGGGACCCTGAGCAAAGCAGTAGCAAAGCGAAAGCAAACAAAAAAAACAAACAGCCAACAAAGCAAGCAACCTACATCAAACCAACTAACCTAAGGAAAGCAAGAAAGCAAAGTATTTACAGGAAACCTATACTACTTGAAACATGCTATGTACAAAAATATTTACAAAGCACTATGTTCAGGCAGGGTGAGCTGACATTAACATTCATTGGATTTTGCAGTGCATGCACAAGCAAATGGGCGATTGTTGTCATTCTTAACCATGCAAATTTACCTTTATATTCTGAAAAAATAAATTCAATGTTGCAGCACTCAAGTTCAATCACGTCATCATGAAAAATCAGCAATTGAGGAGGCTCGTTGAACCCATGGTTAATCCATAAACATGTTCATTTTCCCTCATTCCCATAATCAAAATAATAAGTGCAGTTATAAGAAATAATAGGGGCAAGGAGGGATAGAACTTGGATGTCATCACATGGAGGTGGCGGCGTTAGACAGTCGAGAGCAAGCACAACATCATTGATCGTTGTATCGGTAGCCTTGAGCGGGCACGGTGGAGGGTGTAGCACTTCAGACATTAAGCTTGCATAAGGCTAGGAGGATGGGGCAACAAACAACTCTTCCAATCTACCAATGGGATCTATAACCCCGGTTGGTAGTTCTTCAAAAAGAAATACTTCTCCACATTGATCATCTACAAACTTGGGATCCATTTGGTTGTTGTCCTCAAACGGTAGTATGTTGTCTCGTCTCCTTCCCCAAGTGTCAACCTCCTCTTTATGATGTTCAATGTCATGGGATAATGACATGGACAAATCTGTTCTATTGCAGCTCCCTGAATGTCAAGGAGGATCAACAATGACCATGGCGGAAGGGTTCCAAGTTGCATCTTGTAGTTGGTCAATTATGTCATACTTGTTGGAAGCCATCAAAACACCCCCACCTTTGTCTTCTTCCCTTTGTTGTTCATGCATCTCATCATGACGTTCACTCGTTTCCTCGTACTCACTATCGCTATAAATGGAGGAGTTCCTCTCCCAATCTGGAAACTCTAGTGCATCACTGTTTAGGGGCTCAAGGAGTATGTATTCATTGCTTCCGTCTTCTAAGATGTGCTCTTCCTCGACATGAGCATACCTCCATAGTGTAGCTCCCAATGGAAATAAGTCATCAATCGATGGCACCTCATCAAGGAGGCCAAAATTCACTATGCAATCTCCCTCCAAAGACTCGCCAAAAATCCCATCGTCCATGGCACACAACTGCTCTTCAAGAGGAAGAACTTCTTGATCACTGGTGGACAGCATTCCCACTTGATCTACTTCAACACTCGGAAGTCCGAGACTGTATTTTGTTCCTTCTTCTATTGCTGCCCCAGCATCCTCTTGAGGCCTACCTTCAGCTGAACCATCACTCAGTTCAGGCTTTTCGTCTTCTACTTCGATCTAGGCAGCAAGTAGAGGAGGTAGGGTACTTGGCTTCCTTGCTTGTTCTTTGACTTGCTTGATGGCTTCTTGGCACAATTCACATGTGAACTCTGAGTGTGATGAATCATGAAGTTTGCAACAATTTGGCAATAGTAGCACCTCCAAATCCACTTGGTATTTCAGCTCCGACCAATCCTTTTCCAACCTGGAGACGAGCTGGTCATATCTCTCCGTGATCGGATCCTTATCATCACTTGAAAAAAAAAGTTTGATGGTAGACAGTCGTGGCAAGTGGTTGTTTCCACTCCTCCAAACTTTCATTTTTAGATTCTCGATCACTGTCATTAGTGAAAGGGAGGTCTTCTAATCTGATTTTTCTTATACCCTTGTCATCATTTTCTGCTACCCCAAGGTTGTCAACTTTTTCTCCTTCCTGTTCTTCAACATCTTCGTTGGTTGTCCCAACATGCATTGTTGCAGACTTTGTTGATTCATCGTCACCTACCAATTGCTCTTCTTCTGGAGTGGAGGAATGCCTTTGATTGGTGGAGGGAAGGCCTTCTAAATTAGTTTCAATCAGGTTTTCACCAAGACACCTTGATGTCCTAGTGAAATCTGCTTCTTCCTCCTGGTTTTCAACTTTAATGTCTGCTGCTCCAAGATCAACTTGTATCAAATTTCTTGGTTCATCCTTACTTTGTTGTCCTCCGGATGTTGACAACTCTTTTTCCTCATGGGATAACTTCTCTTCATTGGGAGTTGGCTGCTCCAACTTGTTCGAACAACCCTTGGATTGAGCAATGATGTTGTCACATGATGGACACATAAATTCTGAATGTGGTGCATTGTGAAATCTACACCAACTTGCCATTAGTACTTCCTCCAATCTTGGTCCATCCTTGTTGCTCAAACATTCTTGGATCAACTTCTTGAATGCTTTGGCTACCATAGTTGTCAACTCTTCCTCTGGGTCTTTGGAAGCCAAGGGCTAGTATATTTTCCAAAAGGGAATTTCTCCTTGCAAGACCTTTTCAATTATGCTCAAGAAATTAAGACACCCCAACTCGTTGTGCCTGCGAGTGCAATGGATCTGACATCTATTTGCCAATGCAAATTGTTGCAATGGCTTCTTCAATCTCTTGTTCAAATCTACATGAAACTAAGTGATGTCAATTTGTGCATGCTGCTCCATTTTGACTCAGCTTCTACTTGCCTTCAAAATTTTCTAATTTTTAGCATTAAAAGAGATCTCCCTATCTCAGATTTCTTGTTTGAAAGTGCTCTTTTCGAAGTGCCAACTTTCAGCTTTGTAGCCTCAACATTCATGCCCTCCTTCTAGCGTCAATTCTGTTGATGTGTTTTTTATGCACTTCTCAACACAGGTAGTGCGTAGGTGCACTACCTCTCTTGAAAGACAATCTCTTACAATCAAATTGCAAAACACTATCCGAAGGTCTCTAATGTTAGGTCTTGATAGTTCTTGGAATATCTCAGTTGTTTGATGTGATTTGCTGGAATCACAAGGAGGACTTATGGATGAGTTACAAAGCATGGGAAGTTGGGTCTTGAAATGGAGTTCCTAAGATGGGGAAGTTGTCGTGTGTTTGTTGTAGATTCAAACAGCAGTCTTGAACTCCATTTTTATCATTAGATTTAGCTTTACAATGTGCAATGAACCTTAGCATAGGTCACTCATTAAAAAAAAGGAAAAAGGGTAGGGAAGAGAGAATATTCCTAGACCTGAAACTACAAATGAACAGTGATCATGGAGGCTGCTACAGTATACAAACTCCCTAAACTGGGTTTTTCTTGGCCAAGAGAAACCTACAGTTGCACAAAACCAGTGCAATCTTATAAGGACTGCATATTTTCATATTACATGTACACATCATGTACATGCAATCGAACTAAGTTGTAGCAATAAAGGAAGGAGGCTCAGACTAGCTTTGCAAAGTGATCCATCATCAATGAACCACAAAAAACATGAGCTGAAAATTCATCAAATATTGAAACAACAAACACCATCACCACTTCCATTCAAGAAACTAACACCTAAACTAATAGGGAAGTTGAACCATGCATGCAAGATGAGAAAAATCAAAGAGAACATCCATAAAATCATGCAATGTTGTCTTCTATTGTTGCAAATGCTTTTTACAACAGCTCTCCAACCCTTATAAATGAGGGGCAAGCCCCTATTTATAGTTTTCCAAAGCCCAAATGAATGGCTAGGATCAATTTGCAACGAATGGCCTAGATTCAATTACATTAGGGTTTCACCTACCCCACAATATTCAGCAATTTTAAAATAGATCCTTGTTTTTTTCCTATTTTGTCATCTAGTGCTCAGGTGTTGTAGCAATTTTGTCATTTAGTTGATTGCCTTTTCACTGTAACAGAAACTGCCTAAAAGCTTCCCTCTATCTTGATGTGTTTTCAGTGTTCTTCCTTGGATCAAACAAGCCCGTCGACGATTGACATCAATGGATTGGTTGCCTCTGATTCAGGCGGACAACTCATCATCATCTGGTGAAAAGTAGGACAGCTCCTTCATGCCTTCTTCAAGGCCACACCCTTGCATTTTTGTCCTTGACCTCCTTGGCACAAGCCTTCTTCTAACGTCGACCCTGTTGGTGGGTGCGAGGGGGAGAGACGAACATGAAACGAATGGTAACAGGAGCTATGCGCATTCCTTGTTCAGCTTTCTCGATGGGTCTCCTGACAAACCTGTAGTAGGCTTCTTGAATCCTACATACATGAAGTGTCGTAAGTGCTTTCATTCACAAATTAAGGAAAACGTTAGTCAATTCTTGCAAAATCCTTGTTAGATCCATCCATGCATCATCAAAAGATCATAATATTCATATTTGGAGCTCATTTGGACCATAAACATTAATGCAGGCCCAAAGGGGGTGGGTAGTGAAAGAAGGACAACAAACCGGAAGGGAAGTTCCCGGACCTCACAAAACTTAGCAAAACCAAGATTTTTCGATTATAGCACATGGGAAAAGGGTAAGGAAGAGTGCCCAAAAAACTTCCTTAAGATTGGACTCATTTGACAAAACTGGAAGCTCAAAATAACCACGGAGGGACGGAGTCCCGGAAATGGCCACGGAGGGGTCGGGTTGCCGGGGCTCCATGGATCTTCCATTACAGCCAAAGGGGGACGAAGCTCCAAAACCACCGAAACTTAACGAAACGTTGACGAAACCTTGGCAGTTCACTTAGGCATCACAAACACATCCCAGATCCACCAAAAAGTTGTCCTCAAAGTAAAAAATGTGGAAACCGGACCAGTAGGGGTCCACAAATGTTTCCAAAACCACCAAAGAGGGACGAAGCTCTAGAACCACTGAAACTTAATGGAACGTTGACGAAACTTTGGCAGTTCACTTAGGCACCACAAATACATCCTAGATCCACTAAAAAGTTGGCCCCAAAGTCAAAAATGTGGAAACTGGACCGACAGGGGTCCATAGATGTTTCTAAAACAGCCAAAGAGGGACGAAGCTCCGAAACCACCGAAACTTAACGGAACGTTGACGAAACCTTGGCAATTCACTTAGGCACCACAAACACATCCCAGATCCACCAAAAAGTTGGCCCCAAAGTCAAAAATGTGGAAACCGGACTGGCAGGGGTCCATAGATGTTTCCAAAACAGCCAAAGAGGGACGAAGTCCTGGAAACGGCCACGGAGGGGCCGGGCTCCGGAGGCTGGGACGTCGGGGCTCCACGGATGTTCCAAAACAACCAAAGTGGGACAGAGTCCCGGAAACAGCCACGGAGGGGCTGGGCTTCGGAGGCCGGGTCATCGGGGCTCCACGGATGTTCCAAAACAGCCAAAGGGGGACGAAGCTTCGAAACTTAACGAAACATTGACGAAACTTTGGTAGTTCATTTAGGCACCTCAAACACATCCCAGATCCACCAAAAAGTTACCCCCAAAGTCAAAAATGTGGAAATCGGACCGATAGGGGTCCACAAATGTTTCCAAATAGCAAAGAGGAAGGAAATTCCGGAGGGAAAGTTTCGAAACCACCGAAACTTTACAGAACGTTGACAAAACTTTGGCAGTTCATTTAAGCAACCCAAACACATTCCAAATCCACCAAAAACTTTGCCCCAAAGTAAAAAATGTGGAAACCGGACCGACAGGGGTCCACGGATGTTACCAAACAGCCAAAGAGGAAGGGAATTTCGGAGGGAAAGTTCTAAAACCACCGAAACTTTACGGAACGTTGACGAAACTTTGGCAGTTCATTTAGGCACCTCAAACACATCCCAGATCTACCAAAAAGTTGCCCCCAAAGTCAAAAATGAGGAAACCAGTCCGATAGGGTTCCACAGATGTTTCCAAACAACCAAAGAGGAAGGGAATTCCAGAGGGAAAGTTCTTAAACCACCGAAACTTTACGGAACGTTGACGAAACTTTGGTAGTTCATTTAGGCACCAGGAACACATCCCAAATCCACCAAAAACTTGGCCCCAAAGTCAAAAAATGTGGAAAAATGTGAATCGAGCGATCAAGGCAAGTTAGCAGGAACAAGACAAAAGGCAGAAAAGGGACGGGGGACTTCATTTCTCCGTAGATTTGAATACCCTAAATAGGTGAATTTGGTAAGGGGAATTTGATCGTTTGAAGGCACATGACCAATTTGGACTTGGAAAATGGGGCACACAAAACAAGACAGGAGCAAAGTATCCTGCCGGGAGCCAAAAAAAGGGGGTCCCTGCCTACGGCGGGGCGTGTGTGCAAAACATGCACAACATTAGGGTTAGTTGATATATAATTTAAAGTTTTTTATTAATATAATAATTAATTATTAACTATTATAGTTAGGATTATGGTTAACTTATTATTATAATTAATTATAATAAAAAAATAGTCTTATTAATAAATTATACTTAACATTCACAAAAATAGATAATAGTAATTAGGATTATGATTTTGGGTTGGGGTTAGGGTTTCTTCTTGGAGTAAGAATTAGAGTTGGCATTAGGATTCAATTAGTATTATACAAGGGATTAGGATTTCGGCTTGGGGTAAGATTTAGAGTTGACATTAGGATTCAATTAGTATTATACTTGAGATTAGGTTATCCTTAGCATTACGAATAATTAATCATTTTATTATCAAAATAAAATAGGTAAAAGTTAAAAGATTCATGTAATTAAATTATGTATGTTGACAATTGTTCAAGTCAATTTATAGAGATTTTGAAAAAATATATCTAAGGGGATCAATTATGCATGCACTTAATAATATATTATTAAAATAAAATTACAAAATGGAATCCAACAAATTGATATCTATCGATGTTTCCTATATAGATTATGTAATAAGATAGATAAACTAGTTAGATTGCAATCACATTACCACTTTATCCGTAAGGCTTATCCATCATGGCTAACAATAACACCCATCTTTATTGGCTACTCACGGTTACCAAATTTCATGATGTAATTGACCAAGCATATGAAACTAGATTGCGCTCTACTTTGCTTTTGCACTGAGTATTTGTTACCAACAGTTGCCCATCTCAGCGCATTGGCACAATTGAATGTTTTATTACCCCAAATGCTTTCAAATGGTGGGGCCCAAATCCTACTTGAGAATTCGAATGTTGAATGATATGACGACATATGTCACTTTAAAACCTTCTTAAGTCATGTGCAAAATTCTTATTGGTCAGTATCTTTGCCATGGACATTGTGCCATTGCAACACCATCTTTTTAAGCACCATCCTTCTTGAGCCATGTGATGACTTTTAATTTCCTGTGTCAAGGATTGGCCTTTCTAAGCTAACAAATAGCTTTGAGCCCCAACTCAACACATTGGCACAATTAGCATTATATTGACATATGGCATATGTATAATGGAGTTTCTTGTTTTCTTGCACCAGTTCTTTTTATGCAACTATGATGTGGACCTTCCACATTCTAAGGTGTTTTGTGCATTTGCTATTTCTAAATATATTTCAAAGCACCAATCAACATGCAACATTGAGGTGGTTTTTCTATTGTTCTAAGTTTCTAAGTTGTGGTGCATTGGCATTGATCACACGAAATAAAAGAGATTGACAAGTGTTATCTAAGCACTCTTTAAAACTATAACTCTTATGACCATCTCTAAGAACACACATGACAATTGTGTCAAATTAAAAGAAGGATTATATTAATAATTGATTGGTACCCTCAACTTGTATTCCATTCCATTCTTGTGAACTAGAAATTAACTTGTGCTTAAAGTGGAGCCTATGACATAAAGTGATTGATTGTTTTTGGAAAATTTGTGGTAGCAAGCTACTTGGTTTCAGAATGTGTAATAAAAAAATGGGTGAGTTATTAATTTTTTCATCTCTCTTCCTATTTTTATTGGATAACAATTGTTTTTGTTGTGTTGTTTCAATTTCTACTATATTGAATGATTGTGGTGAGGATTTTCAAAGTTATAATTAAACAATTAAATCAAGAGTCCTAGTTCATTAGGTTTACCCCTCAAATTCAAAATGTATTCCAATTAATAACATTTTATTTTCATAATCCATGATAGTTAGACAGTAATATTTTTGGATAAATTGTGTGCAATTTTTTACAACCAAAAATCTTACTCTCTAATGTATTCCAGTCATAAATGTACTTTAGATTTAACAGAGCTATTTCTATGGGCCATAAATATGTTTAAGAAATCTACAAAAAATGGGTTTTAATTGATCAACTTGAGGATTGCATGGTCAAGATTTGTGATCCCATTGCCTTCAAAAGTGGAGGTGAGTTAATTAGTATTTTTTTCAAAAAATCAAGTGGATAAATCCTACTCTACAACACCCAAATGTTTGATCTAGGTAAAGTAGTTGTTCCCAACTTTTTTGTTCATCAATAATTTCCCAAATTGATGTCCAAGATGTATAACCCTATTAATCACATTGTCTATGATGCTAAATGTGACAAGCTATTCATTGTGAATAGGGAATTATTTCAAATATCTTCCATTTAAACCTTGATACCAAATCTCTCTGAAACATGAAGATATTGGAAATATAATATAGCAAGGATAGGTTGAGTTGTAGGCCTAAGTGGCTCCCCAATTCCAAGGGAAAGGAGGGAGGAAATAAATTGGAGCTAGTCCTTAATGAGGAAGTTGAGTCCCTTGACATGTAATCCTTTACCTATTATTTCCAAGACACACATCCATTCATGTGTTAGGTTATAGGGACTAATGTGCAATCTATGGTTCCTAATGGTGCATTATTTTATGCTTCACATATTAAAACCTACATGAAAACACACTATATGAATATTCCTCTTTTATGATTAAGCATATGCATGAGAGTCTAGAGAGTGTAAAGATATAGGGGACAAAAAAGTCATTCAAGTGGTATTTACTATTATGTCATATATACTTGCATGTGTTAGTGGAAACCTGGGATTAGAAATTGGATGTATAAATGACTTTGTTTGAGCTACCAAAGGACATGATAAAACCTTCACAATGGTGGATTCACTATTTAGATAGACATAGCTTTGGTGCCCATTATTATATTTTAGAAGATTATTTCATTACATCAATCCTAAGAAGGTTTGGATTTGATAGGGTAAGGGCTTTCATAGTCTTTCCTTGAGTTCCTCGGACCTTTAGATTTGAAACAAGCCCCAACTAAAGAGAATAATTGGGAAGATTGATTTTTACATGAGGGATACACTATCACCAATATTTTTTGTTCTAGTTTAATGGCCCATAAACTACCAATTTGGGTCCTAACAAGGGTTGTCTTCCTAGAGGTAATATGACATAAGAACAATGTCAATTATGAAATTTTCAAGAGAAAAAAATAGAAAGGGCATATCATACTTCCCCTCAAGTTGAATTTTCAAATTTAACCATATTGGGGAAGGAAGGTCATGAATTTTTTTTATATCATATGCAAATGCAGTATGAAATTGGCTAAGGAAATAGCATATGATCCATAAGGTTTTTATTCATATGATGAGGAAATAGGTAGGTAGAGTATGTTTTGAGTATCAATTCAATGAGGATGAACACCTTATTAGGAGATACAAGGTTAAGGTGGAAAAGCATATGAGGAGGAAGAAATGGTACAAAATTTAGGGAATGAGGATCTCTTGGACAAAATACTAGTATTCGATAGGCCAAGAAGGACAAGCAATCTCACATTTACAAGAGTAACAAAATATATAAACAAGGACACAAGAATGCATAATCCAAACTATTATATATTATGACGATGTTTATACATATAGTGAGAAGTGGTTTGTCACATAAGAAGTTGACTCATACATAATTATAGTGGTAGTGATTTTGTTCCTCCAAAATATAAAGAGGATGTGTCACATACCTTGGAAGGTTTTGACAAACTAACCAAGTCACCACATAACCACATAAGATGGCTTAACCCCAAGTGTATAATTACATGCATAGTTAAAAGTAATAATAATTTTCTACACTAACATCCCCCCTTAATCATGGCTTCGGTGGGCTCAAATAAATATGGATCCCGACAACTAGGCATGATGAGGTACCCATGTACAATGCAAGCACTCATAAAGTGAAGAAAGGAAGAAAACCCTACGGAAAAAATATTCTCTCCAAAAGAGAGAAAAAATGAGGAAATATATTAAGCACAACACAAAAAGGCACCCAAAAATGATAGTCATAAAATCCTTGTAATATAGGGCCCATGTGTACCTCCACAAAGAAGAGGAAGCAATTCAATATAGAATTTATTGTATATAAAATATTGTAGTAGGGTCCTCTGCAACAAATGATGCTTCTTATTTTCAAAATATAGAAACCCTGAACTATCAAACTATTGAATTCCCACTCAAGTGGAATGTATGAAGGAATTAGGATATATGGATTTGGAAGTTGCTCATGTTTCCCAATGTTGATATTGAAATGATTCATAATCAAATCAAGTGTCCCAGGCCTAACTAAAATAAATGACCTTTCAAATTCATGTGAAAAATGGTGAAGCGAATGATCCAAAGAAGTGATGTGTGGAATGTCAATACATGTCATGTGGGTATAATCCAAATACCATGTGAAGTCTTGCTACAAAATATATTTGGAAGCCCTCAGTGAAGCCTATATGAACTTTGTAGTAGTGAAGTATTTTTTATCACTGTCATTAAGATCTAAAATGTGGGACTCTACAAAAAAAAAAATGTTAGGTAGAAGTGTGTCCCAATGATCTGGAAAATTGATATCAATATCCTACTACAAGGAATCATTAGAAGTTCTCAAGGAAGCAACATGGAACTTTGAAGTAGTAATAGGTGATGGTGGAGGAGATGTCAGGATTACTCTAAGAACATACTATCCACACTAGATGTAGGAGTGTGAACCTTAGAGAAGGAATTATTAGGAGTAAAGTATGAGTTGTAAAGATGAGATAAAGTATCAAACTTTTCAATTGAAACAACCTACATGCTCTATAAATATTGAATAATCATTGAATCTTATGTGAACTCAATAGTTTTCCATGTCTCACTAATTGTAATCTAATATATGGAAAGAATATTTTTAGACAATTTAGGAATGAAAAGGACATCAGTGAAACATCCTTTGTGTAAGGAAGCTAAGGCAGAAAAACAACTTCCTACGCTAATATTGAGAGGAGGATAATGCAAAAATTTACATAGCTTTATAACATTTACAAAAACTTAAATAGAAATAAACATAAATATTATGCATACCACAACACTGTAATGATTTATGTGGGGAAAACCCTTGGGAGAAAAACTCCACACTCCAAAAGCCACCCAATATACTGTTCAAAAATCACAAAGATTACAATATAATTGCAAAGCAAGCTTCTCACAGGAGTATCACCAACCAAAGATCTAGAGGCAACATGACCACTATCAAACTCTCAAAATACATCACAATACACAACCGTAATACAAAACCCTCATAAAATAGGGTTGCCTTCTAGGGAAAGTCAAGCCAACAAAATTCTACCGTCATATTTGAGACCTAATGATGAACAATCCAAATTTACAATAATAAAATATACATAAAATTTGGCTTTCAGGGGTGTTGCCCCTGAGCCCCCACCGGGGTGTGCAGCTCGCAGACCCCTCATCGAGGGATGATCTCCCCAGACCCCCCCTCCCCCGCCTTCATGCTTACCTATCAAAAATACCTTATGTAATTGCAAGGTTGAGGCACATTTTCCCAACAAATCTCCCACTTGTCGAACACCTTGCAAGAGCAACAAGAGGGAGAATAAACATCATATCTTAATTGGTAGGGGCCGAAAGTCCCATAGACTCCAAACACCATTTAAAATTCTATGTTCTCACAAGATCAGTTAAAGAATAAAAAATATTCATCAAATTCTCTACCTTAACCAGCTTCACCCTGCCATCTTTGACCATATCTTCAACAAAATTATACTGTAATCAATGTGCTTGGTCTTGGCATGAAATGTTGGGCTCTTAGCTAAACATGTCGCACTCTAATTGTCGCAATAAATTATTTTTGAACCTTATTTAATTCCAATACATAAACACATTCTCTTAAGCCAAATGGTGTCTTTACAAACATGATTAGTTGCCATATACTTAGCTTCAGTAGTGGAAAAATAAACCACAGCTTGTCGCTTACTCATCCAACTAATTGCACCACCAAATGACGTAAACACGAAAGCATTGGTGGATCATCTACTATCTGTTGAATGAAAAATACAACTAAGAGGGGGGTTGAATCAGTTGTAGGAAATTAAAACATCAAAATCCTCAACAATAATCGGATCCACATGCATTCATTAAACCCTTATTATGTTATAATGATTAATCATGAAATGCAGATAACAAAAACTGAAATAACAACACCATACACAAGAGAACACCAGATTTATGTGGAAAACCCAATGAGGGAAAAACCATGGTGAGGATTAGCTCACAATATAAGTAATTGCAAAACTAGTACAAAGGGGCTCACTACCAAAATAGGACACACTATTCAAAAAGGCTCATAGTTAGGGCTCACTGCCATAGAAGGAAATACAAGAAGATAGAAGAGAAATTTTACAAAGAGAACACTTTCTCAATGCAACAAGGAATCCACCACAAAGGTCCAATACTTTCGTAGTCTTGTTTGAAATATTTTGGACACCTTCAACTCACTGCATTCAAGAATCCAATACTTTGAAGTTCGCACTACTTTGCTCAAAATTCACATCAGACACACATCACTTGCATTGGTCTCGCATCTATCTTTCTTCTCTCTTCATACACACCCAACTCAAAACAACTCCACTTTTATTTATATCAACCTCAACCTTAAACGTGTTCCCAAGGTTAGCATTCTATTTGTTGTATTTATAAATTTAAAATAGGTCAGCACCTAAACATTCCCACGGTGGATATGAATGAAAGGGGACCAAAATAGTACTTAATCAAGACCCAAAAATTAAGTCTCACATGCCACACTACACATCCATTAATACTTTAACATATCTTAAAGAAGTGTAGACACCAAGTCGACCATTACCCATGAAAACACATTTGAACATTACGTACACACTTCTAAAACTTCTAATACACCTAACCATGAGTCCTCTTGACGCCAACAAGAAAACAACACCATTAAATCTCCTTCAAAACGACAAGTCCTGAAAAGAAATTATGGATAAATGTGAAGCAAGTACATTTCTCCTTGACACCTCTGTACAACATTGTAAAACCAATTCTCATACTAGTAAACACAACTTCTTCTTACCAATTACTGAGAACCCAAAATTCTAAATATAACAACCTATGAAAAACTCAAACAACATACTAAATCCTCACAAGCATAGCATCAATACAGAAGAAATGTGAAGCATGATCTAGAGCACATTCTAAACACTTGCACAACACTCTTTTCTCTATTTATCAAATTTTCTCAAAAGCACTTGGAAATCAAGTACCAAAGACATCATCTCAACTTATTACTTCATTCCAACTCATCTCCAGATACTGCAAAAAAAGATAGCTCCATGTACTCACAACACTTCCTCAATATCTCAACTATGCATGCACAACTTGCAACAACCTGTTTTCCTCTTTTTCAAAAATTTCTCAATATCCTCGACATCTTCATCCCATAGTTGACATCAATGACAACACCATTTAGTAGACTTCCGGTTGACATCTATGACAACACCTTCATACTTGCAACACTATCAACATCACCTACCCAATCTAAATCCACATAACCATGAATATCAAGGGAAATCTCATCTTCAGTCATATTACTATGATAACACAAGGAATAATTTGAGGTACCACGCAAATATCTAAAGAATCTTTTAACTGAATCCCAATGAACTCTACTAGGATTAGACATATATCTAGAAAGAACTCCCACTACTTGGGCAATGTCTTGTCTAGTACAAACCATAACATAAATCAAACTTCCAACTACACTCTTGTAAGGAACTCTACTCATGTCTTCCACCTCTGATGGGAATGGACAATCTAAAATAGATAACTTTGTCCTAGCTGAAAAATAAACACACAATGGTCTACAATCCTGCATGTCAAACCTATGTAAAATTGAATTGACATACTTACTTTGGCCAAGCTATAACTTTTTGTTCTCTCTATCTCTTCTAATTTTCATCCCAAGAATGTGTCTAGTTGCACCAAGGTCTTTCATTTCAAATTTAGAAGCAAGTTGAGATTTCAGTTTGAAATCATACCTTTCCCTTTACCATTAAATAACATATCATCAACATATTTCAACACGTATGTATCAAATTTCTGGTACCATGTATCCTAGGACTCTAAATTTGCAAACCAATTTACTTTTACCTTTCACCGTGTAATGCTCTGGATGTGTCATATAAATATCCTCTGCCAAGTCACCATGAAGGAAAGCAGTTTTCACATCCATTTTCTCAACCTCTAAATCATAAGAAGTAGCAATAGAAAGAAAAAATCTAATGGATGTCATTTTTGAAATAGGAGAAAATATCTCACCATAATCAACACCCTTAACTTGAGAGTAACCTTTTGCAACGAACCTTGCTTTGTACTTCTTAATACCTCCATCTGAACCAATATTTTTCTTGAACACCCATTTGCAACCAATAGGTTTTCGTCCTTTTGGAAATTCTACAAGATCCCATGTATCATTCCTTTTTCAAAGCTACAATTTCTTCATCCATAACAATCTTCTAGGATTCTACATCAATCATACCTAATGCTTCTTTTACCGATCTCGATTCATCCATGTTAGTATTCAAAGCAAAAATATATCTCCAATCATTAGGTGAATACCTTTTAGATGGTTGTCTATGCCTTATAGACCTACAAACAAGCTGAGTTTGAGGTTATTCCTCCTCTTCTGAAGATTCTAAGCTAAATGAGCTCTCCTCAACTTCTTGTCTATCCATGGGCCTCAATTCAACTTTCTCAGGTTTAGAAGGAAATTGAATCACATCTTCCTATTTACTTTTGTTTTGGCTACAATGTAACAAAAGAAGGCTTAGTTTCTCTAAAAATAACACTTCTACTATATATTACCTTTTGTTCAACAAGATCCCAAAGCTTGTATCCTTTCACACTATAACTACATCCAATGAGGATACATTTCACAACCTTGTTCTCCAACTTTGTTCGCTTCTCCTTTGGCACATGTGCATATGCCTCGCAACCAAAAACTTTAAGATGTATTAATGAAGGCTTGTGACTCGACCATGCCTCTATAGGAATCATATCAACAAGAGTTGATGTAGGAGACCTGTTAATTAGGTAACAAGCAATGGAAACAACTTCAGCCCAAAAACTTAATTCTAGACCAACACCACTCAACATACTCCTAGCCTTCTCCATCAATGTCATGTTCATTCTTTATGCAACTCCATTATGTTGTGGAGAATATAGAGTTGTCTTTTGTCTATGAATACCACAATATTTATAGAATCTATCAAAATCATTAGAGAAAAATTCACTACCATTGTCTTTTGTTTATGAATACCACAATCTTTTGTCCATTAATGTTTATTTGATAACAATTTTGTTGTATCCTACAATAAAATTAGTAGGGAATACTCTCTTGAATGATAGATTAGGAAGCCTAGAAGAGTCAAATTTTATTCTTGTATCACTATGCTCGATGGATTTTAACATATAACTACTTTAGTCAACCTTTTATTAGATTTAACAAAAAAAATTCTAAGATTTTTTCAGTCTCAAAATATTTTTGATGTATAGATTAAATCTTAAATTTAGAGAAATCTTGGCTTGGGTTTTGGAGTTGGTTTGTTAATGTCGTATTATTTGCGGTTTGTGTTAGTGTTGTAGGAGTTGAACTCCCAACACCCCAGGATTAGTTACCAAACCAAAATATCTTCCACAAGAGAGAAATGGAAAGAATACATTGCAATGATTAAGGATGCAAGATTTAATATCTAAAATACACATAAGACACCTTGCTTATAAAGGTAAGGTTATGAGATAGGATTAAACATGATCATGACATGTGTTTAATTCTATACAATGAGACGACTACCTCAATAATTATTAAATGACCTAGGACACACATATTAAATGCCATGATAAGATAAGATCACATGACACCTTAGACTTCTAGAAAGATTCCTAGGACGTAAGTGTAATTAACATGTGAATAGGACCTATTAGGTGAACTAGATAGGTAAAATACCTATTTACACCAATAAGTGTAAATAGGTTCATTCCTTATCTAGTTAGTTAATCACCCTTTCTAGATTGAGCCAGTCACACTAGAGTTAAGTATCCACTTAGGGAATTTTATATTTTTGTCTCATTTCATGTGGTTGAGACACATGTACTCACCTTTTGAGATACCTAGTTCATACCCACTTTTCACATGCTCAAACACTTGTCATATGAGAAAAAAATGAGTTGCACATTTGGAGGGGTAGTCAATTGTTCAACCCTATCTTCCTACCTCATCTACCTTGCCTATCTATGAAAGAGACTCATTATCTATTTGAGACACTCTCATATTATATGATAGACATGCTTTTGTGCTCATTTGTTTACTAGCGGAATATATCATTGGATTTTTCTTTCAAATCTTGGATTCTCTAATAGTTTGGTGGTCACTTGTGGTGGTGGAGGTTGGAGGTTCTTGGGAAAGTAGTAGGTAAAGTTGTAGGGGGTAAAAGAGATTTTCCCGTTTAGATAGTATTTTGTTAATATTTTGTTAATGTTGAACACACCTGAAGACTGAGAGGGGGGATGAATTAGTATTTTCAAAACATAAACCCTTCAACAAACTCAAACTTCTTTACCAAATTAGAAACCCTCAAATAGATTAGCGACAAAGAAATTTAGTTCCTTAATAGGGTAAAAAATCCTCAACAATGAAAGATACATCAATTCAACCTTTAACCAGATCAATAGCAATGGAAAAATATAACAAGGAACACACATCCACAAGATAACACCAGATTTACATGGAAAAACCAATGAGGGAAAAACTACAGTGAGAGTTAACTCACAATATATGAAGCTCACTGCTTACAAAAGTTACAACAAGGCTCACTACCAAAAGACTAGCAAACTAAGACACACAACCTTAGGGAAATAATTAAAGGACTTGTAGACTAAAGTGCACAAATCTAGGGCAAGATACAGGTACCTAATGATATTCACTATCTTAGAGCAAGATACATGAAGATTTAGAATTTACAACATATGTCAACAATACACTCTATTGATTGAGGCATTAGAGAACATCTGATCTATCTTCCACACACTTTCACACAACTTCTGCATGATCTTCAATACATTCCTCACACTCACACTTTTCAACTAATTTGGTCTTTCATTTATATGTACCACAAGATCACAAAACATCAATTAGGTCAGCTAGAAAGAGGATAAACAATAATCTCAACAATTCGACCATAAAAACATTATACGGTCCTATCTAAGGGATAGAGTAGACCAAAAATAACCTTATTACATCTTCCAATGTGATCCCAAATCACACACACAATGGAACACATCAACTCAAGGCGACAATAAAAGAAACATATAATACACCACTAGTCAGCCCAAAACACATTTGCAACTAAAATTTACTCAATGTGATTCTCAACAAGATAGGTTAGGACCCAAATCTATCTTAACACAACCTCAAATGCTAGCACAAACCCTCAAGCACATGCAACAAGTAAAATAACAAGCCCTATCAACCAAATATCCACAAAATTCCCAGAAGACTAACTCAAACACAATGCAACACAAAAATCAATCATTGATGTGTGGATCAAAATTGGATGTTCCATGAACATCCAAAAACACTCCCATATACTTCTTTCATACTGTCATGCCACCAACAACTATTGGAAACCAAACAGGAGCAAAACATTTCATCCCAAAAGCACATAATGAACAACCATGAGATATAACATTAACAGATCAACTTGTCGAACACATCAACACATGAAATTTAGGCTAAGACGTTGCACAAACATTGAGAGCACATTCACCAAGCCACAAGAGTAGAGACATTAATGTGGATAAATATAAAGTATTTTCCACACTAGTCCAAACAATCAACAAAATTGCTAAACTACTTCAATCAACAGAAACCTCCTCGCCATTACTGGTGACTTGAAAATATAGGAGTGCAACATCCATAGATCACAAACGCTGAATCCCAAATTGCAAGACCATATCTCCAACAATGGAGGAATGTAGAGCATTTTCTCAAACAGTCTTCACAACAACTTCCTAAAACAAAAACCTTCAACAACTTGCGGAGGCCAAAACTTTCTTGCAACAACACATACTTCCTTAAGAACAACAAAAGAGAACATATTGTAAGTGTGGAATAAGTAATGAGTAAAACAAACTAAAAACACTTCTTAATAAGACATTATATCAAGAGAGTAAATAATAATTAAACTAATTAACACAAGAAAACTCTTGAAAGCGTCATATTTCTCTCTATCTCCAAAGATTTATTAAGTCATAGGGCTTTCATATTTTGTAAGCATTGTGACTATTAAAATGCCAATCTAGAGAATGAGATGTTGCTAAATGCAATAATCTAATCCTATATGATGATTGCTAAATGATATGATAAAGCTACTATAATCTAAATTGACATGAAACTTGATGAAATAAACTATAGTAAACTATGATGCAGCCATGATTATGATTATAAAATGCTATGATTGCTATTGCTAAATGATAATGTTATTGCTAAGATGCTTGATTGCTTGATTGCTATTTCTGCAGAGTAAGTTTGCACAAAGATGGGATTCAGATTCATTTCCTGTAGAAGAAGGTTGTATTTATAGATTCATGATAGCAATTTGTGACGAGGCGGCACAACAAAGGCCTGGATTTAATCTGGAAGATTGAATGGTGAGAGATGAAGAACCTTGAGCTAATCATGGGAATGGTTTCTCCCCATGAAAACATCTTGCCAAAGGATTGGAAGAATCAAAGGAAAGAGATTGAAGAGGATTACCTGCAAGTTTGTCTCCATAGCTTTCCCGTGAATGCTAGTTGAAATAAATTAGATGTTTTATATCTAATTCGGTAGGTGAGTGAATAGAGGAAAATTTGCCTTTATTTGAATAAATTGATTTATTCAAATTTAACAAAAAGAAAACATTTAATTAAATGAAACAAATATTTGACATTTGCTTATTTAATAAAAAGGGATATGATAATTAAATAAAACTTTATGATATTTTATTTAATTAAGAGGAAACATGATCTAGATAATTAAATAACACAAACTATTGAAGTTGTTTATTTAATTAAGATAGAATAATTTAAAATTGAAGAATTTAGAAAAATGAACTATATAAATAAATATTTCTATTTGTTTAATAGTAGATGAATTTAAGGTTAATTAATCAAATAAATTGTATTTGATTAATTAGATTATCCATACCATTTTTAGGTGTATATATTTTTCCCCTCTTTGAAGTGATGTGTTTACACATTGCTTCAAATAAAATTTTGTTGTTGCTGCTAGTATTGACAATTTTTTTTCAATATGCCCCAGACTTTCCCTAGATATTTTTTTAGCTGATGATGGATATATGCCCCCTCGGGAGATAAATTAATGATTTTTTGAATTTTTTTGAATTTTTTTGAATTTTTCAAATTTTTATGATTTTTTGATGATTTGATAAAGATTTGATATTGAAATAATTTATCTCCCGAAAAAGAAAGATTGACTTTGCAAAATTGATTAAATTGATGCCCTGTTTTTCCTCCTTGTGTTTGATGATTGATAATCACTTTAGCTTATTGTTTGATTTGATGATAGGATGATGATTGACCTCATGATAGGTGAGGATCAATGATAGGATGATGATGATTGACCTCATGATAGGCGAGGATCAATGATAGATAGATTTTTGACCTCATGATAAGTGAGGATCAATGATAGCTTGATGATTGATTGACCTCATGATAGGTGAAGATCAATGATAGATTGATGATTGACCTCATGATAGGCAAGGTTCAATGATAGCTTGATGATTGACCTCATGATAGGCGACGATCAATGATAGATTGATGATTGACCTCATGATAGGCAAGGTTCAATGATAGCTTGATGATTGACCTCATGATAGGCGAGGATCAATGATAGCTTGATTGATATTGATTGATAAGATTGTTGATTTGTGATATGTTATGATCACAGGAGGATTTTAGAATTCTTCAGTCTTAGGAATGCTTTCCAAAGACTTGGGACATGATTCCACTTCTTGATGCAGGCTGATTGAGATATTATCAGTTGATGTGGTTTATCAGCTTTGATTGATATTCCCCAGTATAGGATTGATTAATCTACTGAGACTTGATGATGTACCAAGACTTGATGTATACACTGATTCAGTTGAGACATGATGATTATTCTGTCATGTTATTGATTTTCCAGCCTTGAAACATCTTAAATACAGATGCAAACTAATATGGATGCAATCTATTTTAACCATGCAAATCTAAAGATGTGAAGGTTGTCATCCTAACAGTCAATTTTTTGTGCTTTTATCATCATTGAGCCTTTAAAATATTGAAAGTGGGTACAAGCACCGATGGTATAATTTAGACCATGATAACCTAAGTACTTCTTTTATGATTTTTGATAGTGCAAGTTAACACAAGCATCTAGGTATAATTAAACCGATATGACCTGAGCATTTCTTGCATAAAACAGACAAGAATTAACCACTTTCCTATGTGAATTGGAATGCCATCCATGATACTTTGTAGAGCACTTCCTACAACAATTCACACAGTAATTATGATTAATTCACAGACAACAGGCATAGAAAAATCATACTCCTTCCTTGCTTCTTTAGTTCAATACATCATTGAGTTGCTCCAAAGATATGATATAAAAAATAAAAGTACACAACATTTGAACATTCAAGCTAAAGTGATAAAATCATGATTCAAAAGAATACCATCCATTTAAATTTGATTTGATTGATTGATTTAAGCTATTTGATTTGGATATTTTGATCTTCTGTTGATTGATGATTGATTGTTCAATATTGAGTTTCCCTATGGTCATTGTGTTTTGCTATGTTTGTCATACTGATTGTTTGTTTGTTTGTTTTAGCTCAATATTTTATTGCCCCCAATGAATTCTGAATTTTTCCCCCAAGCTAGGATGAGACATGACCACTCGCAATGATATGATAATGGATGTAAAATGATGGTGGAAGTAACGACCATGACATGCATCTAATAGATAGAAAAGTTGGCTTTAAAATAACAAGTAGCACCTGTTTCCAGGTTTTCACTACATGTTTTTATTGCACTCTTTGTCTTTTTTATTTTTTTGTATTTTTTTGTATTTTTTTTCTTTTTGATTTTTTTTGTATTTTTCTGTCACCAAGACGCCTGTTTGCCAAGTTTTCATCAAGGTAACCATTTTCAGAACTTGACCTATGCACTAGGTGATTCAGGTGTAGAACTTTCTAAGATGGATATTGTTCATAGGTTCATTGAACAGATCCCCTTCAGGTGTAGACAGTTGATAGGCTCTAGATCCATAAACTAATATGATGAAAAAGGGACCTAGGCAATTAGGTTCAAACTTCCCTTTATTTTCTTTGTCCTGCTGATTCTAGGGTTTTCCTTTAGGACCAAGTCACCCACCTGAAAGAATCTAGGCTTACCCTTTGATTGTAGCTTCTGGACATTCTATGTTGGTATTCCTTCAAATGATTCACAACTTTTTGGTGACGTTCATCCAATAGTTTTAGCTCTTGAAGTCTAGAGACCCTATAATCCTCATCTAGAATGATACCCTTCAATGAAACAGAGAGTGATGGAATCTCAACCTCAATGGGTAATATGGCCTCTGTTCCATAGACCAAGGCATATGGTGTAGCTCCTGTAGGTGTTCTAATGCTAGTTATATATGCCCATAATGTAGGATTTAATTGAGCATGCCAATCACGTCCAACATCGTTAACCATTTTCTTTAGAATTTTTAGAATTGTTTTGTTTGAGGCCTTTGATTGGCCATTTCCTTGAGGGTAGTACGGTGTTGAAAAATGATGTTGGATATGGAACTTCTCACACAATTCCTGGACATCTTGATTCTTAAAAGGTCTACTATTGTCTGTAACA
Source organism: Sequoia sempervirens (assembly GCA_007258455.2). Lineage (NCBI taxonomy): Eukaryota > Viridiplantae > Streptophyta > Pinopsida > Cupressales > Cupressaceae > Sequoia > Sequoia sempervirens. The sequence goes on from VDFB02281492.1 coordinate 928,971,213, forward strand.
ATGGACTGAGGAATTCCATATCTACAGATGAGGTAGTTCAGTATGAAAGACGAGATTTGTTTTCCAGTGATTGTTGTTAAAGGAACCACTTCTATCCACTTTGTAAAGTATTCTATTGCTGTGATTATGAATTTGTGTCCATTGGATGAAGATGGATTTATCTTTCCTACTAGGTCCAGTCCCCACTAACAAAAGGGCCATGTTGATGTAAACGGGTGCAATTATTGCACTTGTGCATGGATTAAGTTACCATGTATCTGACATTTCTGGCACTTCTTAACAAAATGATAAGACTCCATCAACATATTCGGCCAGTAATACCCCAAACAGAGGAGTTTCTTTGCTAAGTCTGGTCCACTTGAATGAGTTCCACAAATACCTTCATGAACCTCACGTAAAGTTGTCTCACACTCATTATGTTCTAAACACCGAAGAATAGTACCATCTAGACCTTGACAGTAAAGTATGTCAGTAATTAAGGTATGTCATGCGGCTTGGCGGATGAAGTTGCATTTTTGGTTTCTGGAAAGATCAAGAGGAAGGATATTGTCCTTAAGGTAAGCATAGGTCTTTCCATAGATGGAGGATTCAATGTCAACTAGTTGGCATATGGTTTGAGAATCAGGATCATCATAAGCTGGTTTAGACACTTGTTCTACCATAAACTCATAACAACCTCATTTTTCTGGTAACTGCAAGAGAGAAGCAATTGTTTCCATAGCATCAACAACTTTGTTTTTTGCCCTTGGAATTTGTTCAAACTTGATATCCATAAAATGCTTTTTGAGATCATCTATCATTTCCTTATATGACATGAGATTTTCATCTTTTGTCTGATACTCATCATTAACCTGATAGATGACTAGTTGTGAGTCCCCATAGACCTGTAGTTCTGTTATCTTCCATTCAATTGCCACTTTGATGCCAATAATTAGCACCTCATACTCAGCTACATTATTTGTACATGGAAACATGAGTCTATAGGACCTTGGGATTGTCTTTCCTTGAGGTGTGACAAACAGAATGCCCGCACCATACCCACATTGTGTGTATGACCCATCAAAATAAAGCCTCCATGGTTGTGTTGTCACAGTAACGATATTTGCATCAAAAAATTCTATGCTCATTGGATGATCATCTGGTAACGGGGCTTCATCTAATTGATCAGCTATCACTTTCCCCTTGATGGCTCTTTGGTCTATATATTGGATGCCAAATTCACTTAAGATCATGACCCACTTTGCTAGTTTCCATGTTAGAGCAACTTTGCTAAGTAGATATTTTAATGGATCAATCTTTGCTAAGTCTAACTGTATGGGTCAACATGTAATGTCATAATTGCTGGGTTGCAAAGACCACTGCCAAACAAGCTTTCTCTATGAAGGTGTATTTTATTTCATAACCGTTCAGAGTCCTCTTGATATAGTAAATAGCTTGTTCCTTTCCCTCAGAATCTTCTTGTGCTAATAGAGCTCCTAAAGAAATGTTTGTTGTTGCAATGTATAGTAACAATGGTCTCTCTTCTGTAGGTGGCATGAGTATAGGAGGCGACATCAAATATTGCTTTATTTGGTTAAAAGTTGTTTCACATCCTTGATCCCACTTGAAAGAGACATTCTTATGTAGTAGGTGACTAAATGGATGAGTTTTGACTGTTAATTGGGAGATAAATCTCCTGATTGATTGTAGCCTGCCCTATAGAGACAGTAGTTGACTGATATTCTTTGGCGGCGACATCTCCATTATTGCTTTGACCTTAGCTAGGTCCACTTCAATACCTTTTTTCTGAAACTATGTATCCGAGGAGCTTTGTTGATGTAACACCAAACACATATTTCTTAGGGTTCGATTTGACATTGAACTTCTCCAGTCTAGTGAAATTTTTTCCAAGGATCTCCAAATGTCCTTCTCTAGTGTACGACTTTGCTAATATGTCATCCACGTAATATTCCATAAAAGTATGCATCATGTCATGAAAAATAGTGGTCATTTCCCGCTGATATGTTGCACTTGCATTTTTCAACCCAAAGGGCATGACATTCCAACAGAATGTTCCCCAAGGACAAGTGAATGTTGTCTTTTCCTGATCTTCAGGTGCTATCTTGATTTGGTTGTACACTAAGAAGCCATCCATTAATGACAACATGGCATGTCCCACTGTTAAATCTACAATAATGTCAATGCTTGGTAAAGGAAAATCATCCTTTGGGCATGCCTTATTTAGGTCTCTGAAATTTGTGCATATTCTGATACTATTATCCGATTTAGATACAAGTACAATATTTGAAATCCACTCAGCATAATTGATAGACCTAATGAATCCTGCATCTAACAATTTTTTTAACTCATCCTTTACCATCAAAGTAATGTGGGGATGCATTTTCCTTAGTTTTTGCTTTACTAGTTTGATTCCGGATGGTAGAGATAGATGATGCATCAGAAGATCTGGATCTAACCTTGGCATATCAGAGTAAGACCAAGAAAAAATGATATGTCGCTCTTCAAAGAATTTGGTGAATTTGGGCTTCTCTTGTTCTATCATAGATGCTACCATGTGTAGAACTTTTTCCTTGTTTGTGGTGCCAAGATTTATGGACTATGTAGGATCCACCAGTACCGATGATCTTTCATGAAATGCTCCAAAAGGATGTCAAATCTCCCATCTTTTAGTGCCTCAGAGAGGTTTTCACTGTCAAATTCGTTCTTTATTTTTACTTTTTCAAGATCTAATGCTGCCATTGAATGGTTTTCACCATTAGATCCATTATTCCTATTTTTAATTTTGCAAGTGGAAGATTTTGCACCCTCTTGATATGAAGTGTCGTTATGAGCTTTATGGATAGAACTTGTGTTAGGTGTGTAACTACAAAGAAAATTTACAATGGCATCATCATTCATAAAGACTGGTATATTAATAGGTTCAGTTGGTTCCCAAACAATAAGTTCAGGATGCATTAAGGGTAAAAAGTCATCAGGTTGGGTAAGATCGATGACAGTGAGGGTTCCAATAGCCATGTTGTCAAAGTTGGAAGTGGTGAGGTCAAGGTCTATGATATTACTCTCCTCTAAGTCATCTATTTCACTCGATGCATGTTCATCCTCACTTGAGTCATCAATATTTGTTGATCTCAATACAAGTGGTCTAGTTCCTGAACTTTGTCCCTCCTCGCGTGTGGGTGCTTACTCTTTTATAACATCAATTTGTATGTCAATGTATGATGTTGCAGATAAATGATCACATTCATACTCATTGGAATTTGTTTCAAAACCATCCCCTATTTGAAGAATCCTTTCTACCACTTTTTGAGTTACTTCGTCTTTTGATTCCCCTGTATAGCCTAATCCTGTTTTGTCTTTAGGCTGAAGTGTGAGAGGTTGAATGGGTTCTATAATGCCATATTTTCTTTTGCCAATAGGTCCCTGTCCTTTATATCCCATTTTCTCTAATATGGCTTTTCCCTTTCCATATTGGTCTATCTTTATGCTGATATTTGTTGATGTTGATGCTTCTTCGTCTTTATAGAGCCAATTGAGAATGGCCTTGTCTTTTGATTCATCTTCTAGAGCACCTGATTTTACAAACCTTTCATCCAAAACTATGGTAGTTTGTGATGATTTTCGTGTTATTGTTGATGGTTGTCCATATGATTTTGGAGATGATAGTAACTGTGTAAGACCTGAAGATTGCCCAATGAAATATTCTCCCATGCCCGTTTCTGTTACCTGGACATTTTCTTTGAATTGCTGAGATAGTGAATTCATTTGACCTTCGTTGTTTGATGGAGTTATGTTAGCAATACCTGTATCCTTTGACTAGTCCTTTTTCTCAAACCACTTGGATACAATGTTTGATTGTTTTTCACTATTGGATGAACTTGATGTACTTGCTTCCCTATTATGAGGCACAAAAGTGTCTTGTGTTGTTTTAAGCGTGTTACAATATTGGGGATTATTGTAATCAGCTAAAATAGTAACTTCTTGTCCATTAACAGGAAACTTTAAACATTGATGATAAGTTGAGGGTGTTGCTTACATTTCATGAATCCATAGATGTCCCAAGAGTATGTTATATGTTAGCTCTTTCTCTAACACTTGGAAAACTATGTTCTTGACAATCGGTCCCACTTGAATTGGTAACACAATCAACCCCTTGGAAGACCTTTCTTCCTCATCATATGCCTTTATCATGATCTTTCTTCTGGAATCAATGGCGTTGTTAGAATAACCTAGTGCATGAATTAGTTTTAAAGTACAAATATTTAATCCAGCGCCACCATCTATTAAGACACGTTTGACACAAAGTTTATGGATTAAAAATTCTATATGAAGGGTCACATTGTGTGGATGATTTAGGGGCACATCATCTTGTTCAGAGAATGACAAACAATGAAGCATGGTCAGATGTCCCACCATAGCTTTAAATTGACATACATCCAAATTATTGGGTACCGTAGTGGCCACTAGAGCCTGTTCCAAAACCTCCTTATGTGATGGTGAAATTTTAAGAAGTTCCAATATGGATATCTATGCTGGTATCTTTTGTAGTTGATCCACTATGTTGTATTGATTTGAAGGGGGAGTAGTGGTTTTAGGTGAAACTCCTTTCAGTATCACTTTGGATTGCCCCTTGTTGTTACATTGACCAATTGATATTCTTGTGTTTCCCTATTTTTTTTTACATTTATTTGGTTGTCAGATGTGTTTATGTTTGGGATCACGTTCAGGGATACTATGTCATTGATGCTAATGTTATCTGTTTGATTGTCAATGAAATTATTTTTCTCAACCTCAAAAATGCAATGAATGGTGTTGTCATAAATATAGTTTATACTTTTTCCTTTACTGTTTGAAGAAGATTCTCCCTTTTCATAGTTGGGTAAAGGATTTGTAAACACAGTGTGATCATTGTTTGTTTGATGTCCTTCAACAAACACCTTCTTGTTGTCAATCAAGTCTTGTATTAGATGTTTTAATTGCATACAGTCATTTGTTTTATGTCCTTTATTTTTATAAAAGTTGGAATAGTCAGCATCATTCCACCAAGATGGTTTCACTTTTGGCTCCCAATTTCTTGCTTCTAGTAGGGTAATAAGTCTATTTGTAATAAGCTCTCTCATTGCTTATTCCAATGTTTGTCCCAATGGTGTAAATCTCCGTCAATTGGATTGTCTTTGCTATGATGGTGGTCAAGATTCTCCATTGTTTGGGTTGTTGTTTTGAGTGGTACCATGATTTTTGTTCTTATTATCATTTTGATTCATCTTTACAGTCGTTGCCGTTAAATTGAATATTGGTTTTGTATTTTTCGTATCAATTGTAGCATCATTGTTTCCAATATTTCTATTTTTCTACCAAAATTTAGGTTTATCATTGTTGCCATAGTGATTTGAGGAATTTGTATTGTTTGATGTATCATTGTAATGTTTAATCACTCCTCTTTTAACCAAGGCTTCTTCGATTTTCAGCCCGTTCTCAATCACTTTTTCAAATGTCGAGGGACATTGCAGTTCCAGTCTATAACTCATCATCAGTTAAGTTGTCGATAAATAATTCCATCTTTTCCTCTTCAGGTATAGATCGATGATATGTAGCGAACAACTTTTGCCAACGTTGTAGAAATGATAGGAATGTCTCACCCTTCTTTTGTTTCATGTTGTACGGATCTTTTATGGTCACTTCATGTTGAATATTGAAGGAGAATTATGAGATAAATCTGTTGACTAGTTCTTCAAAGGATCAAATCCTTGGTTGTAATTTGGAGAACAATTCCATACAGTGACCTCCTAAGCTCCTTGGAAATAAACTCATTAGGTAAGTATCGTCTTGTGCAAACTCTAAACTCATGGTTTTGAATTCCCTCACACAGTCAATTGGATTTGTTTTGCCATTGTACTTGTCATATTTGGGGAATTCATAATGTCTAGGGAAGGGTATCATGTCTACACTGGGATGAAAAGGATAAGGACAAATGTCCTGTAATGAATACCTCTTTGTGGTTCCCTTTTGCATATCATGAATTTTTTGTTGTAAAGTTTGCATTTGACATGTTAGGGCAACCACTTGATCTGTGTCTTGCGTGTTGTGTGGTTTAGTTTCAGTTGTTTTAGGTGTTTCCTTTAATCAATTAATGTCAAAATCTTTCAAAAGTTTTGCACCTAATTTTGCTATCATCAAGAGGTATTTTTCCATGTCTTGTTCCAAGAAATTTTCCATGAATTTGTGAGAATTTGGATCTTGTTGTGTAGTTTGGACATCGTCTTGGGTTATTTCATTTGGATCACTTTGTTGGAATCTGTGAAAGGGTTTTTCTTCAGCCATGACGTTTGGTGTTTCAATTTCCTTTTCTCTAAGTTTTTGTCTTTGTAACCTTGTCAAAATTGGCATACAAGTGTTTGTTTTTCTCACTTAAACTTTGATCTTCTATGTTTGGATGAGTGTCAATTGGATTTTAACAAAGTCAAATAGAATGATATATTCTATTAATGAGACCAAGTTAAAAATCTAATTATTGTGTTTTGTTTCATGATTATAGGATGATAAAATTCTGATGATGAAACTTAACTCAATAACCAAGATGTGTTGTTTAATAATTTGACACTTTATAGTTTGCAAGATCTGGGTTTAACTTTGAAAATAATTTTGACTTGTAGGATCCTATTTGTTTCAGGTTTAAGACACTATTTGGCAGGTGTGAAAATGTTTATGTCTGGTAAAAACCCAATTTTCTGATGTCAAATAGTTTGACAGATGTTTCTACAGGCTCTCTATTTTTCAGTTATGTGGATTTTCTATTACAAAGGGCAGAAGCGCTAAAACAGAATGTCGATGCGCTAAAAGATATGGTAAAAGTGTTGTGAAACAGGGTATATGTGCTAAAATAGATCATGGATGCGCTATTATACTAGTAAATTTTTTGATATTGGCAAATTTTGGTTACAATTGGCAGAAGCGCTATAAGATTTGTCAGATGCACTAAAACATACTGTAGTTGTGCTATTTGGACTGTGGATGCGCTAAAAGATAGTGCTGAGGTGCTAAAACAAACAGTGTAAGCGCTATAATATGGGTAATTTCTGACACTGGTAACTTTTTATTGCAGTTGGAAAATGCACTACAAAATTTGTCAGAAGCGCTAAAACAGACTGCAAATGCACTAAAAGACAACACGGATGCGCTAAAACAGATAGTGTAAGCACTATTTTGGGACTCTACAGTGTTGTCTAATCTTCTTCTATGTGAAGAGACTAATTTTTTTGGTGGAATTTTTTGGGTTTTCGGTATTTTGACAGGATATCTTTGTTGGTAACTCTCTGATTTTGGGATGGCAAGCCTATTGTTTCCAAGTTTTTCCTCTACTATAAGAATTGATTAGGCCTGTTGGAATATTGTGTTGTTGGTTGTGGGATGAAAGATTGACGAATGGGTCGACTATGGCTATGTTTTTGTGAAAGAGCTCTTCGTTGAAAATAAGCTTGTGAACATAAAGGCTCTAAGGAAAAATCATCAGTATATCCCCTAGCAAAGTCGTAATACCTATGGATAAAAGTTTGATGCTCAAGCAAGATTTTTCTACTTTGATATAAGAAGTGTCTCTTTTTCAAAATTTTCTTGTAACTAAGTTGCTTCTTTGGTTTTCTGATTCTCTTTGCAAGAGATTTCTTGACAAATGTTGTGGATTTCCAATCCCTAATTATGAATTTTCATAGTTTGATTTTGTCAGAATTTTTGTGTTTTTCTGGATGAAACTTATCTGGATTAATGATTTGAAAACATAGCAATCAATTGTAGAATAGTTGTTTTTAAGTCCTAGAATCTACACAATAAGTGTATGTTCAAGAATAAAACATGATCCTTCTTTATTTCCACTGATTTTTAACAAAGAATACACTTCAGGAAGACTCGCTCTTAAGGTCAAAAAGCTCATCGTTATACTCAACAAACCACATCTTAAAATTGCATCGACTCACACAGTCATGTCACCCCCTAGAGGGCACCTATGTTTTTTTCTTTTCTAGGTGCGCACTCAAAGTTAGATTTCTCGATCCCTTGAGTAAACGGTCCTTGGAAATTATATGGTGAGTGTCTTGGGGGAAGATTATTCCCTCCCCTTGCACCACGAGTATTACAATGTTTCGTTACTGACTCAACTAGATTCTACACTATGGTTCATAGATAGGGTTTCCGTTCAGAGTGGAAAATGATAAACTCCCTCAGGAGACCTCCCAATCTTTAGAACAAAGATTTTGGGGATGGTTATCTTGCACACTTCCGAAAAATGTGGGTTTCCCCAGATTCACTTTTACTTTATAGTGGGTTGGAAAACTTGGCTATGGTTGTTCCCACTCAGGTCATTCCAGTAGGATGAGTACTTTTTCCCACTTTGGAAAGCCTTCTAAAGGATTTTAACAAACCGTAAATTGCATGAAATTAAAAGATGAGTCTATCATTTTGATCACCCAGTTAAGGGGAGAGCATAGGTATATCACCACACAATCACATTAATCAAATGTTCAGTTTTAAATCCCAAATGACAGTTTGCTATTCTATGTGAAGATATTGCTTCACAAAAGACATGATATCAATTTTAACTGAAATAGAAAATGTATGATGACTACCCTAGGATTGATATATTTTAATCCAAATGACTACCCTAGGATTGGTTCATTTTAGTTCAAATGTAAAAAATAAAATTATTGGTCACAGTCGTGTCGGATCCAGACAACAAGTTACATATGCGCTATAATAGAGGTCATAAGCGCCACTTAATTGATTAGATGTGCTGCAGAAATTATTGGAAGCGTTGCAAAATTTGTCAGAAGCACTGCAGAATTTATCGGATGTGCTAAAACATATTTGACCTTGTAACAGTCAACTATGTTGGGAGCTTTTGGTCGATGCGCTAAAACAAACTTTAGAAGTGCTATAGTTTTTGTTGGATGTGCTAAAATAGTCAAAAGCGCTAAAGTTTTCATTGGATGCGCTGAAATAGTCAGAAGCGCTAAATTTTTTGTCGGATGCGCTGCAAAATCCCTTGGTTGCACTAAAAGAAAACACGCCAGAATCTTGTACGAACACTTTTTAGAAAAATTGTTAAAACATGGGGTCTGAGCCCCACGGTGGGCGCCAAAATGTAAGTGTGGAATAAGTAATGAGTAAAACAAACTAAAAACACTTCTTAATAAGACATTGTATCAAGAGAATCAACAATAATTAATCTAATTAACACATGAAAACTCTTGAAAGCGTCATATTGCTCTCTATCTCCAAAGATTTATTAAGTCACGGGGCTCTCAGATTTTGTAAGCATTGTGACTGTTAAAATGCCAATCTAGAGAATGAGATGTTGCTAAATGCAATAATCTAATCCTATATGATGATTGCTAAATGATATGATAAAGCTACTATAATCTAAATTGACATGAAACTTGATGAAATAAACTATAGTAAACTATGATGCAGCCATGATTATGATTCTAAAATGATATGATTGCTATTGCTAAATGATAATGCTATTGCTAAGATGCTTGATTGCTTGATTGCTATTCCTGTAGAGTAAGTTTGCACAAAGATGGGATTCAAATTCATTTCCTGTAGAAGAAGGTTGTATTTATAGATTCACGACAACAATTTGTGATGGGGCAGCACAACAAAGGCCTGGATTTAATTTGGAAGATTGAATGGTGAGGGATGAAGAAACTTGAGCTGATCATGGGAATGGTTTCTCCCCATGAAAACATCTTGCCAAAGGATTGAAAGAATCAGAGGAAAGAGATTGAAGAGGATTACTTGCAAGTTTGTCTCCGCAGCTTTCCCGTGAATGCTAGTTGAAATAAATTAGATGTTTTATATCTAATTTGGTAGGTGAGTGAATAGAGGAAAATTTTCCTTTATTTGAATAAATTGATTTATTCAAATTTAACAAAAAGAAAATATTTAATTAAATGAAACAAATATTTGACATTTGCTTATTTAATAAAAAGGGATATGATAATTAAATAAAACTTTATGATATTTTATTTAATTAAGAGGAAACATGATTTAGATAATTACATAACACAAACTATTGAAGTTGTTTATTTAATTAAGATAGAATAATTTAAAATTGAAGAATTTAGAAAAATGAACTATATAAATAAATATTTCTATTTATTTAATAGTAGATGAATTTAAGGGTAATTAATCAAATAAATCGTATTTAATTAGTTAGATTATCCAGACCATTTTTAGGTGTATACACATACAACATACTATATGTTGGAAGAATGAAGAAGGAGATCTCTGGTTTGTTGTCTTTGTTGTCACTGATGCCAACATTGTTTTATAGCTGATTATTTGCTCATTTGGTAAACTATGTTCGTGCTACATTGATCCGGTAATTTGGTCCGGAATCACTTTGAAATGTATGACTGTTCATATAATTTTGGTATGTTTTTCAAGAGTCTTAGATGTAGTCTTGATCAAGGATTCAACAATTTTAGTTGAATTGATTGAAATATTTAAGTGTCAGAAGTTCGGCTTATAGTTTTGGTGTGCTTATCGTTTGGCCGACTTGTTCATAAAGTATACATTTCATGAAGGCTTGTTCTTTTGGTCTGGTTTTACCTAAATTATGTCTTGCATATTTGATTTTGAGCACCAAAGAAGTTTTGATTTGTGGCTGACAAGATATTTTGAGTTATGTATGCTTACATCCAATTAGGTTGACCTAATTGATGTATGAACCATGTGTATATGGAATATTCTTGTATTGAGCACATATATAATTGAGCTATACAAAGATGCACATGTTTCCATATATAAAGAGATAGAGAAGGTGTGATAGTGCAAATGTATGCAACATAATGATATTGTGAAGCTGGTGATAGTTGTTGATAGTTGTTATGTTTCTGCAAACCAGTGCAATTTTTTTTGTTTTCCGGAGCTTAATTGGAACTATAATCAACACACAGAAGATGCATTCCTTTCAGTTCACATTTCTAGCAATGGGCCATATCTTTCTGTATTTTGGCAGTAATCCATAATTTTTGTACTCTGACTATGAGCATTTCAAGGACAGTGTGTCATGGTAGTGTGCCATGTAATATTTTGTAACCAGTTATAATATATTGTGGGCTAATCCTCACCATGGTTTTTCCCACTTTGGGTTTTCCACGTAAAAATCCTAGTGTCTATGAGTTGTGTGATGGTACATGTTAATTTCCATGTTTTTACTTACTGCTGCAACAAGATACATTGTAATAATTGGATGGTTAGCAATCAATTGGTTTAGTAATATACTAATTCATCCCCCCTCTCAGTATTTTGTGTGTTCAACAATTGGTATCAGAGCTCAATTCCTTTTGAGAAGCTTAACAACTTAAGGAAGATCTTGAGGTTTGAACACATGGCTGATAAAAAGTATCACGTCCCTCCGGAAGAGATCTTTGCAACTGAGGAACTTCATGCTACTCTTAAAGATCTGGACAAAAGTGAAGATGAAAAAGAATCTCTAAAGGAAAACCTGAAAGAAGCCAACAAATGAATAAGAAAACTAAGAGAACAAATCAAGAAATTCAAAGAAAGGCATAGAGAAGTCAGTGATCAGTTGAAAAAGGCTAATGAAGAAATCATCAGACTAAAGTTGCAAGCGGAAGAAAAAAAAGAATTGAAAATTGTTAGAAAGCTGAAATCCAAAGTAAAATTGATGGATGCACAAAGCTTGAACAAGAAGTGGTGACACTAAGATTTGAATTAGTGAAGGAAAAAGATCATGAGGATAAATTCAAAGCAAGTACCACAAAGCTTGATGAATTGATTGCTTTTCAGAAAACCTCTAAGGATAAAGGTTCTAGGACTTGAAGAAGGACAAAGTTCAAAGGAAAATCAGGTTCCCCAAAAAATGAACAATCAGAGGAAGAATCAAGGCAATGGAAGACATATCAAGAATCATAGAAGCAATACCGGAAGGATTCCTATTCAACAACCTAATGCTCAAAGGTACCCATCCTTCAATGAAATTTGTTTCTCATGCAATAAATTTGGTCATAAGGCAACTAAATGTAGAAGTAGAATGAATTAGAATGTTGGATTCTTTACCATACAATGTTTTTCTTGCAATAAGTTTGGGCATAGAGCTACAAAGTGTAGGAGTCAGACACTGATGAACATATTCAATATTGGTAGAATGAATCAATCTTTTCAAGGCTATTGCTATATATGCTATGCTTTTGGACATAAAGCAAATTAGTGAAAATCAAGGATAAATCCAAATTAGTTTGGTTATAAACAAATTGTGTGCTATACCTGCAATAAATTGGGACACATTTCCAAATTTTGAAGAAGCAAAATTGAGAAGAAAGCTAATCTGGAAAAAAGAACAAACTTGTGAACAAAGTGGATGCTACTGAAGTGAGAAAATAAATGGAAAAGATTTGGAAGAAAAAGGAAGAACATAAGAATAAGGATGAGTCAAATGTATTTGTACTGGCACCTAGTGCACATACTTCTTCTAAAAACTAAACCTAGCAATGGTTTTAGGGGGAGTAGTAACTGAGAAACCTAACAAACCCTCGATATAAGATGTGTCAAGCAATGACACAAAGAAATATGATATGTGATGTCATTTTAGAGATGTTGAAGGAATTTTTGGCAAAAAATATGCAAATTTGAAGAATTGCGAAGCATTTTAGGGTTTACAATGTACTTTACAAGGTGTTTATTAGCTTTTGAAGTTGGAGTGCATTTAATGAAAAATTAGGGAAAAATTGGTAAGTCATAAAGTAAGCAACTAAAGTTGAATTAAATCACATTTTCAAAATTGGAAGAAGAAGAACGAGTTGAAGAAAGTTGAAAAGCGATTCAGAGAAATTGACATCAGACCCTAGTTCTTGACAAAGCTTGAAAAGGTATTTTACTATTATTTGAACTTTTTGGATTCTAGTTTGAAGCTACTTTACAAGTAACTTGAGGAAAATAAATGGCTACTCCTACTGTTGTGGAAATTTCAGAGAGACCCTAACCTAAATTCAAAAGGTATTCCTCGAAAGTCTTTGAAATGGACCCCTTGGGTGTATTCTCGCACATTCTAGTTAATTTTTTACCCACTAAAGACACCAAAACATACATTCATGGAAATTTGGAAGAATTTAACCACCAAGAACTTAGGGATTTATGGATGGAAGAATTGACAGGAGATGATCATTTTGTAGAACCCAAATATGAAAACCTACTACGAAATAAGCTGGATTTCTGGAATCGGTTCCCTAACTTCTCAAATGAAATGGACTCTAAATTTGTTAGGATGGCACTAAGTAGGGTGCATGATAAATTCATGTGGACAAGTGTAGTAGGGTTTATCACCAAGGAAGTGATTCAAGCTGTAACTGGTCTTTGTGCCACTGGACCTTTTCCAGTGCTGATATCTATGAAGAATGATGCAGTTATGAAGCTAACAAGAGCCAAATTTGATGGCAGATCTTTGACTACTAGGCCCATTGCAAACCCAACTGTGAGGTATGTTGTTATCATGATTGGAAAAAAAATATATTTCACCAATTGAGGGAATTTTGTGTCTACCACAACAATTCATATCGCATACGAAATGGTAGTAAATGAAAGAGACTATGATCTTTGTGAGTTGCTCCAACAACAACTTATGGAGAATCTGAGCTTGATCAAGACAAATAAACACTCCTTTAAGTTCAGGTCATTGGTAGTTTGTCTACTACTTTAATTTTTGAGGGAGCTACCCAGAAGGAAGAACATCATATGGGAATACAACAGGCCAGTTGCTCATAAAATTTTTGAACACCTGCACAGTCTTGGAGACTTTAGAGCACAGAATAATACATTGACTGCATTCCTTTCATTTTTCCAAAATGATATGCATGAAAGAGAAAGGGTTCCCAGAAGCTTGGTGAAAAAGTATGCAAAGGACATAACCTTCCTTGTAAGTACTGGTGAATACATCATGGAAGTAGTTGAAGCCATAAATCTCTAGATAAAACCATTGGGATATGAGGTTGATGAACAACTTGCTGAGAGGTTTATTGAAATTTTGCTAAGTAGTCCAAGGGACCCCTCTCTACCCTGACATGGAACTTATGAAGAAAAAGCTAAAGAAGTGCATTTAGAGACTTCTACATCTCATAGAGAAAAAACAACAAGAAAGAATGTTGAGGCATTCTTCCAAGGGCCATTCACTAAAGAAGGCATTGATGAATTGAAGGAAGCTCCTGATGAGAGAAAGTCCAAGGTAGCTGAACTATCCTCTAGACCTAGGAAATCTGAAAGAATATCCTCTACTATTGCACCTACCTTCAGTGTTGTTGTAACTGAGAAAGGAAAGAAGAAAGAACAAAATACTCCGATATTAGTTGATGTACGTACCTCCATCGGACCCAATACTCATGCTTCAAAAAGAAAGAACACACCCCCTGCTGCACCATCTGTTACTCCTGGAAGAAGAAGAGTAAAGCAAAAGGAAAACATTAAGAGAAGTTTAAGTGATGTTGTTCAAGAAGAAATTGACCTTGGCTTGCAGGAAGAGCAATAGTTGAAAAGGAACAAAAGAAGGAGAACTTCTACCAGCCATGAAGAAGCATAAACTAGAGTCAATATTTCCACAGTTGAAGAGATAGAGGAAGAAGAAGACTCTTTTAGAATTCACGTGCATGAAAAGAAGAATGAAGAAGGCACATCTAATCCGGTAAGTGATTGACCATCTTTAAATCTATGTGCCTTAGTAAATAATATGATAGATGTTGAAGATCTTATGCCGATTGCCCAATTGTATGATGAAGTCAACAATGAAGATAAAGAATTTGTCATTAATTCTTTCATTCAGTACATTGTTATTTGTAATGTGAGTATGGAGACAATCTAGAAAAAAGTTAATGAAAATGTCTAGAAAGTGTTAGTACAAAGAAGGCAAGAGGCTATAAATGATGATGACAAGATGAAAAATGATGCCTAGATTTCTTATGGATCCTCTTTATTTGAAGAAGAGGTTGCTAATTTGTTAAAAGAATGTTCTACTTTGTTCAGAGTCAAACAAGGAGTCAAAATGCTTATAACTAAGGAGAGAGATAGTATAGAAAGAGTAAGATAGGAAACTCAAGACATAATCAAAAGTTTGGCAAGAAATTATGGGACAAGAACCAATTCTTCATCCCATACAACTTAGGAATAGGTGCATGTTACTGTCACAGAAACAATGGATCATCCAATCTTGGAAAGTGTTGGTGAGATTCATGAGGTTTCAGAGACTCCTGCCCCTTTGAATGATACAGAGGAGACTACAAGAATTTTTCTTGAAGATCAACACAAGGACGATACTGGTAATGTACATGAAGAACATCATGAATCTACTGGAAATGATGGTGAGAAAAGTAAAGATGAAGGTGAAGGAAGCAAGGATAAAAATGGAGATGGTGATAAAGATGATGTGGATAAGAAGGAGAAAGAAAAAAAAGATAAATATTCTAGAAAATCCTCAGAAGAAGAAAAGGAAAAATAAAAAGAAGAAGAAAAGGAAGAGGAGAAAGAAGAAGAAAAGAAGAAAGAGGAAGTAAAGAAAGCCACCCAGGATGAAAGAAATGAAGAAGAGAATCCCAAAGCTATTGAGCCATCAAAGACAATCAGATAATCATCTAGAAGCACTCTCAAAGGGTTACTAATAAGGAAACCAAGGCTACAACTAGTGCTGCCACCTCAGCTAGTCAAGCTGCCATCACATATGAGATATGTAGATTTGTCTAAGAGTGCACCAAGTGAGAAAATAAAGATTTGTGGCATGTTTTTCAACTCTGTTGCACAAGAAATTGTTGAAGCTTATCAAAAAGGGAATGAGCTGATAAATGAAGCTATTAGAGCTTTACAAGAAATAGCCCCCGGTGTTATCACTGACGATTCCTTAGCATCAATCGAGAATCTAAAGTGTGCAGTTGATTCTGTTAAGGAATATGCCTCCAATCTTAAGGCACATACTATGAAAGAGGCGAAGACAAGTCTTCTAGAGAAAAGACTCTTGATTCTACAAGACAAATGTGCAATTGCACATGATAGAGTGTTGCAAAGTTTAAAAGAGGTGAAAGACTGTGACGAGGAAGCCTAGTTACTATTTATTTATTACATGCAATGGTGGAATGCCACTCGAGGTATCATGGAATTAATGGAATTAATTGAGTCTCAACTTGTTGATGCCTCTGGAGTCTACAAAGTTGCAGATGATAGAAATCACAATGGTTGGACTTCGATTGTAGACCTTAAAAACAAGTTATTTTTTCTACAAAGGAAAAAAGAAGATGCAACAAGACACTTTGGACAACTTGGAGATCTGGTAATGTCCAGGCACATCTCCATATCAAGTTCCTTGATATATGCAGGAAGATTGGAGAAGATGAACATCATTCCTTCCACTCTGGAAGAAGGAGAAGGATGCTTAGTGGAACTGGAATATCTACATAAGTTTCTTACCAGGGCTAAAAGGATTTGGGATGATGGTAAGCCAATGTGGGAAGCAATTCTCAAAGAACTACAAGGTACCCCCAACTCTTGATTATTTCTATTTTTCTTCCCTTATCCTTGATGTCAAAGGGGGAGAAGGAGAAGGTAGAAGTTTGTTTAGTGTAAAAATGTTTTGGTTTCAATTTTATGTTTTTGAAAGGGAGAGCTATATGAAGAATTGAATAAATTTTTGTTGCACAATTTTGGTTTTGAAGTGAGTTTCACCTTTGGCACATGTTTCCATTAATGACAAAGGGGGAGATTGTTTGTAGAATGAAGGAGACCTCCGGTTTGTTGTCATTGTTGTCATCAATGCCAACATTGTTTTATAACTAATTATCTGCTCATCTGGTAAACTATGTTTGTGCTACATTGATCCGATAATTTGGTCTAGAATCACTATGAAATGTATGATGATTCATATAATTTTGCTATGTTTTTCAAGAGTCTTAGATGTAGTCGTGATTAGGGAATCATCAATTTTAGTTGAATTGGTTGAAATATTTATGTGTCAGAAATTCGACTTACAGTTTTGGTGTGCTTCTCTTTTGGCTGACTTATTCATAAAGTACACGTTTCATGAAGGCTTGCTCTTTAGGTGCAGGCCGACTTCAATTGTGTCTTGCATCTTTGATTTTGAGCACCAAAGAAGTTTTGTTTTGTGGCCGACAAGATATTTTGAGTTATGTATACTTACATCCAATTAGGCTGACCTAATTGATGTATGGACTGTGTGTATATGGAATATTCTTGTATTGAGCATATATATAATTGAGATATACAAAGATGCACATGTTGCACCATATAGAGAGATAGAGAAGGTGTGATATTGCAAATGTATGCGACAAAATGACATTGTGAAGCTGGTGATAGTTGTTGATAGTTGTTATGTTTTTGCAAACCAGTGTAGAACTTTTTGTTTTCTAGAGTTTAATTGGAACTGTACTCAACACACAAAAGGTGTATTCCTTTCAATTCACATTTTTGGTAGTGAGCCATATCTTTCTATATTTTGGTGGTAAGCCATAACTTTTGTACTCTGGTTGTGAGCCTTTCAAGGATAGTGTGTCCTGGCAGTGTGCTGGATGTAATATTTTGTAACCGATTATAATATATTATGAGCTAATCCTCACCATGGTTTTTCCCACTTTGGGTTTTCCACATAAAAATCCTGGTGTCTATGAGTTGTGTGATGGTATGTTAATTTCCATGATGTTTTTACTTACTGTTGCAATAACATACATTGTAATAATTGGATGGTTAGCAATCAATTGGTTTAGTAGAATACTGATGAACACCCACCCCTCTTAGTATTCTGTGTGTTCAACACTATAGACCATCAACAACATTTCTCCACTATCAACAATAATTCAAATCCTCATCTTAATCTATCAACATGATATTATCATTGTTGATAACAACCATACTCAATACAACTTAATATGAGATCAACCAAGGCATGACATACAACCATGAAAATTAACAACATCATCATTCATCAATGACATCCCAACTTGAATATTGTCAACAATGTCAACCAATGCAACAACTTCACTAGGTGTTGAAATCAATGACAACCAATACCAATAGTTAAGTATGGATCATAACATGAAAGTGAAAATTAGAAGGGGTTTCATGGAATACTAACAACTTTGTCTCTTATGAATCAATTATTCTACACAAGAATAAAGGTACACAAGAATAAAGGTGTAATGAAAGCCATATAAAAATAGGGAGAAGAGTGGGTAGAAGAAGTAACTCATAAAGTGAACAAGGTTAAAAGATTAGATTTTTATAAAATGTGTTGGGGTCTAAATATGTAGTTGCATTATAGTTGTGTTTAACGTTTCTTAGAAAGATCAATGTAAGTGCCCTCACAACCTTAAGTGACTTTTGTAATAAGTTGTGCCATGTGGCAAGCTTTAATTTTTTGAAATGTGTTAGGGACATGATTTGGAGATGACATTGTAAAGTAATTAAAAAATGCATAATCCAACTCATAAAATCAAGAAAAATGGATGCTATACAATATAAGCAATTCAAATGATTCATTGTGTAATGTAGTTGGAAATGAATTTAAAATAAATTCTTAAGTTGATATTCATGAGAATAAACAAAACTTTGAACATGTAATCTTGGATTATTTTCATACCATGAAATGTAGTAGTTTTAGAGTTTTGGAAGAAAAGGTGGGAAAAGAAGAATGTGGATTTTCATCATCAAACAAAGCATTATTATGAACTTTGATATTGGAAACATAAATAAAAGGAGAGAAGAGTACATAGTATCTAGGAAGTTAACACAAGGTAAAGTAGGAGAATGGGTGTTAGTATGAGTTTGAACAAAGGAGACAAGAGTCTATATAATATGGGGTTAAGATCTAACAAAATGGACAAACACCAAGTAGTTGGTTTGTTTAAGCTAAATGATACAATGAATTTAAGAAGTTGAGGTTGATTGTATAGGAATTAGCAACAAAGTAAAGTATTATTAAATTTATCATGAAGGGAGGTAACAAATATGGAAGAAGTCATTGGAGAAAAAAAGAGAATCAAAGAGAGGGTAAGGGATCATTAAAGTGTTTTTCTAATTTATAATTAAAGTAATTTTTGAAAGTAAACTCTAACTGTAGTAAAGAAAGAAAATAGGTAGAATTGTTATGTCCCTAATATTCTATATTTCTAAATAATATAAGGTAGAACAATTGTGACATGCTTAACTTTAACATTGACATTCATTTTAGTTAATACATTAATCCCTTTTAATTAGGATGAGGAGATGTGTGCCTAAATAATTAAGCCTACAAACAAGGAGGATGAGTCTCTCCCAAATCATCATAACTTCAAAATATTAAATTAATTTATATTATTTTTTGATTATTGGAGGTCACCCCCTTGAAGCAATCTATTATTTTTCTGATTTTTTGCATTTATTTATAAGATTTATATTATAATAAGTGGTATATGAGCTACAATTTGGGCCAATATTTTTATTTTCACCATAACTTAAAAATCGTGTTACAAATTGGGACCTAATTTTTTTTGTGTTTATAGGTATACATTAAATACACGTTTAGGTAAAAATTAGAGTTTTATGGTACATTTTGTGTGAGAAATTTGAATTTTATTTTTTCCTATTAATTTGCTCTACAAGTCACAAATTTTGAAAAAAGTAAATTATTTTTACATTTTTAGAAAGCTTATTAAAAAATAGGCTAGGTTAATTCTTTGTAATTTATAGTTAGATACAAAATACATTCCTTAATTTAGTAGTCAAAGTTTGGTCAAGACATGAAAATCAAGTTTAGTCATAGCCTAGGATAATAAATAAAGGATTTTTGTATTTATTTCCAAGAAATGTCATAGTAAGAAGAGTGTTTTTTTTTTCAAATTTTAGAGAAAGATAAGAAAAAGGAGGGTTAAAGTGTTTTACACATGTAAACACAAAAATAAAATTTAACCTTAAACCCTAATTGTAGTAAAGAAGGAAATTAACAAGAAGAGTTTTATTTATTTTGGAGAAAGTAATATCAGTAAAGGGATGGTTAAAGTGTTTTATGAATGTAAATATGAAAACTAAAATTTAAACTTAAACTCTAATTATAACAGAAAGAAATCAATAAGAAGAGTTTTGATTTGTTTTGGGAATAAGGATCCTAAGACTTGTGTAAAGAATTGGGTTCACCAAAATGAAATGTATAAACTAAAGTTTAACCAATATAAGTTGTTTTAGTTTATTTTATTCCATTATCCTTAGTTTAACTTTTAACATAACTATAAAACATAAACATACATTAACATTCATTTCAAATTTTATATTAGACTAAGAATAGAAGTAAAGGATGACTATCAAAGAAAAGTGCGAGAAAAAGGTTAGAGATGCATGTTTGATTTGGTGTTTAATGAATATTTTGATAGTTGGTGGAGTTCATAAGGAGGGACTATGATTTTTCTTATTTATGAATTTGTTCTCGACCTTTATGTCAACTAGATAAACCTACATGTAGAATTTGTGTTCAAGATTAGGTGTGATAATGTTCACTTGACTGAAATATTGTCCCTTTATTGTGTTAATGTCCCATATGACCACAATAATTTCCTCTATGATCTTGCTACCTATACTTGTGATAGATTTGTACAATCAAGAGATATTGTGGTGTTATAGGCATATTTGTGGACTTGTTTTAGAATACAAAGGCATATAACCTCTCTTAGGACTTAGTCAAGTCCCTCAAAAGTTGTGAGTAAGATTTGATTGGGTTCCTTGAGAAGTGTGCAATATGTGAGTACTAGGTGAATGTGTATAACTAGGTACAATAATGAAGTCTTTGTAAGTAGTAGTGGCTACCTATGTGTTGCTGCTATAATTCCTACATGCTTCTTGCACTCATTTGATTTAATCCTTTATTTATTAAGTATGATCTAACTATTAATAATTATTTGGGTGTGGGATAAGATTCACATGTGAAGTGAGATAAAAAAAAGTGAGATAAAATAGGAAATGTTTTTTGAATGCCATGGATAATGATTGCATGTGGTACTATTTAGAGGATATAACCATGGGTGTAGTAGCAACCAAGGTGATGAAATGATAGGGAATGGAAAGATGTAAGATGTTTGGGGTACAAAAGAGATTAATTGAGAGACACTATGTAGGTTTAGGGATAATAAATGTGACAAAAGTCAAAAGTAAACACAATCATATGCTTTGTAAATAAAAAACTAAAAATAAATGCTAAAAAAGAGGGAAAAGTGCTAAGTAGGCACTTTTTATCTTTACATCCTTATTATGGTGAAAGTTGCATACCCATGCCCTTTTCCCTTTTATTTTGGGTTCACTTTGATTAGTGTCGTAGATGTAATAATTAGCTTACACATGGCATATTATTGCATGAAATTGGTTTGAGACATCCCCAAATCTTGACCCCCCTTATCACTAATCCCTTGATTTGTGTACTTGACCCTTATATCCTCCATTCATCACCTTGGGCTAGATTCACAAGTGAGGATTTGACCTAAGACACTTCCACAATTGTAGATATTAACCCCAACATTTTAAATTTAAATATCATATAATGGGTACATGTTTTCCTTCTCAACTAGCCATTGTGAGCTAACCTTTAGAACACATGTTTGTGTTGATTTATGTGCTATGCTATTATATTTAGGGACATCCATTCAATTATTTGAAATCATGCTAGAATGCGAGAGGAACATCTAGATTAAAGAGCTTAAATATGAATTTATTATGCATTTATTTACTTGTGACATCATCCTAGGTCCATCACACATTTGCTTGTTGTCTTCAATCTTTTGCTCAAAGTTATAAAGCTATTTGGTAAGGGGTCTAACAAAAACTTGTTCCTCGTAATTCAACATATTCCTTAGTCATCCCTAAACACTTCTTGTTCTTATGCACATTTATATTGTATAAATTAAGGTGAACAAATCCTATCAACCACATTCTATCACATTAAATTTGCCAATTTTAGATTAGTGCCATGTGTAGAATGGGATTTGTGATGAAGATTAGGTGCATTCACAAATATTAGTTCTACACTCTTATAAATGACATAGGACGAAAAACAATCTATTTACATAATTTGAAATCTTCATGTAAACAAACCATAAAATATCAAATTCATAACAAATCAACTTCTAATATTTACGACAAGATATTTCTATCATCAAATTTCACATTGAATATCACATTTAATTTTATTAATCTCAATAATTTTAATTATCATTCCTCACCTTTTTATCTAGATTCATTATAAGATACTTGAGTGCATTTAATTTATTTGATTAGCCTATTTAATTTATGTAGAGAGAATTTATGCCTTCACAATCCCCCAAAGAATTATTTCAATATATTTTGAAAGCTTCAATGTTTCAAGTGGATGGCAGCGTTTATTTCGCCACCACATTGCGACTTCTTTTCTTCCCGTTGTTCAACATAAAAGGAAATAACATAGCGTATCATGCACGATTTGTTACGTTTAACTGAAACTAATGTAGAGGGAGGCAAATAATCAACGGATTAAACATCGGTAAGGAGCACGCTATTATTCGTTTTTGATTTCCACGCATTCTCCGGGGGCCGAGTTCTTGTCGAGCGGCCGCGCATCCAAAGGCAGACAACTCCATCCCATGTGACCAACTGCGAATTCGAGAGGCAATGCAATATATGTGGAGAAACCCATTTTCATGTCACTTAATACTATTGTCATCTAAAAGTGGCAGAGAAGCCCATTCTATATGACCGATTGCTTATATTTCTGCTTTTCAAGTGGTAGTATGAGAAGATCGATTTTGATATGATGAATGAATGATTTATAATGACGTTCACATACCAGCAGTCAATGGGATTGAGAGTTAATCTTTAACCATTTTCAAGTTCCTTCTAATGTCAGTGCTTTCATTATGAATCTTGATCAATAAGCCAACAGTCTTGAGAGCCTTGCCTCCTTAAAAAACTCATTTTAATGATTGATTACATATCTAGAAGATAGAGAAACCCATTCGTATGTAACTCACTGATTATTCAAAATGTAGAAAAACACATTTGGAATGAAGGAAAACCCATTTTCATGTGATCACTAAACATTTAAGAAATGCACAAGTTGAAAGCAACCAACCTTCATATTACTTATTATTTGTAATTTGTAATTTTAAGCTCTGATTTTATGGAAGAAGGCCATCCAAAACTTCTCAATCTTATAGATTTTATAGGAAAAGATTTCAATCATCTTATAATATGTTTAAAAATTATAATATTAAACATTGAAGGTGAGTTTTATGAAAGATTTGGGAGGGCTGTTAACCAAAGTCATCAAGAAAAGGAAGATCCTTCTAAAGAATACCACCTACTCCATGAATCTTTGAAGAGTTGAAAAATAATACAGTTGATAAATTCCATAAACTATTTATTATTTTAATAAACATAATTAATATTATTTCATTTAGAAATAAAAAAATTCTTTTCAAAATTTATTAATAGTATTCAAAAGAATTAAATAATTTAAAAGTGAAATAAACACTAAAAAAATTAAATTATTTAATAAAAAATTTCCAATTAATCATTTAATATTTATTTTTTTCTTAAATGAAACCTGTCTCTCAACAATAGTAAACCTGAAGCCCTCTGCATTTAGATTCCCGAAATAACAGTCTCAAGTGCTTAAGCTATTTCCAACTCGCGCATGGTTGGAGAAGCTCACCCCCAGGGCCCATATGACCGTCCAGTGGTGCTTGCCTCGAACTTCACGGAGAAGCATAACATACAATAATGGCGGCAGAAGATTGTGACACATTGATGTTGACAGTTTGAGAAATTGAAATGAAGGCAAGTCAAAAGGATGATGAGGCCTGGCATGGGTTCTGCTCATGGGCCCGCCCGGTGCGCCATCAAAGGGACATCATCCATGCACGCTATTTTCAGATGATAACGGCATGTATCGCTAGCTTATTCTACAGCAATATTTTGAAATTCTGCGTTTGAATTTCGTTAGAGGATTACTGTCTTCGTTGTTATCGATGGCGGAATCGGCAAAGCAGCGTAGACAATTGAACGAGAAGAAATGACTTCTTGTTTCTTATATGCTGAACATAATCAGTTATCAGTTGCGATACAATGGCTCTGTCAAGAGCCAAGGAAGGGAAATTTGGGTTTGATTCTGGGAAGTATGTGAGATATAGCGATGAGCAGGTGCAGGCGCTGGAAAGACTTTATCATGAATGCCCAAAACCCAATTCATTCCGTCGACAGCAGCTTCTGAGGGAGTGTCCAATCCTGTCTAATATCGAGTCCAAGCAAATCAAGGTCTGGTTCCAAAATAGGAGGTAGGAAAATCTTTCAACATTTTTGCTGATTATTTTAGGCATGATTATGGCTCTCAAATTGCAACCAACCAGAATGGATCCTATTCCAGTTTAAGACTTTATCGTTTTGTGTGGTGTGAATTGCGCGGGATGGGTTCACAGATGCCGTGAGAAGCAGCGCACAGAAGCCACTCGCCTGTTGGCACTAAATGAGAAGCTTACGGCGATGAATAAGGTTCTGGTGAAGCAAAATGATAATCTGTCCAAACAGGCATTTCAGTTTGTCCATCAGAATAAAAGCTTGAGGCAACAGCTGAAGCAGTTGAAAGAGCAAAGTGTTAATTTTGATGAAAACAAGGTATCTTCCTCGTTTTTTCAAGTCCCAAAATAACCCCCCGCTAAGCTTGGAACAGCTCATTCATGGATGACAAGCCTTTTAGTCTCGCTTGTTGGTCGGAGCTTCCCGCAAGAATTTGTTATCCCTGTTGCTCCTTATATTTGCTTCGCGGCGTTATGTTGATTAGATTAATAACAATGAGATCAGGCAACGTGTCAGCAGTGGGAAGCTGACAGCGTGTTTATCTCAGGGTTCGGTGCCTATTTACACCTTAAATGCCTTGCTTATGGTGGCATAGTACAAAGTATCGTAAATGCCTTAGGGTGGCACGGTACAAAGTCCTTGAAAAAAACGAGTTTCTTACTGGAGGCCCCAATTTGGTTTTTTTGGAATGCTCTTAAATTCAGACGTATTTGATTCTGAGTTTTGTCATAATCGTATAATAAGTCATGAAGATTTATTACCGACACAACATATACAGACAGAAAACATTAAATTCTCTAAAGAAGTCATCTTTAGGCATTTTCTTAAGGAATTATTCCATGTCTCTAACCAGTGAACATTATAAGTTTATGCCGAAGCCAACATTCATAGCTAGAATTAGTTTTTCCCCCGTTACACCCATATTGATTTCGTACTTCCCCAGTTCCATCAATCTTGTAATAGCAAATGTCAGACGTATAATCATGGCACACATGATCTTGGATTAAATAATTAGTTGAACAAATTACTAACCAAGAATCAGGGTCACCTTTCCAAATTCCCAGTCTCAGATGAACGCTTACTTTCATACTTTCATAGGTTATCCTGCACCAAACATAAACTGTACAAACAATTTATTGTTAATTTAAGCTTAAGTCTACACAACAGTATCGTGACATGGAAAATCTATTGAGAGATCTTCGATTTTTACTTTTCTGGCTAAGAAGGTGATGGCCAAAACTGTATTTATGAGTAAGCATAGGATAATTAGAGGGAGCCTGTTGTTTAAGCCTTCAAGGCCTATGCCTTGCCGCTTACGCAATGGAACAGATTAGTCTTACATGTGAGAGGGGGAACTTGAGTATGCTGTTTAAACTGCAGCGCTTGAACCTACTAATGTTGCATAGATATTTAATTCTCCCGAGGAATATTGAGGACCGTGTATAAGTTTGAAACATCACACCCATATTATCTTTGCTATTGCTCTGCCCTTTTCCTAGCTCGCTTTTCTTTCATTGCCATTGACAGCTAGTGGAATAATAGCTAAAGATGATGGTGTCTGTTATTCTTTGTGCTTTATGCAGGATGCTTTGGCTATAGCAGGAAAAAGCCCAGATTGTAGGCTTACACGTAGATTGAGCAAGCGTCCTGTACCACAGCCACCACTGCAGGACCTGAATCCTGCATGGTATGTGAAGAGTATAGCTGTATATTGATTGGTATCGTTTCCAAGTTAGGAGTAATTCATAGGATTTTGTGTTCTCTATTACATATCTGCATAGGGAAGTTTAAGACACATTTGGCAAGTAATTTCATCAAACATTATGGTTGGGAATATTACTGAATATATTTTCACTTCCTTCTAATTGATTTTACAGATTACATTTGTCTTCTTTACTAGCCTGTTTTACTAATCTCAGATATTTTAAATGTCTTAAATGCAGGCTTTTGACTTTTGCAGAAGAAATTCTTTCAGAGTTTCTAGCGAAGGCCACTGGCACTGACGTAGATTGGATTCAAATACCTGGGATGAAGGTTAGTTTTTCCTAATGTCTAACTTGTGCAGTTACATCATCTAGAAAACTATTAAACAATGATCTCAATATCACATGTTGTGTTTCTTTTGCCAGCCTGGTCCGGATCCCATTGGAGTTGTGGCGGTAGGTCACGATTGCGATGGAGTGGCTGCTCGAGCATGTGGCCTTGTAGGGATGGATTCCAGCAGGGTATGAAAGCTCTGTTGAGGAAATAGGATTTTAAAAAATATTTGAAGTTTATATTGCTTGTAAATTCAATCTTGTAGAGGGAGATGACATAGTTGATGTCTAGTCTTGAATTTAAAAATCTACTTATGCTCTACTGAACTGATTCAGACTGAAACGTTACAAACTATTTCCTTGTAAGCAAATCAGGATTTTTTTACTTCTTAGTCTTCTCTCATGATAGTTTTCTAATCATCTTTCTTTTATACAACATGATGTATTCTGATTATTAGTAATGTTTGCACAAGGCTTTATTTATGTATTTGCAGCATCCCAATTCTTGACCAACTTTTTTAATTCTTAGGATAGGGAATTCACTTCCTGATTCGCTAATGCAGGCATTGGTGATCCATACATCTATATGATAAATTTACCAAGTCAGAAAATCAAATAATTTTTGGTTTACTATCAAGAACAATTCATTTTTGTGATTCTGATGCAGCCAAACTTTGTCTTTCTTGATCAGAATTTTATCTGTGGTAGGAAAGAAAACATAAAATAAAATTATTGTCCACAAATGAACACAGTAGGTCAATGGGGACTTGAAAGTACATCCAATTACAATAATAATATATTAGGATAAAAGGATTCGTAGGATCCGAATAAGTAACTAAATGCTAATTCAGTGTAAACATAACTAGAAGGGTAAAACCAATGCGGGTAAAAGTCAAACTGCATGATCCAACTAGAAGTACAAATAGCCATCTGAGAGGGAAAGACCCCTCAAGGAAACAAATCTTGTAGTAGAGGAACCAATGATATCAGCATCCACTGCCATGACAAATCGATGTAAACATTACTAGAAGAGTTAAATCCATGTGGGTAAAACCCAATCTGTATGATCGAACTTGAAACACAAATAACTGTGTGAGGGAAGACCTCCCAAGGAAACAAGGAGCCAATGAAGACCAAAATATGGGGGCCAAGGATGGCAATCAGAGTTGTTACACATACAAATTTTGTGGTAGAAGAAACAACAACATTGTCATGTCCCCTTATTGTAATAATTTTGCTTGGACCAAAAATGCCCATTTCCTAATTTCCATGTCTTCCCTGGTCCAGTTTTGTGTCAATGTTCTTCCTCTTCTCTCCCCTTGTGTCTCTCTTAGATCCCTGAAGTCTCAAAGTGTTGGAGCATGTCCAATCTTCCAAGTGCTTGTTAGCTGTCAGAGTTCTGGAGCTCCTCGTCCTGGCATGCCTTCCTTTCGAAGTCCGATCTTCCCTTAGTCCCTTTAACGTTAGAATTTTGGACTTTTCCATCTTGTTGTGCCTTTCTTTTGTTCCCTACTAGAGTGTCAGAGTTTCCTTCCCTAGGTACCCTTCTCATGTCATCCCCGAATTGCGACTCTTGACTTGATATTTTTACTAAGTTACTTTGTCGGAGTGAGACTTGTGGACCTACCTCTATTTGGGCACCTATTTCTTGTCATGCTCGAGTCTTGAACCTCACTAATAATTATGTACAACTCACCGGAGTTTGACTTTTTCTCATCTCCTTACCCGGTACTTCTTCATATGCATTTCCATTCTTTGATGCTCGATAATGTCTTGCCCATATCTTGTCATGGTTGGTGGTGTGGGCTTCCCTTAAACATGGTACTAGGTATGAACCATCCTAGATCCTTGACATTTGCCACTTTCCTCTTTTTGGACCTACTTGTTCAGACTTCCCCTCTTTAACCTTCTTGAATGGCATGAGCTCCTTGTTAGCCCTACCTCCAAAGCCCGAAAACCTTGCCATTTCTCATTGTTCTCCTCACCTACCTCTAGGGATGACTCAAAACACCATTAATGCTTAGTTTGGCACCATAACTTCCCAAAAAGGGGTGCCTTCCACCCAAAGACATTATTTAATATTTAGGGTGTGGATTTGTGTTTACTTCCATTTGCAAAACAGAGAAAAGGACCCTTGCCATCATAAATGTGGTGGTCAGGGTTTCAAAACCCATCGAACCTCTTGCTATTATTACAAAGGATGTTTGCAAGTTGTGGGAAGCACATCACCATGTCCTTAAAGTACAAGTTGCATACATGGGCATAATTTCTTGTGTGATCGAAGGGAGAATGGCACTTGATGGGAATGGGCGTCATTTTGCAGCATACCAGTCATGTGTACATGGACTTTACTGCAAATTTTGACATTCGTTCTAGAGGTTTTATGGGTCTATGGTCTTCATTCATTGATGGATTCACTCATTCATTCATTACATATAGAAATCCTAATTGGAGACCCTACATTGAACACTTGTGTTCAAGTGACTATATTTGAGGACAAAAACCTTTGGGTTTTCTAGAGATTAGAAGACAATTATTTTGGATTTGCAGAGATTAGAAGACATTTTTTTTTGGATTTGCTAGAGATTAGAGGACGGAAAAACTTTTGATTTCTCCAATTAGAGGATGAAAACCCTTTGGCTTGTAGGATGACCTCATACAGAGTTTGCAACTAAGCTTTCATGGTGGAGAAATCTAGTGGTAGCAAGTTTGTAAGTTTTACATTTTGTCACAGGTGTAAGCAATGTATTTATGTTTGTAATGGCTGCTATAAAAGTGTAGTTTAATGTAAAACTGACCTTTAATATATTGAATGTTCTATATTTTATTTACATTTTGTTACTCCGATTTGAATCTAGAATATCAGTGAATGCAAACATTTGCAATGAAATTTGGCTTTGTATTATCTGACTTTTAGATATGACCAATCTTAAAGCTATTTTCCCTTAATACCTAGACAGGGACATTACAAACATCACCATCCACCAGCATGATTGGACCAATATATACTCTGATAATGGTCATAGGAGAGTGTCTAGGGCTAAGAGAAGTAGGATGGACAATCCAACGAGGGAGTATGGTAATCCCCCTAGAACCTTGTGTAACACCTAAGGCCAGCATACCTTTGCATTGAAATAGATTGTGGTTAAAGATATCTAAATGTTCCTTGAAATTGATAGAAATGGGTAAACAATGCTTAATATGAGAGTGAGAGGATTGGGGAGATGGATGATGTCTCATTGACCTACACTTATTTGTGTATGCAAAGGGCATATAATATTCTGAACATCTTGAGTAGGTTGTAATGGGCCTGTTAGTGTTAGTGTTCCTCTGAAAAATCAGAATTTTTAAAGGTGACAGCCTCATGAAGGAAAAGGGCCAATCACCTCTGATCAAGATAAGATAAGAAGGTAGCTAGGGAACCCCTTTTATCTTTGTACAGATACTGCTATCTCCATCATATTTCATAGTAGATAGTACATCTGAAAATGAAGTGCTCCTATTTTCCAACCCTTAGAGAGAACAAGGATGGTAAATCCTAGCACCACAAGTGGTATGCTGATCAGTCCTGACTTGTAACTGATG
This sequence comes from Sequoia sempervirens, assembly GCA_007258455.2. Taxonomy (NCBI): domain Eukaryota; kingdom Viridiplantae; phylum Streptophyta; class Pinopsida; order Cupressales; family Cupressaceae; genus Sequoia; species Sequoia sempervirens. The sequence continues at coordinate 929,001,179 of VDFB02281492.1, forward strand.
GGAACAAAACACCAACTGGTCAAGGGGAATCCTTAGGCCATTATAGGAAATCCTTTGGTCAATGTTTTTCCTTTTCTATCCCTCTTGCTTGCAGTCTTGAACATTTTTTTAATGTGAGATAACAACTTATGCTCTGTTTATTCAGAATAATTGAATTGATGGCCTTCTTGTGAATAACATTGTTATATGCAAAATGCTAACAAAATCTGTAGTACTGTTACAAGCAATTTATAGTTAGCCAGAGAGTATTCGAGGTTCCTTCAAAGTCATAAGTTTTGCATACAAACTCAAAATAAGGCACTGTTTTTTTTGAAATTGCATAACATTTTGAGAGGAATCCAAATATGTAAACACTTAAGATAACTCCCTTATGCTTTTTTCCTTAAAAAAAAACAGCATATTCATGCTCCAAGCAGTCCAACTGTATCTGAATGTTTGTCTGATAATTTCTGGATCAGCAACCCCTTTATTGAAGATGTGAAAGAAGCGTGCATTCACTCGAGTAATGTTGCGTTGGTATTTAAGGGAGCAAAACAGTTATTTTTATGGGCTAGTCCTGTTAAAATTCATATGCATTATATCGATTGGCTAGCATTTAAAAAACCTAGCGCACTGGCATACTAACCTGGAGGTCACTAACTTTTGGCATGCGAGTGGTGGAAAACCATCTGTAGAAACTACATGCAATGCATAAACAAAAAAGAATGAACTACCAGCCATTCACAGATAAATATTACACAGATGTGCCAAAACCTTTTATTTATTAGCTAGCTCCACATGATATCTCAAATATATAGAAAATGTACTAGGATTGTATGGGCATTCTTATGGTTCTCAACTAACTACTTCTCAAGGATAGGAGGCATTCTTATATAGATTTGCAAGACCCCCCTTGACATTAATTATATCTCACCTACATGTTAATTAATTACATCTTGCTCAACTACTTTTTCTTCCCTAGGCAACTATGTTTTCTCTTTTCTCTTATTTACAACAATAATGGCTACATATTAATGCCAACATTCTTCTGATGCAATTACATGTTCTATCCTTAGAACATCTTAAAGGAAAAAACAAGAAGGAAGTGGAAACCTGTTTATTACAAAGGTGGGGAAGAACTAGTACAGAGAAAGGCATGAAATAACTTAGGTGTTGTGGGCAGTATTTGTCCATTCAAAACCTATTGCCAGTGAGTGTGCACAACCTTTAAGTTATTGCACAGTGCTAAGACTGCTACCATGAGGTGCACAACCTCATCCAATTAAGATAGGGTGAGTTGTCCAAGTTGGCATTCAAACCCAGCAAATTGTTCATGAAATTATTGCATAGCTTTGGCCATTGGAAGAGCATTGGTACACACCTGTTGCACCAATCCAGATAATTGGGAGTTGTGCTCTCCCCTTTAAGTGTCAATGAGAGCAATTTGCATCTACACTTGTACCTACAACTGATCAAACTTTTCATCACTATTCCCATCAGCCACTCAACTAGCTTGCAGATGTGCTAGTTCTTGTGATTTTGGCACAAGTCTTTCATTTATACATGCCCGGCACCTCATCGCCTTATTCAAAATTGTTCTTACTTGCACAACCTCAATGTCAAATCCTACACATTTTCCCCTCAAAAATGCCATTGCATGGGTCAAAAATCGAAGAGTTTCAATTACTCTTGCTATCTCCCTACACCCTTAGTGCACTACTTCAAGGTTCACTTGGACCACAACTTCTGGTGCCTTCAATGTTGCTTCCTATGCTTGTCATACTTTTGTTTTTTCTGACATAGTCACCATTGGTGTGGGGCGCACAATATTTTGCTATTCTTGGTGCACACATTTTTCCTCTCAATTGGCCACTTTGGGCAATGGCTTTGTTGCTTTTTCCATTGCTACCCTTTTTCCATCGGCACCTCTTTGAGCCATCTTTTGCAACCACATCATAGCCCAGCCCCTTGAGGAGTCGCATGTCAAACTCCATATCAAAATTGTTGGTGTCATTGAATTCCATCATTGGTAAGGCTTTGAACAAATCTTGCCTTTTGTCACAACTAGTAGGAATTTGCTTGAAATTCAATGGTGGTAGTACAACTAGTTGGGCCGCAAATTCTTCTTCTCCATGCTATGCAAGTCATGAGATGCTTTTGTTGCCTCAACTTCTTTCTCCCTATCCTCTCTCATTGCATCCATGCTCCCCATGATTGGTATCATTTTGACCTCCTAGTTGGGAGCTAGACATGTTCACACTAACAAGAGAAGCCATGATAAACCCATATTTAATATCCCAATTTTCAGGGTCCCTTGTAGTGCAGTTGGAGTTGGCTTTCAAGGATTGTGTCAACCAGTTCAAAGGAGTATTTCGATGTCGCCAGTGTGTTCAGAGGGTTTTAACGAAGAAAAAGAATATCTGCTAGGGCAACATTAGCTAACTCGCATCAACTCATTAAACTAGGGTTTCCTTTTTCAAACATTTAATCCAAAAAGAATTTTCAATAAAAGAAAATACAAATTTTCATCTCTTCCTCTAACTTCTAAGTTTCCTTTTCAGCTGGAAATACAACTAACTGAATTAACTGAAAAGTATCATTACAAGTATTCTAATAACAGAAAAGTAAACGAATAACTAACTTTCATTGTTTTCATTTGCATTTACAACTAATCATATTGTGCCAATTTATCTTTCAAATTCATAAAAGAGAGAGAGAAAGGGATTTAGAAATTTACAGTTAAGAAACTGAAGCATGTGATCTTGATTCTGTCTTCATGGGAAAAGAAGATGTCATTTGGGGCTTTACCGCCCAACCGAAGACCTACTGGTCTCCCGTGTTCCTTCGACTGAAGGAACCCGTCTCTTCACGAGGGTGGTTAGCAAGTATCTAACTGTCATCATGCCTCTGAGCCTGGGGTCAAGTACCTGTATCTCTTGATTGAATCTTCACTATGGGTACCCCCCCAACTAGAAGATTACTCTGATCAGTGATACATCCAGTAAATGATGGCTGACAGATGCTGAATCTAGCACTGTACCTTGGTCAAGGATTTTTTTTACATTTCTGGCACTCCTGTGCCGTCAGCACTCCCACCCTTGCTTGACATGATTACAATTTGGCATAGGGTTATCTTTTATTTATATCCATATTATATTGCATTCCAAGTTCATCTCGCAACAGGATCTAGGGCAAAGATTTAATTCTTTTAGATTACAGTTTGAAGGTAAAGATTGTTTGGTTATAATTAGCTCATTCCTCACTAGGAACCTAAAGTAAATTTTTATGTCACAGGAGAAATTATATTCTGTTCCCATTCAAGTTTTCTTGATTAATATTCATTTATAACTCTGGGCAACACTGTCCCACAGGTTAAGTTCAAGTTTCAAATAAGAGTTTGAGGTTGGAAAATGTATGAAAAGGAAATATGTTCATTCGGATTTCCCTTGACTAACCCAGATTGATAAAAGAAGGGTTTTTAGGAAGCTCAGACATTGATAAGAGAGAGAATACAAAATTTCTTTTCCAGAAAAGTACCCATGTTGATATTGAATTCCCAGCCTAGAAAGAGATACTACGATTACACATATTTCTCTATAGTTCATTACTTTACAGAGACAATATCATCAGATCAACAGACTTGAGTCCCATTAAAAGGAAAAATAAATATTAACTATAGATCTAAAACGAAGAAACTTAACCATGTTTTGGGTTATATTCAAAAATAAATACGTGCCTGTGAATTGTATCGATTCAGATAACTTTCACCACCAAAAATTTGTAGAACCTGCTAGCCTACTCCGCTGCAAGGAAAACAACCTCAAAAGAATTCTGCTACAGAGATAAGAGGATTTAAAATGATGCAACTGAAATCTTGCCTCGCACACAACTATCTTCCAAGGAAGTTGAAGAGAAAATCTAAGAAGATCACCGAGGGGAAAGGAGATTGACAAAATAAAATCGGACCAAGATACAGAGGCGGAATTTATGCCAATGATGATGAAAGATTTCAAATGTGGTGGAGAGACCAGGAAAAACGAGCTCGATCACTTAAATTTGGGTAGTGCAAAATACATGATTCACAGAGGATCTTGTTGCTCGAAAAACAGAGAGGTTTAAGATGTGTGAAGCACAGGAAAACAATTTTCCCAAAAGTGAAGAAGTGAGAAAAGATTTCCCATCCAAGCTTAAAGCTTCCCTTCCAAACGCTTGACCCTTCATCTGCCATTCTTGGACGTTACAGGCTTGAGGGTGGCGCAAGCTTAGAAAAAAAATATTCCATTCATTTCAAACACCGATACCCAAATTCAAAATAATAATTTTTTCGTTATAAACTCATTCATCATTATTAATTTAATATTCATCATCCTCGTCCAAAATTATTTTGCAATTATATTCAAATAATTGATTCACTCATCCAAAAGGATGAAAAAAAATGATTATTTAATTATATCAATTATTTTGCCGCCGATTGAAATCTCTTATAAGGTGAAGATTGATTTATATATAATTTAATTGACTTATTTAATAAATAATTATATTAAATTAGTAATGGCTAAGTTATAGTTTCAATTCCATGTCATACATCGGCCCAAGGCGAGATGACAGTTTCCGATCCTCTAATATCCACTACCTCTCCTTGATGACATGTCCTTTTCTGTCGCGGCGTCATACGTCCTGCATCCATTGACAGGTATTATGGTTAGAATGTTCACAACGGCTATATAAACACATATTGAATATCAACTCATAAACACATTCAATTTCATGTGAACAAGAAATTCACTTGCCATAAAAGTTCGTTACCCTTACAGTTTCAAAAAATAAAGTATCTATTCTAATTTCATTTTCACATTCACATGAATACAGTTACTTGCAACTAACTTTGCACCCAATAACCATAACCAAATTCATAGTCTCAATGTAAGGGATGTAACACAAATTGCTTGAATGTCGAAACCTAGAATAATATATTCACCAAATGTTAATGATTTTATGTTTTTAAAATCCTTTTATATCCTCTCAAGAGAGGTCGACCTCTTAAATGCTTTTAATTTTCTTTTGAAATCCACTTTAGTTTTTTAATAAAACTTTATAATATCTCACTGAACTTGGGCGCACAAATAATATTATAAAAAATGTACTTTAAGTGAATTTAATTGAGGGCCATGACCTCATCGAAAGTAAAGTACACTTTTACTTATAATTTAACTTTATAATATTTAATTACCTTTAATGATAATTAATCATTAAACATTTAATATTTCGCCCATCCAACTGAATAAGAGGTCAACGCTGCATCTGAGACCTGTCCAGGTGCCTTACTAAATTTAGTAACCCTGACTCCCTTGAAATGGTGACTTACTATAAATAGTAAGTATGAAGAACTGAGTCTAACGAAGGCCAACCTGAACCAACATTGAGCTTTGAAGGTGAAAACACTCTGATTACTTGCAAGGGGGACCCTCTAACCATTTGTGTTATCCTACGAGGGCCAAGAATAGGCTAAACCATCAACAAACAAGATCAAGCTAAAAAAGGGACATTACAGTCCGTCCTCCCTGAAATTGCTTGTCCCCAAGCAATCTCAACTGCAAACAAAAAATCTCCCCCACCAGGATCCCATGGGAAGATCTGTGTAATGTCCCTGTCATCACCAATCATCTCCTGTAACACCAACACTGGAATAACTGTTTGAATCTTTCGAACCAATCCAAGTGTCGTAGGAGTATAAGCCACAAAAGGAAGCAACTCAAAACGTTGACAACATTTACTTCCTATCTCTGCGCCAGGCAAGCTGTCATACGCATTGTCTAACACATGCACCACTGAACTGTGCATCTGAAATAGGTCGTGCACATGAGGGTCAAATGTGAAACTGTACACACTCCTCACTATGTACACCTCAGAAAACTCCTCAGCGAGCTCTGTTTGAAATCCCGATGCATTGGAAGGATCCCAAACACTGCGATCAAAGCTCATCTCAGGACTAGGGTCAAGAGAGTGATCAACATCCATCTCAAAGAGCGGATTGTCATATGATGATGTACCATCCACCTCAAACAAAGGGTTGGTCACAAACTGAACCATACCTCTAGGCTGATCCCAATCAACTACCTCTGAACCCTCAGAGTACTAAATAAAACCATGCCCAATCTAGACAAACTCCTCTACCCTCTCGCTCTTCTCACTAATGAGAGAGATAGAGCGCAAGCTCCCATCTGTAATCCCCCTCAACACATATCTCGCCATGTAACTCAAATCCCATCTCCATTTTAGGCAAGTTGAGGGTGAACACACCAATGTCCTGGAGCCATCTCATACCCAACACTATATCCATGCCACCCATGTTGACCACATAAAAATCAGCTTGTAACTCATAATCATTTAGCATAAGGGTGAGATTACAAATTCGTCTAGGGCAAGTGAGGGTATAACCATCCACCACTCAAACTCTGAATCCAGCAAAGTCTTCGGTCCCGAGTCTACAACTGCTGACAAAACCCTCATCAATAAAGTTATGTGTGGCTCCGGTGTCAAGCATGGCAACAAATCGCTGTCCATCCACTAATCCCCTGAACTTGAATGAATCATCCTGTGCACTAGCAGATAATGCCAACGGGGATAGATTGGCATTGAGCCCAAACTCTATAGAGGCGTTTCCAGCCTCATTATGCTCCGAAACAGCATGCTGGTCTGAAATTTCACTCATCATCCTCATAATAAACCCACATCACGTGGTCAACTTTGCCCTTTGGCCTCAAAAGACAATCATGCTCCTTACTGTAGGGTTCCTTGCACCAATAACAAAGTTGTTTCCTTCTCAATTCATCACGAGTTGCATCATCAAGTTTGGCTGTTGTCTTTTTCTTGGTCTATGCAACTGGTTGATGAATCTCTTCCGCAGGCAAGGTGTTTGCTTTTGGCAGAAATTGTTTTTTCGGGGCAACAAGCTCCATACTCCTTGACTTCTTAATGGCACCATGCAAGAAAGGCGGATCAAAGGCCTTAAGCCAACCTCTCAGAGGCTCCTGTAAACCCTTAGTGAACAACATAACCAAATGCCTCTTTGACAAACTGGGCACCATCACAACGAGCCTCTAAAACTCGCTAATGTAATTATCCAAGCTGCCTCCTTGTCTAAGCTGTGCCAGCTCTCTGAAGTACAACTCCGAATCTTTCTTATCAAAGTGCTCGATCAACCTATCTATGAACTCCTAGTAGGTGGTAATAAGGTTATGCTGTAAAGTGGTCATACCGTGATGCTACCAATTGTGAGCCACTCCATCCAGGTGTAATGTGGCAAATTTAATTGCCTCGTCCTCGTGCATGGGTCTCAATGACAAATAGTTGTCGAGCTTCTGTACCCATGATCTAGCTAAACACTTGTCACTGCCATCAAAATGTGGCAAGACAACCTTGCTGATAGCATGCTGGAAGTCCTTGTTAGCCTGAGGTGGTGGGGGTGCCTATGGCGCTCTATGCTCAAATCTACCTCCGCCTTTGGGTCTCTTAGCATCAAAAAACTCATGTAGAGTCAACGCCTGTGTGATCTTAGGAGATAGTGTCATATACTCGGCATAGTGTCTAGTCACATTTGTCACTGTAAGATTGTGGGGTGTGTGTATCTCAGGCTGAGGATCCTGCTGCTCCGCCAGCTGGACTGGAGGAACCTCCCTAGTAATAAAAGTAGGCTGACCAGGCCCACACTCTGGAACACTAGAAGAAGAATTCTGTCGAACTGTCACCTGTGGCTGCTCAACCCCTGCAGTGCCACTAGACTGTCCTATTTGAAACACATGCTGCTGTGGAATAATCTGCCTCATCGTACCCATAAGTTGAGACATCATATCCATCATGTTATCATGCCTTCTCCTAAACTCTGTCTCAGGACTCTCTACCCTAGCACGCTCCTTTCCTGTATCCTTAGGGGTCTCCCTTGAAACCTCTCTGTCTGCCATGAGACCTATGATACTGTCCTCACTACTACTGGAGCTAGACTTGTGAATACCCAGAATACCTGAAACTGTATCACCCTCTGGAACCTGAGGTGTTTCCCAATGTTCTGTCCCTATTCCTCTTCGCTTAGTATAAAATATAATGTTTCTGTTGATTAAAATTTATTTCCCACACAGGATGGTAGGAAACCGCTCTGATACCATTGCAAGAGACATGTTGTCTCTAACCCTTGAAACTAATGCTGAATGATGGTAGTTTGATTTTTTATGATTTTATAATTTCTTTTTTGTTTTCCGATAAGATGCCAGGAACATTGCATAAAGGAAATACTAACTAATAAATGTAAAGGGAGTAACTAAATGCAATTAACTAAGTTTTAATGACAACAACATATAAAGATCTCTTATTTGATTTCTTCAGTCCAAATGATTACAAAGAGATTTTACAAAAATTCCAAAACTGAAACAACAAATAAGAAAAACCTGAGATCAAGCGCTTGCTGCAAAATTGTCACTTCTCCACCTTCAAATATAAGTCGAAGTGTGCATTAATCAAGCCGCCCCAAATGGAGTTGATTGCCCTTCAAACCTTAGGTGATTTAGCCTTAGAGTTCCACACCTGGCTGAGGGTGTGAAATGATTTCATGAAATTCTGGAACTGACCGGCAATAAAGAGGCTGATAAAATAGACGTCCTACAACAAGGACCACGTTCTCCACCATTAAATGTATACAAGACACCTTAGCTAAGGTAGGTGTCCACCATGGAAGCAAGTAATGCCCAAACAAGGAGGCGTTTAGGCTTCAAGGAAACATGCCTGGCTGGAAATGCAACACAAAAACTTGTAAGATGTTGGTATGGCCTGGTATTGAGTGCGAAATATTTTAATAATGGCAGCTGTTCACTAAGTTATGCTTCTCCTTAAGATCTGGTTTGAAACCCTTCAATGCACCTGCAAACCCTTTGACTAAACTTCACAAATATGCATGCTATTGTAGCATTTTACTGTAGCGTGGCACTATTCACGCATACTGTAGCAGCCAACACTAATTCTGATCTAGAAGTGATTATCTTGTAAAAACCCTTGTAGAAAATGTAAATTTTCTTCCAATGAAGCACAAATAGAACTTCTAAATGAAGCTCCCTCAAGCAATAATATCAACTGGTAATGCACATCCTCAAAATTGCATAGACACTGAAGAGTTTTTGTTTTCCAATGCATAGACATCCTCGGAATCGCCTCGGTAAGTGCCCAAGAAAGGATGGCCAAGGATGGAAAAGACAAAGCAACCTTGAAGGATGAGAACCAACAGTTGAGGATATACATTTCCAGCTTGATGCACGACACCCCGAACGTCTCGGCCTTACCACAAGAATTGTTGGATCTTCTCGTAGAGCAGAACCATCAATAGTTGATGACATATGGAAAACACTTGAGAGATCAAGTGGAGGAATTTGTTCTCAGAGGGCGATGTATATTGGCAAATCTATACCAGTTACGGGATAAAGCACATGGACTCTGTGGGGAGATTCAACAATCAAAGCAAAGAATAGTAGAAAAGAGGCTAGGCGATGAGACCACAATTGCTGACTTGCAATTGGCATATCAATCAGTCTACTCTGAGGAAAACAAGCAACATTTGTTTGTTTGGAAAGAACAACTGGCATACAAGGTGAAAGCCTACGATGCCCATTTAGTTGAACTGATTGACTACCAACGGGTGGTCGCAAATATTATCAACTTCGCCAGAACGCTGGTAATATCCTTCCCTCACATAGAATATTAGCATGAGGCAGGAGAATACATTGAGATGGTTACGGTGCAAAATTAGTTCAGAGATGTCATTCGCAACACCTTCCTTGATGATCCAAATAGTTGCAAGTTGGCCAAGGTGGCAGCTTTGTCTACCAGGTTCGATGAGGCAACTGCCTGGTGTATAGACTTCTAGCATCAGCTCACGACAGGCGAAGTAATGGTAAAGTGTCAAGTCATCATTCTGCAAAGCATTAACTACCCAGAGGCTGAAGAAGTTAACGAATGGATAGAAACATTGTTGACTAGTGGTGAGTTGTAAAGGCACCAAAAAAGGACGTCATACCTTCCAAATGGAATTTATGATACTTGAAGTTGACTTGATGCCTCTTTCCAAGTCAACTCAAGAAGACATTAAATGTAATTGGAGTTAACTTGATGCCCCTTTCCAAGTTAACTCCACATCCCACAAATCATGCATTGTCAGATCCCACTAATTAAGGATGTCTAATTGACTTCCTTATTTTATGGATCTCAGATCTCCACTAAACGTGGATGTTTATTTTGGAGGCATAATTTGTATTATAGTTCACCTTTAGTTTAGTTTCAGTCAACTGAAGTAGTTTCCAGTTGACTCTTTGTTTAGTTTCAGTTAACTGAAGTAGATTTCCAGTTAACTGTTTGTTCCCCCCTTGTAGGAATAAATTTTGCTTAATTGGTTGGCAAGAACTGTTTGTTAACTCAGGGAGATTTTAGGGTTGCCTACTCCTTTGAGTTCTATAAATAAGAGCCTTGGGCTCATTATTTTTTTTAACCTTTACTTACTATGCAAAATTGCTGCGCCATTGTTGCCACAAGTTTGAAAGTGATTATTTGTTCACTCTTGGATGAGAGTTAATTGGTTGATCGTAATTGTGCATGATTTCATGCCTTTGTTGTCCTAATCTTTGTAACTCGTTGAAGATATTTAAAGAAGAAAATTTGAAGGCGCTTGCATTTTGACCCAAAGATTTGAGTCCTTTCAACATTTTGTGTTAAATAGCTTCTTGTTTCATTTCCCTCCTCGGATAGGGGTTCCTCCTCCTTGGATATTTGTTATGAATAGTTATCGTGTGATGTTGTTTAATGGATTGGCTTTCAACCTATACTTCGGACAGGGGTTCCTCCTCCTAAGCAAGTTTGTTGGCCAAAACATCGTAATTTGTTGTTTCTAGCAAGTTGTTTCCTAGCCTATACCTCGGATAGGGGTTCCTCCTTGGCAAGTCAAAGATCCAACTTACCGTAAAGAGTTTGCTTGTATAAAAGCTTATCCTAGCGTATATCCGAGAGTTCAAAGCCTCGACCATATTCTAAGGAGACGGCGGATTCAAGTGATCCAACCAATCCATTCCCGCTCCTATACTCTCATGCTTTGTTTATCTTGGGGAGATAGGATAGATTAAAAGCTAGTTTAGTAGTAGTTAAGATCTGCAGAAACTAGAGAAAAGCTTAGCTACGACGCATTGTGTTTGTGCACCCTTGTGTCTTGCCACTGAGTACAAAAAGATAGGAACCTTAGTCTACTCCACCCTTTCTTACACATTACATCAGCAAAGATAGATCTTCCTCTCTATAATCCGAAGGAGCAATACTGTAACACTTGCAATAGTTGACCGTTTACAATAAGCACTCCAGAGGTGCTAATTTAAACGCCAACAATTTTAGGTCCTTGAACACTTTACATGTCTTGAGTTTACTCAAGCAGATCAACACTTCAAAAGGACAAGTGACCTCTTCACCATGCACACTATACGAGAACTAGACCATGAGATGCACGTACGTGTTTCACAAGCAGCCAAGGAGGCAATGGTGGAGTAGGCGGATTGGCTTATCCAATTCCCTACCTTCACCTACATACGCGTGTATGGCTACATTGGTCACCCTGCCATGATGCCACGCTACCCTTCAGATAGGGTAGTTTTCATGGAATTCCTAAGGCAGTTGGCCGAAGTTCACACTCACTTGTGACTTAAGAAGAAGCCAGCTGTGAACTTTCCCGTTGAGATGACACTCTATAGATGCAGGTCAGCGACAAATGTCAAGTTGATGAGCCAGGAAACGGTGAGACTTAATCTCAAGTACCTTATTGAGAGAATGTCATATGATCCAAAAGGTCTCTATGTGGTGCATCTTCAGCAACGCTCATAACATGAATCTTCTATGGAAGATTACTGGGTCAATTGTGACGATGAGTATGAAGTACGAAGAAGGAACTATAGCAGGTTTAGGCTCTCACAAATAGCTGACTTTATGTCAGAAGACATCGAGGGCTTGTCTGATGATGAAGGAGAAGTAATTCTCCCCTCATTTTTTAAGATTCAGTAGACTCACAACCACTCCCAAGAGTGGATTGGTACGCAAAGAAAACCCAAATGTAGAGGAAAGAACGAGTAGAGTTGTCAGGAACAGTCAACTCTACCTCAGCAACAAGAAGACAAGGAAGGTAGTACTTCCCAGAACAGAGCTGCCACAGGTTCAATCTACACTACCTTCCTCATCAAGGAAGAATCCTAGACAAAAGTAGTGGTGTAATCCTCCCAAAGGGTTGCAGATGTCTGGACACACGAGGGGAAGACCACAAGAGTCATACGTGGAGACAACCACACATACGCCTGAGATAGTCACAGGAATTGTTGCCCCAGAGCCAGTAATAGAGATAGTCATTGCAGAGCCAACAACAGAAGAAGCAACAACAGAAATGGTGCCTGTGTTAGAAATAGAGCCACCTACATCACCACCATCACAACAGTCACAAGTCCCCATCGACTTGGACTCGCCACTGAGAGACGTCACTCTAGCATAGTCTCATACTTCAGGCATTCAAGGGCCCCATATTCCTCCTTCTAGTGAAGCTAGCCGAGATTCTATCTGGCTTGAGGGTTTCCTAGGCAGGAAGAGGGAAAGGCCCTCCTATGAGCTTGACTTCACAGAATTCGACAATGTCCCACAAGACATGTCGGTGAAGAAGTTGAAGAAGCAAGCTCACATGGAAAGGAATGCAGAATGAGTTCATCATAGAGACTACTGTCCCACCAGAAGATAAAAGCATACATGAGGTACAAGTGGAAGACTTCACATTGTCTAAACTTAACCTCAGAAAGACCACACGACAGGTGGAGGCAGACCTTCTCAGAATCACCTCAGTAAGTGCCCGAGAAAGGATGGCCAAGGATGGAAAAGACAAAGCAGCCTTGAAGGCTGAGAACCAACAGCTGAGGATTTACATTTGTAGCTTGATGCATGGCACCCCGAACGTCTTGGCCTTACCATAGGAATTGCTGGATCTTCCCGCAGAGTAGAACCATCAACTGCTGATGACATATGGAAAACACTTGAGAGATCAAGTGGAGGAATTTGTTCTCAGAGGGAGATGTATACTGGCAAATCTATACTAGTTACGGGATAGAGCACATGAACTCCATGCGAAGATTCAACAATCAGAGCAAAGAATAGCAGAAAAGAGGCCAGGTGATGTGACCACAATTGTAGACTTACAATTGGCATATCAATCAGTCTACTCTGAGGAAAACAAACAACATCTGTTTGCTTGGAAAGAACAACTGGCATACAAGGTGAAAGCCTACAATGCCCATTCAATTGAACTGATTGACTACCAACAGGTGGTTGCAAATATTATCAACTTTGCAAGAACGTTGGTAATATCCTTCCCTCACATAGAATATCAGTGCAAGGGAGGAGAATACATTGAGACGGTTACGGTGCAAAATTAGTTCAAAGATGTCATCCGCAACACCTTCCTTGATGATCCAAATGGTTGCAAGTTGGCCAAGGTGGCCGCTTTGTCTACCAAGTTCAATGAGGCAGCTGCCCAATGTATAGACTTCCAACATCAGCTCATGACAGGCGAAGTAATGCTAAAGTGCCACGTCATCATTTTGCAAAGTATTAACTACCCAGAAGCTGAAGAAGTCAACAAATGGATAGAAACACTGTTGACTAGTGGTGAGTTGTAAAGGCACAAAAAACGGATGTCCTACCCTCCAAATGACATTTATGATACTTGAAGTTGACTTGATGCCTCTTTCCAAGTCAACTCAAGAAGACATTAAATGTAATTGGAGTTAACTTGATGCCCCTTTCCAAGTTAACTCCACATCCCACAAATCATGCATTGTTAGATCCCACTAATTAAGGATGTTAGATCTCCACTAAACGTGGATGTCTATTTTGGAGGCATACTTTGTATTAAAGTTCACCTTTAGTTTAGTTTCAGTCAACTGAAGTAGTTTCTAGTTGGCTCTTTGTTTAGTTTCAGTTAACTGAAGTAGATTTCCAGTTAATTGTTTGTTCCCCCTTTTTAGGAATAAATCTTGCTTAATTGATTGGCAAGAACTGTTTGTTAACTCAGGGAGATTTTAGGGTTGCCTACTCCTTTGAGTTCTATAAATAAGAGCTTTGGGCTCATTATTTGTTTTAACCTTTACTTACTATGCAAAATTGTTGTGCCATTGTTGCCACAAGTTTGAAAGTGATTATTTGTTCACTCTTGGATGAGAGTTAATTGGTTTGATGAGTGATTGTGCATGATTTTGTGCCTTTGCATGTCCCAATCTTTGTAACTCGTTGAAGAGATTTAAAGAAGAAAATCAAAAGGCGCTTGCATTTTGATCCAAAGATTTGAGCCCTTTCAACATTTTGTGTTAAATAGCTTCTTGTTTCATTTCCCTCCTCGGATAGGGGTTCCTCCTCCTTGGACATTTGTTATCAAAAGTTATCGTGTGATGTTTAATGGATTGACTTTCAAACTATACTTCGGACAGGGATTCCTCCTCCTTAGCAAGTTTGTTGGCCAAGTCATCGTGATTTGTTGTTTCTAGTAAGCTGTTTCCTACCCTATACCTTGGATAGGGGTTCTTCCTCCTGGGAAAGTCAAAGATCCAACTTACTGTAAAGTGTGTTTGCTTGTATAAAACCTTATCCCAGCGTATATTCGAGAGTTCAAAGCCTCGACCCTATTCTAAGGAGACGGTGGATTCAAGTGATCGAACCAATCCATTCCCACTCCTATGCCCTCATGCTTTGTTTATCTTGAGGAGATAGGATAGATTAAAAACTAGTTTAGTTGTAGTTAAGATATGTAGAAGCTAGAGAAAAGCTTAGCTATAGTGCATTGTGTTTGTGCACCCTTGTGTCCTACCATTGAGTACCAAAAGATAGGAAACTTAGTCTACTCTACCCTTTCTTACACATTACATCAGCAAAGAGAGATCTTCCTCTCTATAATCCGAAGGAGCAGTACTATAACACTTGCAATAGCTGACCGTTTACAATAAGCACTCTAGAGGTGCTAATTTAAACACCAACATACTATTGTTGGGAATAAATGTGCATAGCGACAAATAGTATATTTGAAAGATATTTCATCTCATGATAATTGGTAAGTTGCACCTAAAAGAGACAAAGTCAAGAGTCGATAAAAGATAAAGAAGTTCAAATTTGAAAAAGCCAAGTCTCTACAGATAAGACAAAATCTAGGAAAAGATAAACACAGGGAAATAATATCGATTTTTCAAAGGGAATTCATATCTAACATCTTCGATAGCTGCTTGAAAGGAGATATCGTGGCTTTGCAAATATTAATTTATCTCAATCGAAGCATTCAAGGGAGCTGCCAAAATTCTGTGAGAAGTTTGAAGGTGTCTGAGGATAAGACAAATTTTGCAATCATTAGAGGAAGCCGACAAACAGTATATGAAGAAAATACAAGTGCTGCAAAGAGAATTGCTTTCTATTGAGACTGTCGGGTGTTGCTTGAATAAATCAATTAATTTTGGAAGGGAACCGTAGTCAAGGAAAACGACAAAGCACAACCAAGGAAAAAGACAAGACACTGGTCAAATAAAGGGAGACGTCAGCTATAGAAGGGAATTCAAGAAGATTAGTCGAAGATTTGAATAAACTCGAAGTTTCTAAGAAGAAGCGACTGTTCTCAAGAAGAAGACGACTTTTCCAAGGACGTGTTGATTGCAAGCAATGTTCTATCATTCCTGATCGATTACTTTGGTAGGAGTAGTTCGATTTGGAGAAGCCAAAGATCTGAAGGTTCGAGCCTCTAAAGTTGGGACGGGTTCAACTTTAGGCAGTCAACAGAGGCGTGGATTCAATTTCTTCTTAGTCACTTCTAGAAACACATTAACCAGCCAAGGACAGTTTGCAAGTTAACTGTTTGACGAAATCCCCCAAGCAGCAAAATTGAAAATTTAGACCAGATTTGGCTAGGGTCTTTACAGTGGTATTAGAGCTAAGATTCTACTAGCCTGTTGGGTAGATTGGTTATTATTTCAGCTAATCAATTGCAAATCAGAATTTCAGTTGGCTACATGGCTACTTCTAGCAATTCAATAGAAACCTTGTTGGAGGAAAAAAATGGAAAAATGGAACAAAGATTGAAAATTGTTGGTGAAAGGCTGGAATTTGTCCCACAGGATAAAGCAACTCTCGTGAACATTTTGGAGGAGGCTGAAAGTTGTTTGTGTAAGATTGGATAGTCAGTTTTTTGAGCTATGTATAAAGCTATGAGACCTTTGATAAGTTCTTTGGTTAAGCCAGAACTTTTGCAACATCGGGATGAAGAAGTTAGGCTTGCAGTTGTCACTTGTATGAGTGAAGTTGTAAGGATTACAACTCCTACAACACCATATTGTAAAGATACTATGAAAATAATCCTTCAAAAGATGTTGGAAATTTTTTAGGGGCTGCGTGATGTCAAGAGCCCTACCATTGGTAAAAGAATAAGAATGTTGGAGGTTATGGAAAAGTTTAAGGTATGTTACCTTTTGTTTGCTTTCGGATGCAACGATTTGATTCTCCAGGTGTTTGACTGCTTCATATCTAGAATCAGGAAACATGATTCAGACAAAGTGAAGGCAGATATGTTCAACATCTTGTCCAAGATCCTAGATAAAGATTATGATGTGTGTAAGTAGTTGCCTTCTAATTTGTTGGAGATTTGGAGAGGAGAGCAACATGCTTCGACTGCAGCATATGTAATGTTCCCTTTTGAGTGTGACCATGACTGTGGATGGTTTAGCCTATTCCTGACCCTCGTAGGCTAGAGCAAATGGATAGGGGGTGTTATTTGGTAGTATTCGGTATGACTTCGCCTCCAGTGATTGGGGAGAGTTCAAATCTGACCTTCGTTGGACTCAGTTTGGCGACTATTTGAGGATAGTCAGGGTTTCTATCTATAGTAGGGCACCTGAACAAGTTTCATTTGCAGTGTCAATCCTTTACACCATTGGTTTGATCAGATAATGAGGGATTTACTATTTATAGTAAATCAGTGGTTGATAGAGAGGGACCCTTACTATTTTTAGTAAGGCAGTTGGATGCGTAGTGGATGCAGTGGTTAACTCCTTGGTTAAGACAGAATTGAGAAATAATGAGTATTCATGGAGTTATGTTATTTTAATTATTAATAAAGTAATACTTTATTAATAATTAAATATAAAGTACAATTATAATGAGCAATGGGGCCATGACCCTCATTTAAGTGATTTTTAAAGTGACTAAGGAATAATTAAAATATTTAAATGTCATTATAAAGTTATAATGTCACTTTAATTTTATAAAGTGCGTTAAGTGAAAATTAAAAGTGGGAATATATCTTTTATCCCACATTGGCTTGGAAAGTGTTTGAGCTCTCACAAGAAAAGAATAAAAGGGACTTGTTGATGTGATTTTTGTGACCGCACCAACATAGAATAAAGTTTCCAACGGCGACTCTATCCTCTCTTGAAAAAAATATCCTGCATGCTAAGATTGCTAGAAAGATCATGCATTCAACTCCAAGGTTCCTTCATGCAGTGGATAGTCTCAGTTGGCTTGATGTGATTTGCTGGTATTTCAAGGGGACTTACGTAATTGTTCACTCCAGAGGAAGGGATTTTCAGGATTTTCAGGATTTATCAGTGAAGCTCAGATTTCTTAAACTAATCAGGAAGTACTTAATTTAAATGGTTGCAAGGATAGAAGATGCTATGGACTAATCTACGCGTGGGATGTGGAGATCAATTTTCACAAGCCTCAACCAGATTCCGCTTTGCCTCACTTCGGACAGCCTCCACAGAACCGGTGCAATCTTCAAGGGGAGTAACTAGAAATGTTCAAATTAGAATTCAACAATGGAGATACCGTCACAACGACACATGCCAACATGGAGATCATAATCGAAGTTAAGTCTGCAATATTCCAGTTGACCACACAAGGCAAACCCATCATCAGCGAGCCCGCTAGTGGTATGGATTTAACGAAGCTTGCTTAAATTAAACACCACATTCCACAACTATTACCTACGTGCATGAAATGAAACTTATTCTACTTTAAGATTCTATTTGAATCGGAAGGACGAAGAAATCTTGCTAGCTGTTCACAACAAAAGATGGAATCATCATCAATGAAAACTCTTTTTATTGAGAGAGTATTCACAACAACTTCTTACAAAAACATTCAATGAGAAAGTTTTCCTTCCTCTCCAATCTACACTATCAATCTATACTAAGCTATCTCTAAGTTGTCTCTCTATCTTCCTATCTCTAAGCTAATCTCATGAATTACAAATGAGGGGGGGATGCCCCTTTTATAGTTGGCCCAGTTCAATGGATGGCTCAGATTACAATTAGATGGATGGCCCAAATTGTGCCACCTCAGCCCTAACCCTAAAAAAGGAGTGGAGTAATAAATGAACAATTAATGTCTACCATCCTTTAGAAGATTCCTGTTCATAGACACGTTCGCATTGTTCTTGTTCGTCTTCTTGACTACAAACTGGATGAGTTTGATCATCATGGCTTATGTTTCTTGGATCCAGCTTGATATGGCAGGTACGTTCAGCTGTTTGACGATGATTTTCCTCCTTGTTGTCATGGTACCTTTGGTTCTGTGGAGTATGCTAGAGAACATCTTCTGGGTCATTGCTGGAGGACTTTAGACTTAAGAAGAATTCCTTTATTTTGTCCTTCAATCTGTCATGATGTCAGTCTCCAACGCCTGGGCCTTCATCTTTTCCTTCATTCTGAACTTGAAAGATTTTCTTGTCTTGGATTCAATCAATCCCGCTTGCCATTCGTGTAATGTCCCCTTCCTAGTCAGCACAGCTGGATTTGAGGTTAGCTTATCATTCTGATCCTCGTAGGCTGACAGATGTGTGTAGAGGATCATTTGAGGCAGTTATCTGGTGTTCGGGAACATTACTCCTTCAGTTGATTCAGGTTGGGCCTTCACAGACTCTTTCAAAGAGGTTTTTCAGCTACTTACTATTTATAGTAAGTCAGCAGGCGGAAGCTGCTATTTTGGGCAGGGCACCTGGTTTAGCTGGTCAGCTCAGTATCGACCCAGTTTGATGTTTGGTTGAGCAAACGGGGGTTATCAGAAGCATTTAATAATAATTGATGGAATAATTAATTTGACTTTATAATATAAAGTCATTTTAATGAAATATTAAAGTTAATATTTAAATGGAAAATTATAAAGTATTTTTAATACTTTATAAGGAAAGAGGGAAAAATTAATATTTAATGAGTTTAATATTCATTAAATTAAAAAAGATGCCATTTAAATAAATATTAGCCAAAGTATTGAAAATGGCGAATATTTATTATTAAATGCAATTTAATGGATTTAATGAGAAAAGTCGAATTATTGAGAGAAGCTATATATTCTTTCAAAGAGCAAATCGAACTTATGTGATTAATTATTCAAATTTGTTATCTTTTCTCTTTGAGAGCATTGGGGTTTGAGAAACTAGGGTTTCTGCAGATTGACAGGTTTTGAGGAACGTTCCCTCTTCGAGATCTGACATACTGAGACTATGAAATACCAGTTGAAGATTGTCAAACATGGTGACTTCATACAGAGGTTGCAGTTGTGCTTATTGAATCGATTTAGGAAGGGTTTGAGAAGTTTATTTATCAGTTAGTGGTGGCGACTTATTTGAGATCATTACATAGAGATCTGACACTTTCTTCTTGAAGCCGTACCATATTTATTGCTGCTGGTTGGGCCATACTTTTCTGTACTAGCAAGGGTCGTACTTCATCAACTGGAAAATACGCCTTCAGTCTGGGTCTTCTGCTTCTTCCATCCTGTGCGCCTAGGGTTTCTTGGAGTTCTGGCGTGGATTTTGGGGGTTGTAACTGGCTTCAGTCCTTTGGCCGTACATCTATTGTCTTCATTCTGGCGGCTGCAATATGTCCAGGTTCTTTAAATATTTGTTTGCTTTTTAATTGTAATGTTTGCATTTCGCAGTGAGATTATTTGGGAAGATAAATAAATCATTTGGCTTCAGTTTGGTAGATTCATTTCCATCAAAATAGTCTTCTGGAATTTTATTATAATTTTTCAAGCATTTTTAGCAAAATCGCATTTTCTCTCTTTTACTGCAAAAACACCAAAAAATCACAAAATTCAGAAAACAAACAAAAACTCAGTATTTCCGGGCAGTGTTTGGGTTGAGAGACACCTGGTCTCTTACAGTAGTATCAGAGCACAGTTTTCCTGCCATCCTGTGCTTTTTCAGTTGCTTTTTCAGTCAGAAGTCTGCTTTTTAGATGCTTTTTCATGAGTAGAGATATCATTTTCTACAGTAAGGGTAGAGGAACAGGCAGAGTTGAGGATTGGACAGGTCCACCTATTCCTGAAGGTGAGACAGTATCAGGGGTTTTGGGTATTCACAGATCCAGTTCCAATAGAAGTGAGAACAGTGTCACAACACTGATGGCAGATCGTGAGATTCCTGCAGAGACACTTAGGGATTCAGGGAAAGCGCATGCAGAAGGTGATATTACTGATGAGGAGTTTAGGCGCAGGCATGATAATATGATGGACATGATGTCCCAGTTGATGGGCACTATTAGACAGTATACTCCATCCCAGCCGCACTATATCCAGATTGGACAGTCAAGCAGGACTGCAGGTGTGGACCAGCCTTTGGCATCAGCACCATGGCAACCATCACCGATCTACCATGAGCGTAGGCCTGGACAACCTACATTCATATCTAGGGAGACCCCACCTTCGACTTCGGAGGCAGAGCAGCAGGGGCATCATCAGGAGTTTCAGCCACACAATGGCATGTCAGTGGCGGATGTGACTAGATTTCATGGTGAGTATCTATCATTAGCACCTGAGATCAGGCAGGCGTTGTCTTTTCATGAGTTTATGGATGTGCATAAACCTAGAGGGGGAGGTAGATTTGACCACAGAGCTCCTCAACATCAGCAGCCACAGCCACAGGTGAACAGGGATTTACAGTATGCAGTTAGCAAAATCACCTTGCCGTACTTTGATGGTTCCGATAAGACATCAGCGAGGTCTTGGGTCCAAAAGTTGGATAATTATCTATCATTGAGGCCTATGCAGGAGGACGAGGCCATTAAGTTTGCTACTTTGCATCTTGATGGGTTAGCGCATGATTGGTGGTATCATGGCATGTACACACTTCGCCATCATGCAGTCACTACTTACTAGGAGTTCACCAGCAGGCTCATAGAGCGTTTCGACAAGAAGGATCCAGAACTCTACTTTAGAGAGCTAGCTCAGCTCAGGCAGACAGGTAGCTTGGATGCTTATGTCAGTGAATTTCAGAGGGTTGCAGTCATGGTGACAGGCATTTCAGAACGGAGACTTGTTATTCTCTTCGTCGAGGGTTTGATGGAGCCTATGAGAGGTTGGGTCAAGGCATTTGATCCTCCTACTCTTCAGGAGGCCATGAGGAAGGCACGTAACATGGAGCTTGCAGCACCTCGCAGTAAGTTCAGTTCTGGCTCGACACCCTACACGAGGCCTAATAGGTCATTTGATCGGAATAAGCCATTTGACAGGAAGAGGGATCCACCTGATCCTAGGAGACAAAATGCACCACCATTTGATAGAGAAACATTAAATGATTTACGAAAGAAAAAATTATGTTTTTGGTGCAAGGCACCCTATGATGATAAACATGTATGCCCTCTTCGTCCCAAGGTGAAAAATAACTAGATGGAGTGGTTTTATGAGGGGGAAGAGCATTCTGATCTGTCAGACCAGCAAGCTGATTCTGAGCATTCAGATGATGAGAGGTCAGAAAATGACGGTGAAAACGAAGGAGGAAGGAAGCTACAGGAGGCACATTTTACTAGTCTTCAGAGAGATGGATCGTTTAGACTTCGTGGGCTCCTAGCAGGTCAGAAAGTAATCACTCTACTTGACACTGATGCCACTCATAATTTCATAGATGCACGGTTGGTAGAGAGACGTGGTATACAGACAGAGGAGTTTGAGGGTATTCGAGTCAAGGTGGCTGATGGGTACACCCTCAAATGTGAAAGAAAGATAACTGATCTTCCGATGCGGTTGAACAACTATGAGTTCAAGACTGAATTCTATGTTGTTAATATGGGAGATACTGATGTGGTGTTAGGGATGGCATGGCTTCACGATTTGGGTGAGTTCACACTCAATCTACGGGATATGGAGATGAAGTTCAAGGTAAATGGGAAACCTCATGTCATCAAGGCCATCAAAGATAGCAATCTGAGGATGGTATCGTACAGGCAGATGGAGAGACTCATTCGTCATGATATGGTTGATTGGGCTGCAGAGTGTATGATACTGCCAGTACAGCAGGAGCAACAGAAGGGTGAGTACCATCCAAATATTCAGATTCTGAGGACTAAACACTCTAAAGTGTTTAGCGACATTCCACCTGGCAGACCTCCAGACAGAGGCACTGAGCACATTATCGAGTTGGAGGAGGGCGCAAAGCCCATTATGATTACACCCTACAGACATCCGAAACGGCTCAAGGATGAGATAGAGAAGACCATCAATGAGTTATTGGCTATGGGGCATATTAGACCTAGCAAGTCACCTTTTGCTTCATCGGTTGTGTTGGTGAAGAAGAAGGATGGATCACTTCGGATGTGCATAGATTACCGCCAGCTCAATAAGAGGACAATTAAGAACAGGTATCCGATACCCCGCATCGATGAGTTGATTGATGAGTTGCACGGTGCTATCTTCTTTACAAAGATTGACCTGAGATCCGGGTACCACTAGATTCAGATGAGGGAGCAGGACATTGAGAAAACCGCTTTCAGGTGCCATTGCGGTCACTTCGAGTTCTTGGTTATGCCTTTCGGTCTAACCAATGCACCTGCCACCTTTCAGGCTACCATGAACAGGGTCTTCAGTTCTCAGCTGTGGAGATTTGTATTGGTCTTCTTCGATGACATCCTGGTGTACAGTAGGTCATGGGAGGAGCATTTTGCTCACTTGGATACAGTTTTGGGTATCTTGGCTGAGGAGTCCTTTTATGCCAAGGAATCCAAGTGTGAGCTAGGCATGGCGGAGTTGTTGTATCTTGGGCACATCATCAGTGCCAAGGGAGTTAGTATGGACCCTAAGAAGGTCCGAGCTATAGTTGAGTGGCCAGTACCTGAGAACCTTACGCAGCTCAGAGGATTCATTGGGTTGTGTGCTTTTTACAGGAGATTTGTTAGTGGGTTCTCACGTCACGCCGCACCCCTTACTGATTTGACAAAGAAAGGGGCTTTTACTTGGTCACCACAGGCTCAGGAGTGCTTTGACAGGTTTAAGGTGATCATGACTTCGTGTCCAGTGTTAGCATTACCTGACTTTACGAAGTCATTTGATTTGTTTTGTGATGCTTTTGGAGAGGGCATTGGTGCTGTTTTGATGCAGGAGAGGCAACCTATTGCTTTTGAGAGCAGGAAGCTTAGGGGCCCTGAGAGGTTCTACAACATTTATGACAAGGAGATGTTAGCCATTATGCATGCTTTGGCTAAGTTCAGGCAATACTTGGTAGGCAGCAAATTCAGTGTGCGTACAGACCACAACAGCTTGAAACACTTCCTTGGACAGCGAGACCTAAATGAGAGGCAGCGAAAATGGGTCAGCAAATTGTAGTCGTATGACTTTGACATCACCTTCATTAAGGGGAAGCAGAATGTTGTAGCTGACACTTTGTCTCGTAGACCTCAGTTGAATGCCATGGCACAGATCTCAGAGGATTGGAGGCATCAGATTATTGCAGAGTATGCTAAGAACCCATGGGCTTCTAGCATTGTTGATGGGACAGAGCAGGATAGCAGGTACACCGTTGTGAATGACTTGATCATTTACAAAGGGCGGATTTTTCTGATTCCTAATTCAGAGTTGAGGGATACAGTTCTGAGAGCTTTTCATGACCTTCCTATGGCGGGCCATCTCGGGCACTTCAAAACATATAAGCTGGTTCGGGAACGGTTTACTTGGAAAGGGCTAAAAACTGATGTTCTTCAGTATGTTCGAGAGTGTTTTGTTTGCCAGCAGAATAAGCAGGAACACATATCTTGCTGGATTGCTCCAGCCACTTCCGATACCTGACAGGAAGTGGGAGTGTTTATCAATGGACTTTATCACGGGTTTGCCGAAAACCCAAGGTAAAGATTGCATTTACATAGTTGTTGATCGGCTGACCAAATATGCGCACTTCTTTCCGATCACTACTACATTCACGGCATTGCAGACTGCAGAGCTCTTCTTCAGAGAGGTATTTTGGCTACATGGGTTGCCTCGGACGATAGTCAGCGATAGAGACAGTCGGTTCATGAGCAAATTTTGGCAGGAGTTGTTCAGGCTCTGTGGGACCGAACTGACACCGAGTACCAGCTACCATCCACAGACAGATGGACAGACGGAAATTGTCAATAAGTGGGTGGAAGGTTATCTGCGAAATTACATAGCTGGACAACAGAGAGCTTGGGTGAGGTGGATATACCTTTGTGAGTATTGTTATAATTCTACTCACCACATGACGATACAAATGACACCCTTCATGGCATTGTATGGGTACGAGGCGCCCAACCTTTTGGATTTGATATTGAGTGATAGCAGAGTGCCGAGTGCAGGAGATATGATGCAGAGTCAGCAGGACATTTTGAGGTCTTTCAGAGACAATATCCAGCAGGCACAGAATCAACAAAAGTAGTATGCTGATCAGAAGAGGGTTGAGCGTTCTTTTGTAGTGGGTGATATGGTGTATCTCATGTTGCAGCCATATCGTCAGTCTACTCTGCGGAGGAGTGGTGCGGAGAAGTTGAAACCTCGTTACTATGGTCCATTCCGTGTTATGAGACGAGTGGGCGAGGTTGCATATGAGTTGGACTTACCAGCAGATAGTAGGGTTCACAATGTGTTTCACGTTTCTCGCCTGAAGAAGGCATTGGGGCAGCATGTGATACCCTCTCCAGTTCTGCCACCCCTTGATGATGAAGGGAAATTGATACTAGTACCTGAGGCCATCCTTGAGATGAGAGAGAGACACCTTCAGAGGCGGGTAATCAGGGAATATCTGATCAAGTGGAGAGATTTGCCAGTTGAGGATGCTACATGGGAGTCCGAGGAGATTTTACAGCATCCGGAGTTAGATTGCTTGAGGACAAGCAATTTTAGGGAGGGCGGACTGTAATGTCCCCTTCCTAGTCAGCACAGCTGGATTTGAGGTTAGCCTATCATTCTGATCCTCGTAGGCTGACAGATGTGTGTAGAGGATCATTTGAGGCAGTTATCTGGTGTTCGGGAACATTACTCCTTCAGTTGATTCAAGTTGGGCCTTCGCAGACTCTTTTAGAGAGGTTTTTTAGATACTTACTATTTATAGTAAGTTAGTAGGCGGAAGCTGCTATTTTGGGCAGGGCACCTGGTTTAGCTGGTCAGCTCAGTATCGACCTGGTTTGATGTTTGGTTGAGCAAACGGGGGTTATCAGAAGCATTTAATAATAATTGATGGAATAATTAATTTGACTTTATAATATAAAGTCATTTTAATGAAATATTAAAGTTAATATTTAAATGGCAAATTATAAAGTATTTTTAATACTTTATAAGGAAAGAGGGAAAAATTAATATTTAATGAGTTTAATATTCATTAAATTAAAAAAGATGCCATTTAAATAAATATTAGCCAAAGTATTGAAAATGGCGAATATTTATTATTAAATGCAATTTAATGGATTTAATGAGAAAAGTCGAATTATTGAGAGAAGCTATATATTCTTTCAAAGAGCAAATCGAACTTATGTGATTAATTATTCGAATTTGTTATCTTTTCTCTCTGAGAGCATTGGGGTTTGAGAAACCAGGGTTTCTGCAGATCGACAGGTTTTGAGGAACGTTCCCTCCTCGAGATCTGACATACTGAGACTGTGAAATACCAGTTGAAGATTGTCAAACATGGTGACTTCATACAGAGGTTGCAGTTGTGCTTATTGAATCGATTTAGGAAGGGTTTGAGAAGTTTATTTATCAGTTAGTGGTGGCGACTTATCTGAGATCATTACATAGAGATCTGACACTTTCTTCTTGAAGCCGTACCATATTTATTGCTGCTGGTTGGGCCATACTTTTCTGTACCAGCAAGGGCCGTACTTCATCAACTGGAAAATACGCCTTCAGTCTGGGTCTTCTGCTTCTTCCATCCTGTGCGCCTAGGGTTTCTTGGAGTTCTGGCGTGGATTTTGGGGGTTGTAACTGGCTTCAGTCCTTTGGCCGTATATCTATTGTCTTCATTCTGGCGGCTGCAATATGTCCAGGTTCTTTAAATATTTGTTTGCTTTTTAATTGTAATGTCTGCATTTCGTAGTGAGATTATTTGGGAAGATAAATAAATCATTTGGCTTCAGTTTGGTAGATTCATTTCCATCAAAATAGTCTTCTGGAATTCTATTATAATTTTTCAAGCATTTCTAGCAAAATCGCATTTTCTCTCTTTTACTGCGAAAACACCAAAAAATCACAAAATTCAGAAAACAAACAAAAACTCAGTATTTCCGGGCAGTGTTTGGGTTGAGAGACACTTGGTCTCTTACAGTTCGCCTGACTGCGTTGGGTGCATATTGGGTCTTTGAGGAGAAATTCCAACACTTAGCCATTTCTGATAACATCTGCCTTCATGATTTGGACGTAAGTGAGACATCATGGAGGGGCTTGAAACACGTAACCTTATTTCATCCTACAGTTGCAATACTATCCCGAAGTATTCACTCCATCACTTTGAGTCCTCCCACTTTGGTCTCGACATTCATCCTGCAAAATAGGTAAAAAGAAGAGCATCAAAACACTTATATTAAAAAATCACTTCACTTACCTGATCTCTATGTTCTGATCTCCAAGGCCTGAGTGGTCTCCAGATCTGATAGGGTTTATCTTTTTTCTCTAGCCAACTTTGCTTTCTTTATGATTTTTCATCATCTGTAGGCTGGGCAAATAACACCTATGCTTTGTATTTCAATGCCTTAGACAAATTTCCAACCCATTTGCCTTAGAAATAATTTATTTCCTCTAGAAAATTCATCAGCCAGGCGCCCGAGTAAAATCTTCAACCCAAAATCTTTGGCGAGGCGTGAAAGGTTTTAAAATCATTTCCTTGTCGAAGATATCCAGTACCCAGAAAAAAATTCCCTTCAGAAAGCATCAAATTCATGTGTCTACAAACGAAGGGGTACTTTTAATTTTTGAATTTTACACCTTAGAAAAAATATTTTGCCATCAAATTTATCTTCATTCTTCATCTCTGGGCATGTTTTCTAGCTTTTCCTTGACAATTTTCATCAACCCTATGAAGCTGGCACATTCCGACTCCTTTTGGCCAATTTATCCTTGCCTTTAGAAAATTTTACCACCTCCTCAAGCTTAGGCGTGTTTCTCTAGAGGAGGAGAGACTTCAATACTTAGAAATTTTTTAAATCTCATTACCAGCATGGGCGCATATAGGGGGTCTAGAAGGATTTTCAATTTTTCCTTTGATATTTCTCTCCCATTCATTCTCCAGTCATGGCACATTTGAGGGTGTGAGGAAAAATTCCTAACACTTAGCATATTTTTCACAAAGCCAACACCTTCAATATCCTTGGGCACATTTTGCATGTTTAGGAAGGATTAACCACGCCTTAGCCACTTTTTCTAGAGTCACTTCTGACTTGGGTGCATTTGGAGACCCCTGCAGGAAGTTTCTAACACTTAACTTTTTTTTCTTGATGCCTCTTGAGCCAGGGCGCATTTAGGGGATGGTGAAGGAAATTGCAATGCCTTAGAAACTTTTTATCTATCTTCATGAAGTGTGGGCACGTTTTGGGGGTAGTAGAGGAATTTCTCAACACTTAGACAAAAATCCAAGCCTCTCCTTCACATTAGGCGCATTTGACATGTCAAGGTGGAATTTTCCAACACTTAGTTGATTTCCTGAGCCTCCTTGTAGTTGGGCGCATTTGGGGGGTCTGCAAGAACTTCCACACTTAGAAACTTTCTACACATTCCATCTTGAGATGAGGGCGGATTTGAGGGTAGGAGGAGGAATTTTATGACTTGGAAACTTTTTTTATCACCACCTTGAGATGAGGGCACATTTAGGGGGTCCTGCAGGAACTTCTTTAGACTTAGAAAATTTTTATCACCTCCATTTTTCCTTGAGGGCGCATTTGAGGGTATGAGCAGGAATTTCAACACTTGAAACTCTTCCATCCTTCAGCTAGCTTTATCTTGTGCGCATTTCACAGGGGGTGAAGGAATTTTCTTAGACTTAGACATTTCTCAGCTTGCTCGCCCTTGTTTACTATATTTAGTAAGTTTCTGATTTTGGTTCCTCTAAAGCTTGGATTGATTTGGAATTCGTGCCACAGGATCTTCATGACCTAGTTGGTCTGTTTACACTACCATTGCATGCTGACTTGCTATTTATAGCATGTTTTTGGAGGTGTTTTACTATTTATAGTAACTGCTTGATTTCAGGACTTCCACAACTCCGTTTAACTTGAAATCTGAATGACGTGATTCTCATGGGTTAACTTGCCTGTTCACACTGGCGCCTGCTGTTGACTTGCTATTTATAGCCTGTTTTAGGAGTGGCCTACTATAAATAGTAAGTGCTCCGATTGCCTTCAAATTTTACCAGTGGATAGCTCGAAAGACACTGATCGCAGTGGGATACACCTGTTTTCGAAAATTCTGGCGTTTGACCCCTCATTTTAGGCCCCGAAGTTGGAAACCCTAATTTGACTTGCATGTTGCTCAAACGATCTCTGTTTGACCCCGTTTTTGTTGCACTTCGCCCTGTTCGTGATACTGAAGTGCTGGGCAGCTACCAGAGTGATTCTGCTAAAAATAGTAAGTCCTTGAAAAAGTGACCAACTCCACTTGCATGTCACCTTGCTGCGTAGTTCTTGAAAAACCTATAAAGAATAACCTGACATGCACTGAAAAGTCCTGCATGCAAACCCTAAAAATAGCCCTTGAAGACAGCTCTTGAATAAGGTCCTGATCCTGGTTTGCATGTTACATCACTGCGAAGCTTTTGAAAAACCCACAAATAATATCCAGACATGCGTTGAAAATTCCAACATGCAAACCCAGATAGCCTCCGAAGTGAAGACTACTGAAAGTTATCATCTCATTTTGCATGTTATACCATCGCGTAGGTCTCGGAAAACCCATAAATACTCTCCAGACATGCATTGAAAAACTTCGCAGGCAAACCCTAAAATCTACTTCTGAAGGCCAAACTGCTAAAAATAGCAAGTTGTCCGTTCTAGCTCAAAATTTGCAGGCAGATAGTTCGACGTGTCCTAGATGTAGTGTGGCGGATAGAACTTCAATAGTGCTGAGAAAATGTCCCAAATTAGGTACTTACTAAAAATAGTAAGTTGTCAGAATTCAATGAAATTTTGTTGGGAACTTGCTGGAAGCTTGTTGATTGCAGTGCCAAGCCCAGATTTCAATTTACTCACTCCATTTGATCTCAAACTGACTGGAAGATCCAAAACCCTAATTCTTAGACTTAGCCAAAATTTCAATTCAGACGAGCACATCCTCGGAAAAATAGATGGAGCAAAAGAGAGACAAAGGAAAAATGACACAAAATCAAGCCAAAAGACCCGAACGAAGCAAAAATTAGGGGTTCCCCATTCGCAATGGGGCGATGTGTGAAAAGGTCACAACAGGACTTAGGAGTTCATTCTTGGGCATTCAGATTTGAATATTGCTTTGATATTTTCAGTTGTGGAGCCAAGGGTTTCTGTAGTTGTTTCAGTTGGCTATTGAAAACGAAAACTCTCAATTGGTAATGCAATTTTGAGGTTGTGAAATATCATCCGAATTATCGCTGGTTGTGGGCTCTATCTCAGGAGTTCAACTTGGTCTTCAGTGGAAAACTTTGTGGCCTTGGCCAAGTTTTGATGGTATTCATTTGGGGTTTGATTGAAGACATTTTGAGAGCATCTAGTCTTCATCCATTTTGCATTTTGGGAGGACGTCTTGTAATAAGAAGAATCTGATTTTTATAATCAGAAATTTCAGTAATCTATTATTCTGCATACAGCCATAATTTTGCTTGGAGGGTCTCCTTTTGACATCAAACTTGCAAGAACTTGGAGCGCACCATTGAAAGGGATCTTACAAGAGAGTTTTAAGTATAATCTGAAGAAGTTTTGAAGCTGCCATAGATATTTACAGAGGTCTGATCTAGAACAGGGGTGGTTGGGGCAAGGAGGCTCAATTATGTGTTTAAAAGCCTCAATAAATTCCAAGAAAATCAGGGAAGCATTGTGGGGTGGCTAGAAGAAGAGGTGCTGCACCATTGGTGGATTATACATCATGTTTGAGGAGAAATGAATGCTTTATGCTTGCAGCTATCATTCCCAGTTTCTACCTTTTAATGTTGTATTGCATTAGTTCTGGTTTTAAAGATTTGTACTCAATGCTGTCATAGCCAGCATCCTTAGGCATTGTTAAAATGGATAATTGCAGTGTCATATCAGAAATTCTAGCTATTGATGTAGGTTGCATTTCACTTACCAGCATTATCACAAATTAGAGAAATCGATTTGTAATTTTCCAAGAGTCTTGGCTAACTCATGAGCATTGTATTGGATCATTATATTGCAATAAGGAGATACAGATTGCTGGTTATTTATAGTTGTCAATGAGCATTATAATATCATTGTACTCAGTTTATTAGCATGCATGGCAATTGTTTGACAAAATGTCAATTGGCTGTAGGTGATCATTTTGTTAATGAAATTTATGTATTTGCATTTGAAAGGTTAAAAAGAAGTTGCATTTGCATCCAACTCATTATTTAGACATTTTAGCATGGATTGTAAACCTTTAGAATTACATTTCACATCATTTGGTGCATACATATCAAACTGAAAAAGTTCAGACCAGCAAGCTTAAAGTTGCATGTAAAGTGTTTGACAAAATACCTTGAGCCTATACTCAGCAATTTGAGGGCAGAACTAGGAAGGCTCATTACAGTGGTATTAGAGTTGTTTCTTGCCAACCTGTTGGGTAAGTTTCAACTACAGTTCAGAAATTTCATTTGAACAACATGGCTATTTCCCAGAAGTAGTGGGACAAGAATATGAAAAAGCTTAAACAAAGCTTGAAAGAGTTGGAAGAAATAAATAAATTGTTTTCAGACCCTACAACCTTAGATAGAGCAGCAAGGTATATGGCATCCATCTTCAGGTCTACATCACAGAGTGAAGAGAAGAAGGAACAAGAGGTCACTACAGTATCTAGAAGCCTCTACGATGAATTCTCAGCAGTTAATGACCAACATAAAATTGATCCTTTGAAGAGCAAAATCCAGACTTTGGAAGATGAAGTGTACGAGGATATGGCTTCTACAACACCTTCTGAGACATCCTATAAGATACATAGCGGTGGTACCGTAGATGTTGATGTGTGCACTGATGACAGCACACATGATGTTGCTGATTATGAGGGAAGTGATGCTGATTCAGTCTCATGCTATAGTTCGGATTTGGATGGAGAGAAAGAGGTAGTTCAGGAGATGGAACATGAGATGTAGGGTTCTGATTAGTTTGGAGGTGTTTTTCAGTTTGTGAACAATCCTTTGTTTGAGGTGGACTCTACTATGGCCTATGATAATCCGCTTTTTGAGCTGGATGCTGATCGCACTCTAGACCCTAGTCTTGAGTTGAGTAGTGATAGAGATGATTGGAGTCCTACTAGTGCACCAGGATGCAAGACGCAGCTCATAGAGGAGTTTGTTGATGTGTACACGGTGTAGAGCACATACAGTTTCACGTTTGATCCACATGTACACGACTTGTTTCAGGTGCACAGTTCTAATATGCACATGCTGGACATGTTAGAGAGCAAGTGTTGCCAATAGTTTGACTTGCTTCCTTATGAGTTTCTCTCTCCTGTGATAGATGGTATTGAGGTTGACAAGGCACAACATGATGATCCAGCCTCTTTCCAGGGAGTAAATGGCGTTCATATTGGAGATTGTGTGTTTTGCAGATCTACTACCTTGTTCTCTCATGATTATTATTATTTGATTAAGGACTTGGAGACTTGCGTTTTGGAGATACAGGGTATCAGAGTGGCACAAGATAGGTATTGGCTTTCCAACAATGTGGTTGCATCAGATTCACCATCACAGTTTTGGGATTGAGATGATTCAGTAGGTTGTGTTAGTGCTGGTGTTACAGAGGCTTTTTGGTGATTGCAAGGACATTACACAGATCTACCCTTGGGATCTGGGTGGACTTGTGTTTTACTTT
Source organism: Sequoia sempervirens (assembly GCA_007258455.2). Lineage (NCBI taxonomy): Eukaryota > Viridiplantae > Streptophyta > Pinopsida > Cupressales > Cupressaceae > Sequoia > Sequoia sempervirens. The sequence goes on from VDFB02281492.1 coordinate 929,033,497, forward strand.
TCTCTTGAGATTGCTTGGGGACAAGCAATTTCAGGGAGGGCGGACTGTAATGTCCCCTTTTTAGTGTGACCATGACTGTGGATGGTTTAGCCTATTCCTGACCCTTGTAGGCTAGAGCAGATGGTTAGGGGGTCTTATTTGGCAGTATTTGGTATGGCTTCACCTCCAGTGATTAGGGAAAGTTCAAATCTGATCTTCGTTGGATTCAGTTTGGCACACTTACTATTTATAGTAAGTGATTATTTCAAGACAATCGGGGTTTCTATCTATAGTAGGGCACTTGAACAGGCTTCATATGCAGTGCCAATCCTTTACACCATTGGTTTGATAAGATAATGAGGGTAAATCAGTGGTTGATAGAGAGGGACCCTTACTATTTTTAGTAAGATAGTTGGATGTGCAGTGGATGCAGTGGTTAACTCCTTGGTTTAGACGGAATTGAGAAATAATGAGTATTTATGGAGTTATGTTATTTTAATTATTAATAAAGTAATACTTTATTAATAATTAAATATAAAGTGTGTAATGTCCCCTTTTTCAGCATGATCTTGGTTGATGATGGTTAGCCTATTACTCAGACTCTCGTAGGTTGACAGTTCTTGGTTAGGGAGTCAGTGGCCGTTTTGGTGGGTAATTGACGTTCCCACTTCTTCATTCCAGTAGCGGATTCAGTGTAGGCATCTATAGCGCAATGTTCGCTAGCTTCTGACGGCACAGAAAAATACTGAGTTTGGAGAGAGTTATGATTATTTAAATGGTTAAGTTGATTATTTAACTTAATGGAATATTATAAAGTCAAATTGACTTTATAAAAAAAAGATTTAAAAAAAATCACTTAAATAAATCTAAAAGTGACTTAAGGTTTATAAAAAGATAAATTAAATCACTTAAGTGACTCAAAAGGTGCGCCCACCTCAAAGATTTAATTTATAACTATTGAAAAGGTAATTAAATACATTTTAATGTATTTAAATGACCAAAAGTGCGTTGCTCTTCAAGAAGTGCGCGCCTTTTTGCATAAAAGGGAGAAATTGCAAATCAAACTCATCTTTGATCATTTGACTTTGCATAATTTATTCTTCTCTGTGGATTTTTGTTTGAGGACAAGGGTTTCAGGAAAACCTTCATTGGAGAGCATCAATTCTTCATTGAATTTATAATTGTGAGGCTGTGAGATACTAGTTGAATGATTAGCTATGAGAGCTTCATCCAGAAGTTCATCTGTGCTTCATCAGATTTCTTTTTAGCAATTTCCAATTTGAAATAAGGTAGTAGGCTTCACTTTTTGGACGCCATTCTTTTGCAGAAGGTTTGATGTAGAAAGGACTCTCAGGATCTTCAAAAAGTCATACTTTGTTCTTGCTTGGCGTACTCCTTTGGGAAGGCGTGATTCTCCTGCAGGCTAAAACGCCTTCATTTTTGGCTATTTCTTTCTTGCATCCTTGGCGCCTAGCTTCTACAATTCGTTTGCCTCAGTTTCTAGGCTGGAGAAATCATTTTGTAGTCTTCTACGCTTGGATTTGTCAGTTTTCACCTTTCTTGGCTGGCAAACTGGAATTATTTCTTATTTAAATAATCTGGAGCATTTCGGGTATGTTTGTAACTTGTAATCTCTTTGTTTCAGTTATTTAATACCTTCTACACTTCCATTCTATAAATTTTAGCTCAGATTTGAGTTTTATGAGCATTTATGTGAAATCGCCCCTTCTACTTCTCTCTAGAAATTTCTCTAAAAAACAAAAAAACATAAAAAGATAAGAAAAAATATAGGGGTTTGGGTTGGGAGCCAGCAGGGCTCATCATAGTGGTATCAGAGCTTTGATCCTGCTAGCCTGGAGGGTTAGCAGTTTCTATGCGGTCACATCAGAACAGGTTTGACAGGTACTACTCACGCAGGGGTCTTGGTTATCAGAGAAGTACTTTTGAACCGTTTCCGGCATTTCCATTTGACGAACAGGACGAAGATTTAGAGTTGGATAACATGGCTGACAGAGATGAGGAAGGACCATACAGGAACCATATTAATGACGAGGACATGGAGGCCAGAGATGTACTGAGAGGCCTTGTTGCAGGACAGGAACAGGTGGCGAACATCCTCCAGCAGCTAAGTACCAACATCCAGAATTTGGGCATTCAAAATAAGCTGAATCGAGATCCAGATCAAGAAGGTAGTGTACATGGAGATAGACATAGGATAGTTACTCCAGTACGCACCTATGACAGGCCTACTCGGCCAACATTTATTAGAAATGATCCTGTTGAGGAGAATGTGGTTGAGAGAGGTGATGTGAATTTTGCAGATAACATCATGACACAACATGATGAGTGGGATGCTTTGCCCCAAAGAGTTAAGGATCACCTTAACTTCGACAGATTTCTGAGCCAAAAAAGAGAGCATGGCAGGAACTGGATAGATAGGAGGCCTGAAAATAGGTATAATGATCTAAGGCAGGCTACCAACAAACTTACTTTAACTAATTTTGATGGCAGTGGCAAAGTCATAGCTCGAGCCTGGGTGAGCAAACTAGACATTTTTTTGACACTACGTCCAATGGCAGAAGAGGATGCCATAAGATTTGCAGCACTTCACCTGGATGGCGTGGCACATGACTGGTGGCACCATGGCATGGTCACACTCCATCATGATAGGATCACTTCTTACTAGGAATTCACTGACAGATTGGTTGAGAGGTTTGACAGGCGTGATCCAGAACTTTACTTCAGAGACCTTGCTCAGTTGAAGCAGTTGGGTAGCTTGGAGTCTTATATTGGTGATTTCAGAAGCTCTCGGTTATGGTTACCGGAATCTCCGATAGGAGACTTGTCATTCTATTTGTAGAAGGTCTCCATGAGCCAATGAAAGGTTGGATCAAGGCATTCGATCCACCTACCTTGCACGAAGCTATGAGAAAAGCTCGTAGCATGGAACTTACAGCTTCACGTGGTAAGTTCACTTCAAATGCAGAAGCATCTTCATCCTATAATGATAGCAAATCAGAATCTAAGAAATCAGAAATTGTTGATGAAAAAATGAAGTTTGCAGCTCCATTGGACCGAGAAACAATAAATGATTTGCATAAAAGGAAGCTATGTTTCTATTGCAAAGCTCCTTATGACCAAAACCACAATTGTCCTCTTAAGCCTAAGGGTACAAATAGACAAATGGAGTGGTTTTATGAGGGTGATGACATTGCTGATTTAACGGACCAGCAAGCTGGTTTTAAGGATGGGAGTATGCGATCTATCATTCTCGTCAATGCAAAAAGTGAGAAGATAGAACAGGAGATTCTAGAGGAGCATGAGATGATTCAGGAGGATTATCATTTTGCTTCTAGTTCCATGGGATCAAAGGTGTTTGATTGGGATCAGTACAGTTATGAGGCTCAGTTTGTACACAATCCTCTTTATGAGGCAGATGCTACATTGTCTTGTGATAATCAACTCTTTGAGGTGGATGTTGATTCCACTCTTGGCCCTAGTTTAGGGGTGAGTTTCGATCATAGTATCAAATATTCCGTCAGTGCATCGAGATTTTAGACAGAGCTTGTTGAGGAGGTTCACAGTGTGTACATGGTCAGGAATCTACACAGTTTCACTTTCAGTTATCATGTACATGACCTGTTTCGGATGCACAATTTTGGTATGCACGTGTTAGACATGTTGGATAATAGCATATCTCGTGCAGTTTTAGGGAGCAGGTGTTGTCAGCTGTTTGACTTGCTTTCTTATGAGTTCCTTTCTCCTGTGACAGATGGTGTTGAGATTGACAGGGTACAACATGATCATCCAGCTGATCAGATTTGGGAGTTACAGGAGACAGTTAATGACAGTAGGGACATTTCACGACACTATCCTTGGGATCCTGGTGGAGTGGTTGATTCTTTGCTGTTGAGATTGTTTGCGGACTAGCAATTTCAAGGAGGGCGGACTGTAATGTCCCCTTTTTCAGCATGATCTTGGTTGATGATGGTTAGCCTATTACTTAGACTCTCGTAGGTTGACAGTTCTTGGTTAGGGAGTCAGTGGCCGTTTTGGTGGGTAATTGACCTTCCCACTTCTTCATTCCAGTAGCGGATTCAATGCAGGCATCTATAGCGCAGTGTTCGCCAGCTTCTGACGGCACAGAAAAATACTGAGTTTGGAGAGAGTTATGATTATTTAAGTGGTTAAGTTGATTATTTAACTTAAATGGAATATTATAAAGTCAAATTGACTTTATAAAAAAAAGGTTAAAAAAAAATCACTTAAATAAATCTAAAAGTGACTTAAGGTTTATAAAGTGATAAATTAAATCACTTAAGTGACTCAAAAGGTGCCCCCACTTCAAAGATTTAATTTATAACTATTGAAAAGGTAATTAAATACATTTTAATGTATTTAAATGACCAAAAGTGCGTTGCTCTTCAAGAAGTGCGTGCCTTTTTGCATAAAAGGGAGAAATTGCAAATCAAACTCATCTTTGATCATTTGACTTTGCATAATTTATTCTTCTCTATGGATTTTTGTCTGAGGACAAGGGTTTCAGGAAAACCTTCATTGGAGAGCGTCAATTCTTCATTGAATCTGTAATTATGAGGCTGTGAGATACCAGTTGAATGATTAGCTGTGAGAGCTTCATCCAGAAGTTCATCTGTGCTTCATCAGATTTCTTTTCAGCAATTTCCAATTTGAAATAAGGCAGTAGGCTTCACTTTTTGGACGCCATTCTTCTGCAGAAGGTTTGATGTAGAAAGGACTCTCAGGTTCTTCAAAAAGTCATACTTTGTTCTTGCTTGGCGTACTCCTTTGGGAAGGCGTGATTCTCCTGCAGGCTAAAACGCCTTCATTTTTGGCTGTTTCTTTCTTGCATCCTTGGCACCAAGCTTCTACAATTCGTTTGCCTCAGTTTCCAGGCTGGAGAAATCATTTTGTAGTCTTCTATGCTTGGATTTGTCAGTTTTCACCTTTCTTGGCTGGCAAATTGGAATGATTTCTTATTTAAATAATCTGGAGCATTTCGGGTATGTTTGTAACTTGTAATCTCTTTGTTTCAGTTATTTAATACCTTCTGCACTTCCATTCTATAAATTTTAGCTCAAATTTGAGTTTTATGAGCATTTATGTGAAATCGCCCCTTCTACTTCTCTCTAGAAATTTCTCTAAAAAACAAAAAAACATAAAAAGATAAGCAAAAATACAGGGGTTTGGGTTGGGAGCTAGCAGGGCTCATCACAAAGTGCAATTATAATGAGCAATGGGGCCATGACCCTCATTTAAGTGATTTTTAAAGTGATTAAGGAATAATTAAAATATTTAAATGTTATAATAAAGTTATAATGTCATTTTAATTTTATAAAGTGCATTAGGTGAAAATTAAAAGTGGGAATATAATAATAAAGTCGCTTTAATTTTATAAAGTGCATTAAGTGAAAATTAAAAGTGGGAATATATCTTTTATCCCACATTGGCCTGAAAAGTGTTTGAGCTCTCATAAAAAAAGAATGAAAGGGACTTAAGAGCTCATTCTTGGGCATTCAAATTTGAATATTGCTGTGATATTTTTAGTTGTGGAGCAAGGGTTCTGTAGTTGTTTCAGTTGGCCATTGAGAACGAAAACTCTCAATTGGTAATGGGATTTTGAGGTTGTGAAATATCATCCGAATTATTGCTAGTTTCAGTTGGCCATTGAGAACGAAAACTCTCAATTGGTAATGTGATTTTGAAGTTGTGAAATATCATTTGAATTATCGCTGGTTGTGGGCTCTATCTCAGGTGTTCAACTTGGGCTTCAGTGGAAAACTTTGTGGCCTTGACCAAGTTTTGATGGTATTCATTTGGGGTTTGATTGAAGACATTTTGAGAGCATCTAGTCTTCATCCATTTTGCATTTTGGGAGGATGTTTTATAATAAGAAGAATCTGATTTTTATAATGAAAAATTTCAGTAATCTATTATTCTGCATACAACCACGATTTTGCTTGGAAGGTCTCCTTTTGACATCAAACTTGCAAGAACTTGGAGCGCACCATTGAAAGGGATCTTACAAGAGAGTTTTAAGTATAATTTGAAGAAGTTTTGAAGCTGCCATAGATATTTATAGAGGTCTGATCTAGAACAGGGGCAGCTGGGGCAAGGAGGCTCGATTCCGTGTTTAAAGGCCTCAATAAATTCCAAGAAAATCAGGGAAGCATTGTGGGGCGGCTAGAAGAAGAGGCACTGCATCATTGGTGGATTGTACATCATGTTTGCGGAGAAACGAATGTTTTATGCTTGCAGCTATCATTCCCAGGTTCTACCTTTTATTGTTGCATTGCATTAGTTCTGGTTTTAAAGACTTGTACTCAATGCTGTCACAGCCAGCATCCTTAGGCATTGTTAAAATGGATAATTGCAATGTCATATCAAAAATTCTAGCTGTTGCTGTAGGTTGCATTTCAATTACCAACATTATCACAAATTAGAGAAATCGATTTGTAATTTTCCAAGAGTCTTGGCTAACTCATGAGCATTGTATTGAATCATTATATTGCAATAAGGAGATACAGATTGTTGGTTATTTATAGTTGTCAATGAGCATTTTAATATTATTGTACTCAGTTTATTAGCATGCATGCCAATTGTTTGACAAAATGTCAATTGGCTATAGGTGATCATTTTGTTCATGAAATTCATGTATTTGCATTTGAAAGGTCAAAAAGAAGTTGCATTTGTATCCAACTCACTATTTAGACATTTTAGCATGGATTGTAAACCTTTAGAATTACATTTCACATCATTTGGTGCATACATATCAAACTGAAAAAGTTCAGACCAGCAAGCTTAAGGTTGCATGTAAAGTGTTTGACAAAATACCTTGAGCCTATATTCAGCAATTTGAGGGCAGAACTAGGAAGGCTCATTACAGCATATGATCTCACAAGAAGATTGGTTTAGTAGAAGATTGAGAAATTCAAGGAGCATCTGTCTATAGAAGAGTTGATCTCATTCGACCTATAGGTTCCATCTTCTCTTCAGGAAGATAGCATACCATCAGCTCATGGATCAGCTGAGTTAGATGATGAGATTGTTGTACCCATAATAAATTTTTGCTTCAATAAGGCATTTTGCTTAGAATGAGCTAAATCATATAAAATTGTTGTCAAAAGTCCGTTTTAGGTCAAACAAAACATAGGATTTTTGTGGGTTTATGTCAAGGAAGATACTTGCAAATTTTTGAAAATTTAAAAATTAGGGTTCCAAACCCTTGTTTCTAGGAAAACCCCTAAAAATAGGACCTTCCTGTTGACGTGGTTTTTGTGACCGCACCAATCAGCAGAACAAAATAGTCCGAAGGCTACTCCGTTCTCTCTTGATCAAAGTATTTCGTGTGCTAAGATTGTGAGATAGATCACACGTTCAACTCTAAGGTTCCGAAATACTTGGAACACCCTCAGTTGGTTGATGTGTATTGCTGTGTTCTTACGAGGGGACTTACACAATTGTTCAGACTTCTTGCAATTAACAGCCGGTATATGATTTGAAGGGGATTTTTGCGTGTATGATTTGGCAATATAGTACGTTTTCCTAAAGCTAACTAGGAATGTGCAAAAAGTAAAAGAGTGTAAGGCCTAAGAAACTTATATTCTATCCTAAATGCAGGATATGTGGAGCTTGATTTCAATAGACTTCAACCGAATTTCACCTAGCCTCGCGTCGGACAGCATCAGTAAAATTGGTGCAATCTTCAAAGGGATAGCAAAAGATGTTCAAATTATAATTTAGCATACATACACCATCAGAACGACGCATATAAGTATACAAATCACAATCGAAGTTAAACTCAAGATAATTTCCAGTCGACCACGCAAGGCGAACTTATCATCAACAAGCCGCTAGTGGTATGGAATAAAGTGAAGCTATTTCAATAAAACACCACACATCAAAGTAAACTACTTGCATGAATGAAAATTATGCTACTTGGATTCGAAAGGAAGAAGAGACCTTGCTAGCTATTCATGACAAAGACGAATTCCACCATCAATGAAAAGATCTATTATCATGAAAGTGTTACACAACAATCTCCACAAAAGTTTTCAAAGGGAAAACTTTCTTTCTTCTCCACACTATGCTAAGCAAAATGTCTACTATGCTCTACTCTCTAGTCTCCAATCTCAATTCTGATTCTAACCTCTACTCTAATGTCTTACAAATGAGGGGGACTCCCCCTTTATATAGGTAGCCTAGTCCAAAAGACGGCTAGGGTTACAATCAATAGAGTAGCTAAAATTAAGCCACCTCAGCCCTAACCCTAAAAACTGCCAGAATGGGGAGTGGTGCATTAAATGAACAAAGATTCCCACTCACTCCCAAAAATAGTAAAGGCAATAAATGCCCACAATCAGTCTTCTAGAAGATCCTCGTCCAGTAGTGCATTCCCATTTTCCTTCTCTCTGGCTGCGAACTCAACGAATCTGCCAAGTACAACCTCAACCTCCTGAACTGAAATGGGTGGAATACAATCAAGCTGGAACTCCAATACTGTGACTGAATGCTCATGCCTTGTACAAGATTTTCTCCGAGCAACTAAAGAATCCTGCGTGCTCTGGATCAAGGCGGAGAAAGTGGAAGTGTTCTTGAAATCATCTTGTACGAAGGTCTTCACATCTGAAAAGAAAGGCACCAGCCTACCCCTCAAATTATCAACATTAACTTCATCTGGATTCAACTGCCTAGCAAATATGGCCTCAAAAGTATTCTGAACTCCATCAATGATATTGGCCATAGCCTTCCGTATCCTGGCTGAATCCGCTTGTGCTGCGTCGAAGAAACCACGTCCCGTGATCGCTGAAGAATACCATCTAGAGAAATCATATCTGTCATTCTCCTGAATGACCCCTCCATCAATCAACAACCGCAATGGAACATGCCTCAATGCCTCAAGACGCTGGATTACTTTGCTCTGATAGATAGAAGCATCTCCCCAAGCATGATCAACTGCCTCCATCCGTGCCAAAATACTAGAGGCCTGCTGAAAAGCAAAAGCGAGGTCCTCCATAAACTTTTCTGTCTCAGCACGAACTCCTGTGACCCACTTGTCTGCTTCCTGTGCCATCTTTCCTAACTCCATCAAGCCACTGATGGACTCTCTAGGTATCTCCGCTGGAGGCTCTATCACTGGAATCTCCCGCCCACGAGAACGAGACAACTGCTGTACGTATCCAATTAAAGCCTTGTGTTCTCTTTTCAACTTTTTATACTTTCCTTCCTTCTTGAATAATCTGTCCTTGAGGGCAAGATAGGAGTTATCACACTCCTCTACAATCTGCGCACCAGTGGGGCGTCCCAACTCCAAAGTTGTGACTACGTAATTCTCTGGCAATGCTTCATCTCGGTCACAATCAACCCGTGGCACAGCTACATGAAGGGTGCGAGAGCCATTCTCATCTGTTGATATCTTCAAAAACTTTCGTGCTCTCTTCTTCTGTGGAGGTGCACTGATCCTGTTCAAGAATTCTTCCATTTCAACTGCTGGATCAATCTCCTCGCTGGGGCTTCTTCTCATTCTATCCTTAAGCCAATCAGGCACATTGTACTGTATATCAAAGGGCTGCTGCTCTTGTGCCTCTACTTCTCAAACTTGCTCAACCTCTACATCATTCTGGCGAGGCTCATCATCCTCAAGTGGCTGAGTGTCTCCTGAAACTATATCATCATCATCATTCATAGCCGCCTCTAACTCCTGCTGAAACTGAGGGTCAGTAGTAGTCCCCTCATCATCCTGCTGATCAACCCTACTAGGTGCGTTGACACTCTGGCCAACCGACTCTCTCCGAGGTGACTGATTGTTTTCCTGTACCACTTGCACCTGATTCAGTGCATTCCTCTGATCAACAAACAAGGAAACCTCTTGTATACTGGGAGAACGTGTCTCCAATGGTGTGGGCGTTTCAACTGCAACTCGTGGAGGTTCTGGCTGAACAGGCTCCTGTCGAACTAGCTCTTTCTTTTTGGACTCTGGACCTCGTGTGATCTGTTTCTTTCTGCCAGTGGTGGGTGTCCTTTGATCTCCCATCAAATTGTAAGTCAAAGCAATTGACCTACCCTTCAACCTGCTCACACGTCTATCAACCCATGCCCTAGTGAATGTCAAGACCGAGATAGAAAGTGTGTCCAAGTCAGCAACCTCTGGTTCTGACCAATCCGGGGGTGGAAGCGGAGTATCTCTCACTGCTGCATAATCAGGATGGACAACGTCCATATCCTCATTCACCTGGTCTGGAACCGGAACAACTTCACACTCCCTAATCAAGGTAATTGGCAACCGAGAGAACATTCTTTTCCTGACTTCAATCTCATCTGTTGCATCAGCCCAATAATCCTCAATATTTGCCTTGTGTTTGAATTCCTCCGACAGTACCCATTTGATGTTATTATGTGGATCATAATGCTGTCGGCTGGTGTGGTAGGAAAAGTGATAAAATTGAAGCTCGCTCTCGGCTTCTCTGGCTGCCTGTATTGAAGGACACACTTCATCCGAGTTGCCCATGACAATCGGGAAGTCAACACCTCCCTTCTTCTTTTTCTTCTGAATTTTATCGTAGGCAACCAATTGCCTAGATATTTCTAGCATTAAAATTCTATCGGTTGGGTACTTAGGCAGCCTATATGGATATGATGAAAAACCTTGCAGCCTTATGTAAGAAAATTTCGGAAACTGTATAAACCAGCACCCATACCTTTCAATCAATTCTTGGGCCTCCCTCGAGATTCTGTGATGCATCTTCTCCTCAAGCAATCTCGTGATATGCATGGTGAAGGCGTCATTGACACGCTTGTAGTGAGTGGTACTCGGCAGGTGCAACTGCGGACAAGCCTCATGGATTTTAAATTGGTGAGAGCCACAACCAACAAGTTCCTTGTAAGAGATCCCTCTATACTTCGTCATACGAGCCAACATATAGATGATGTAAGAGCTCATATAAAATGTCTTCGTCCTTCTCAGGCTCAGGAGCTGCTCGTGCAAGTTGTCACTGATCATTGCAGCCCAGTTGACGTAATCTTTCCCTTCCAGCACGAGGTTGATGTAATAAAACATCCAAGGCTCAAAAATGAATGACTGTGGACAACCACCAACTCTGCTCAGCATCATGATGAGATCGCAATATTCTTGCTTCAAGTCCTCCGCTATGATCCGCTTCGGCAACTTTGTACGAGAAGGCTTGGGACTGCTCATCCAGTGAGTGTTGATTGTCTCCGTGCATCTCTCGAATGCAGAAGCGTACATTCGCTCAGCTCGCTCTCTGGATTTGTAAACCATATTTTTGTGTACTGGGATCCCGAAAGCTTCACCAATGGCTGAAGGAGTGAGATTAGCAAGTACTTGTCCATTTGGTGACATGATCGATCTGTGGTCCTTATCATAACAATTGGCACACTCCATCATCAGTTCTGAACACTGAATGGCTGGTGGGAAACCAGCAGCTGCATATAATCCACTTCGAACAATGCTGTGCGAAGTAGTCGAAGGTCGATGACTACCAATCCCCAACATTTTGTTCTTGAAAGCCTCTAGGTTGACGGAGCCCAAGTTGGTGTCTGTCAGCTTGCCCAACTTCGAGATGAACTTTGATTCTAGCATGAAGGTCTTGCTCAGCTTCTTGATCACAGCCTGTTTGAATGCACCATTGTTATCTTTGCCAGTCGCCCTTGCCTCAGCCATCTGCGACACAATAAACATTCATCAGCAAATTAATTTATAAAATAAATAAGACATTGTGTAGGGGCTGCAGTCGACTTCTAGAATATTTCTTATTCGCAAACCTCAGCTTCTTCTCTTGAACTTCAATACTTAGAAAAGGTTTCTAAGTAAACTTCAGTGACTTCACTACTTCAATCAGCAATCTTCAATCTTTAATAGAATCGCCCACTAGTAATCAGCAAGTTGAACTTTGGCAGATTTGTTTTTCCCACCTGGCAAGTGCGCACTTCACAAGCAACTTTGAATTCACACTTTTTCAATCAACAAGTTCGCACCTTTTAAATTCTTTGAAATTCCTCACTTCAAGGGATCTCTCTTAGCATTGGCAACATCAAATCTCAGCAACAAACTAAGCTTCAGCAATCAACACAAGCAAATTCGCACCTCTTTGATCAGCAAGTGCGCACCTCAATAACTTCTTCGACTTCAGATTTTCAAGGCTCAACAACAAGCTCAAGTCGTACCAGCATACTTCTAAGTGTGCCTCCTCCAAAAGTCTCAGCCTTCAGCAACTTTGGACTTTAGCAAACTCCAGTCCTCAGCAAAATTTCGAACTCTTCAAGCTTCAGCAATTCTCAGCAACAAACTTCAGAGCAAATTCGAATTCCTCAACTGTGAAAAATAAGTGAGAAACTTCTTCATTTTATAGCCAAAAATCGAATTCTAGAAGGAGCCAATTATAGCCAGTACATTTAATTTTCCACTACTTCACTTCAAGAATTCGAATTTTCCCTCTCTGGTATTTCTGACACTTGTCTCTCGACGTTAGGAATTTTGCTCTTCTAGAAGTTCAACTTTGACTGGCATCTTTTGAATTTACTTTAGAAAAATTTAATTTAAATTCATCTTTTTAATTCACCAGCCGGAGCTCTGTCATTTGAATTCGAATTTTACCTCTCTTCAGCTCTGGAAAATCCATCATTGAAGAATTCAATCAAAATCATCTAGGCAATTCACCTCAAATTTGTTGTTCAGAGAAATTCATCTTGAATACACATTTTATTCACTCTGCCTTAGAAAATTTTAAATTATCCCTTAGGAAAATTTCACAATTTGAGCACTGATTGAATTCTTCACTGAAAAAGTGTTGGCGAAGTGCGGAAGACATGGGAATCCATCTATCATCACAAATGTCTAGTACCCAGAAGATAATTTTCTCCAGAACGCTTCGAATCCATGGGTACCCAACGAACGGGTTCATTTAATTTTTAAATTTTTGAACCTTAGAAAAATATTACTTCCTCAATTTAAATCTGCTCTTCATCTGTGATCATCCCGTGTTGCTCTCACTTGAGAAATTTTATTAATCCATCCTGCATTGTCATTGTTCTGACTTCATCTCTGAAAAATTTGCCGGTGTTCTAAGAAGAAAATTCATCATCTTGAGTTCTAGGCGTATTTTCTAAGGAAGAAAATATTTTTGCCTTAGAAAATATTTTAAATCACCTTGCACTATGAAAATTTGCCTTAGAAAATTTTATTCGTTTGCCAGTGGTGGAAATTTCATCCACTTCACTTAGAAAAATTTTATTCATGAAGGCGCCTAGCACATTTTATTTCTCACTCACCACTTTGCATTTTACTTCACACTTGAAAGGCATTTTTATTTAAAGCTCTAACGCCTTAGGAAAAATTTTCATCACTTCATCTTATATTTCACTTCACCACCCTAGGCGCATAGCACACTTGAGGAAAATCAAAAATCACGCCTAGCATTTTATTTTCATACTTCACACGCCTTGGAAAAATAATTCTCTAACACATATCACCTTGGGCACATTTAGGACTTGAAGAGGGACATGTAACTTCACCACGCCTAACATTCATCCTTCTCCTACCACGCCTTGAAGCATTTTCAACACCTTTTACCCCATTTACCACCCTTCATTCACTTTTACACCCTCAACTTGGGCGCATTTGAGCTAGGCAAGAGGATGACTCTTCAACTTCTCGTTTTTGTCCTGACATGGTCTCATTTAGGCGCATTTAGGGGGGTGAGGAGGACGGATTCTTTTGACCTTTTGACTTTCTTCTGACTTGGGCGCATTTTAGCCTTGATGAAGGATGAAACTCATTGACTTGTTGACTTGCTTTCATCTTTGGGCGCATTTTAGATGTAGAGGAGGATGAAGCATGTTACCACGTCCTTCTGTGACCCTTCACCTCCCTTGTTTTCGTCTTCACATGCATGTTTTTGGGCGCATTTTGCCTATGGAGAAGGATAAAAAGCTTTGACTTTCCTTTGACCTATTTGCTTTTGGGCGCATTTCTACCCAGCTGCAAGATGGGCGCATTTGGAGGGTGGTGGCGGATGACCTCAACACTTAGAATATTTTTCAACTTTCCTTGGGCGCATTTTGCCATGCCTACAGGATGAACATTGTTGACTTTCCTTGACTTTCTGCATTTTGGGCGCATTTTACCCCTTGAGCAGGATGAAACTTCATACTTAGAAATTTTTCATGCTTTCTCCAGTTTCCCTTGGCGCATTTGAGCTAGGCAGGAGGATGAGAAACGTTGACTTTCTTTGACTTCCTTGCTGGATGGGCGCATTTTGGCATGTGTGGTGGACGAGTTCAACACTTAGAAATTTTCCATGCTTTCTCCATCAACTTGGGCGCATTTTGCCATGGCTGTAGGATGAAGTTCCAGACTTAGAATTTTTTCTCGCTTTCGCTAGCTTTCATGCCCTGCTATTTATAGTAAGCCCTCTGATTTTTGCATCTCTGAAGTTCATAACGACTTGAAATTTTGAACACTGCATCCTCATGACCTTGTTGTCCTGTTGACACTGCTATTTTTAGCCAGCCTGTTATTTCTAGCCCATTTTTGAAGGTGATTTACTATAAATAGTAACTGCTTGTTTCTGATAGCTCCACTGCTCCGATTGACCTGAAATTTGAATGAGGCGCTCCTCACCACATGACCTTACTGTCGCCATCAACGCATGCACCTGACTTGCTATTTTTAGCTTTTTTCCAAAATGACTTACTATAAATAGTAAGTGCTCCGTTTGACTTCAAATTTTATCAGCAGATAGCCTGAAGGATGCTGATCGCGATGGTTTACACCGGTTTTCAAAAATTTTGACCTTTTATGCCTCTTTTTGGGTCCCGAAGCTGGAAACCCTAATTTGCTCTTCATGCGCATCAAATGATCTCTGTTTGTCTTCGTTTCTGTTGCATTGCGATCAGCTCGTGATTTTGAATTGCTGGGAGGTGGCTGCCGGAACACACCTGCTAAAAATAGTAAGTTCCTTACTGAGTGGTTATCTCCATTTGCATGTCACACCATTGCGAAGCTCTCGAAAAACCCATAAAGAATCACCTGACATGCAAAAGAAACCCTGACATGCAAACCCTAAAAAATAGCCTCGGAAGACTGAATTCTGAAAGTTGTCGTCTCATTTTGCATGTTACACTGTTGCGAAGGTCTCGAAAAACCCAGAAGGAATACCCAGACATGCAAAGAAAAACTCTGCGTCTGAGCCCGAAACCTGTCCCGGTGGACTGCTAAAAATAGAAAGTTGTCTATTTTCGCTCAAATTTTGCACGTGAGTAGCCTGATGTGCTTTGAATGTTGTGTAACTGTCGGAACTTCAAAAATGCTGACAGATTGCCTGCAATTGTACACTTACTAAAAATAGTAAGTCCTCGGAATTCGATGAAACTCAGCTGAGAGCCTGCTGGGAGCACACTGACAACAATGTTAAGCTCTGTTTTCAATTTATTCACTTCGTTCGACCTTGGAATGACCAGGAAAGATGAAACCCTAATTTTCAGACTTGGTCAATTTCACGCTTAAGCTCAAAGGCGGACACGATCCTCAAAAGCCAGACATCAGAAAAGAGACAGAGAGAGAGAAAGAGAGAAAAACCCAAGCCAAAAGACCAGAATGGAGCAAAAATTAGGGGGTCCCCATTTTGAATGGGGCGATGTGTGAAAAGGTCACAACACTTCCCAAAATTAGTTGAAAATGATTTTGATAGGATGAATTGACTTCACGATCACATTGGTCAAGTTAAAATCACCAAAAAGTTTGATTTACTCTAGTGGGTCTATTTTCATTTTTGAGGAAGAAAGATAGGACCTCCGCAGCCATTAATGGTAGAATGGCCAGTACCAGGTTGTGAAATCTAAGCCTCAAAATCTTCAACGAAGAATCCATGGTGAAAGACGCTCGAAAATATGCTCTGCAATAGAGGGGATTTTCAAAAGTGAAAAATGCCGAAAATATTCTAAGTTTGGAGAATGCATGCCTTGCTATCAGAAGGAGGCTATGCAGTCAAATGCCTTAGTCATTTTTCCAACACCTGTACACGCAGCATGGTGAAGGTGATTGCTAAGATGCATGCATTTGTGTCGTCAGTAACAATGCTCAAACTAGTCAAGCTACATGGTGAATGCAAAACGCGAAGGGATGAAGATTTTCAAAGGAAAATAATGAAATTGCAGCTAAAAGCGCCCTTGCTGGCCAGGGGCGCCCATGAAGTTAAAAGTTTAAAGGTAGTTAGCAAGTTTTTCCAAGACAATCATCTCCTTCATGTTTCTGTTGGCTTTCCGGCGCATCGTCAAGCGGAAGCAGAGACAGGAGATGTTTCATCAAAGAATTGTAGTCACATCAAGACAAAAGCGCCCCTGTTGGCTAGGGGTGCCCATCATTTTGACCCACTTGTGGTTTTTAGCAACTGCTTTCTCCAAGTGATCTGCTCAACATCCTTTTAGCTTCGCGATCAATCCAGTTGCAAGATCACAGGATCTGTCAAGCATTCACAAACGAAGATCAAGCGGAAAACACTAGAAGCAAAGGTAAGATGAAAGAAATGAAGAATTGACTAAGTATCAAAGAAAATGCACCTTCCTAGAAATAGGCGCCCAAATTTTTGGGAAATCAGATGCAATCTTCAAGCTTCGTAACCTCCAGGAAATCCTTCTCTATCTTGATCAATCTCAACAATGACACCATCAACAGATTTAACAAATAAATCAAACATCTGACGATGAAGATCAAACTGGGGTTGTTCGTGAAAGGTTGCAAGGTGAAAATTACAACACAAAAGGCCAAAGGCGCCTTTGCAGGCTAGGGGCACCCATACTTTTGGGACCTCTAAATCAACTTTCAGAACCTGTGAGGCCAGTCATCCTTTCCGGGACTAAACTGGTTATCCACTCCATGTTTTTGCACGTTAACGAGAATCATTAGTCCTAGGTGGTCTTAGATCAAAGCACTGATGGTCAAACTGGAGAAATTGAAAAGCATCCAATAAACTAAGTTTGGTGAAAAATGCACCCTTTTGGGAAAAGGCGCCCAAGAATTTGAGGCATCAGATTTAGGTTTTAAGCTTTACAGCTCTTGAGCACATTTCTTCAGAGTTTATCCAACTTTGCAGTGGATTTGTCAGCAAGACTTTAGGATCAATTGAGCAATTGGAATCAAGGATCAAAAAGAGGCACTTCATCGCAGAAAAAGGATAAAAATCTTCAACTCCACAACGTGGACGCCTAAAGTCAAAGTAGGCCCAGTTGACTGATGTTGAGATATTTTGAAGGCCTCTTCATGTCTAAAATGTCCCCAAATTGGTGGAAATTGCCCTAGTGAACTCCTGATCAGGAAGATTGACTCCTCAATCAAGTGTTGGCTCCTAAACTTGATTGATTCAACATCAAACACTATTTATCAAGTCTAGGCGTCATTATTCATCATCTTTCTTTGCAGGTTGAAGCTCAAGAACAAGTATTTTTCCTCTCCAATGTCATTTGAAGATCTGACAGAGGGTTTTTTCAACATTCTTCATTTTTTCAGGAATAATGTTGCACAGAAGAACAATTTATCAGAGGTTATATCACTAGGCATGATTTTCTTGAAGATCCAGAGAGGTAGTTTATAACTTCCAAACTTCTTGTCTTTTTCTTCTATTCTTGTCTTAGATCTTCTTGCATGTCCAAATAAATGGAGGTTATTCACAGATCTGACCTTCTGGGTATGATCAGAATAGCAGTTGCAACAAAACCCATGTGTCAGATTTTTCCAGAAAAAGTAGCCCTGTTGCCCCTATTTTTTAGGGTTTTCGGAAAAAGTCACAATTTTGAAAAACAAAAAACTGGGGTTTTTTAGTATTGATGTGCCTATAATACCCATGTGTTATATTTTTTTCAAAAAAAAAATAGTGCTTTGCTACTTCGCTGTTTCTCACTGCTTCTAAAGCTTCTGCCCCGAGAAATTCTTGCATGTACAAGGAAAAGTGACTTTTTGGAATTTTTGACGTTCTGGGTCCATTTATAAAATTATTCCCAACAAAACCCACATCTCATAAATTTTCATAAAAAGTACTTCTCGGCAAGGCTATTTTTAGCAGTTGCAGAAAAGTTATCCAAAAAATATTGTGTGCACAATCAATCTTCAAGGTTTTCAGAAAGCATTTCTCCCAAGTCGAATACAAGACCAGGACGGTCTTACTCCATGACTTCCTGAAAACAGCTAACACCAATCTGCATTGGGCACACCCAGAGGTCGATTTGGATAGATTGACAGGCATAGACACTGAAAGTCCATAGGTTCCATATGGTTTCACCTCGTATATCTGATGGCCTTCCAAGGCCAGTTTAGAGGGTTGAATTACGTTGGAGCTATGCATGTGCAGCAAGTTTATGTACATTTCTCACAACTAGAGTGTTCGTAGTCAAACTTAGTGGTTTCATCATACAACACTCTTCCATTGAGAAAAATCACGAGAAGTGTTAGAAGTGTAAAACTGCAGAAGGAGCAGAGGTCATCACTCCAGTTGATGAGCCACCAAAGTTACCAAGTAGTAAACAAACAAAAGAGGCATGTGACAATCTCCAGTTAATGAGACAGTTAACGACTAGTTGGAGGAGATGATCACTCAAATTGATGAGAAGTGAACTGCTAGTTAGGATGTCCTACCCCTCCAAAATAGGATTTATGATACAAGAGTTAACTTGATGCCTCTTTCGAAGTTAACTCATTGTCCCACTAATTGTGCATGTCTATTTTGGAGACACCTTTGTTTATTGGAGTTATGTTTTAGTTTATAATCAGTTAATTGAAGTAGAATTTCCAGTTAACTGCTAGGTTACCTACTTTTAGACATAGGAATAAATCTTGTAGATTGGCAAGAAGTCATTGTTAACTCGAGGAGATTTTAGCGTTGCCTACTCCTTTGAGCTTCTATAAATAAGATCCTTTGCTCATTATTTTGTAACTTTACTTCATGGTAAGAAAACGTTGAGCTCACAAGCCTTCGACTTTGTTTGCTTAGTATATGTTCTTGAATCGTATTTGTGATAGTAAAATGCTAAGTACAACTTGCGTTCTTTCTATTTAGATAGGTGTGTTCAATCCATGTTCATGTATTCTTGGTTTGATCGCTTCATGTGTGATTGTCTCTTTGACACAAGTTGTCCCAAAGTATAACCTTTGATCGAAAATTGAGATAATAAATCAAGAGAGCTACCTTGCCTTTGATCCAAAAGTCTCAAGATTTATCATTGTATGTTGTTTCTAATAATATGTCTTTCGATCTACACCTCAAAAAGAGCATTGTCTCTCCTTGGGAATTTAGAGAGTAAGATTATTGTTCTTTGTTGTTTCTAGTAGTCTATGTTTCATCCTACACCTCGGAAAGAGCACTGTGCCTCCTTGGGAATCCTGAGATCTAGTCTACCATTTGAAGATTACTTGTGTGAATTCTATTTCGGCATAAATCTGGAAGTTCAGAGCCTTCGTATGTATTTTGAGAGACATTTTGTCTAAGTGATTGAACCATTCCATTCTTGCTTCTGTGCCCTCATGCTCTATTTATCTTGAGGAGATAGGATAGATTAAAAGTTAGCTTAGTTGTAGTTAAGATCTGCAGAAACCAGAGAAAACCTTAGCTGCAACGCATTGTGCTTTATGCACCCTTGTGCCCTGCCACTGAGTAAAAAGATAGGAACATTAGTTTACTTTACTTTTTATGCAAATGTCAGCAAAAAGAGGAAGCTTCCCCTCCTAATTTGAAGAGCAGTTACTACACATTGTGCATAGCTGTCCGTTTCCAATAAGCTCTCCAGAGGTGCTAATTGAAACGCCAACAGAGATCAAAGAGCGAATTGAGGCCTCTTGTGTTGTGACACCTAATCAAGGCATTGAGGATATTTCTACAAATGGAATTAGTGTTATCCTAATTCCAAATCAGGATGTGTGTATGCAGGACTTGGCGGGAGAAGATAGTTGGATGACTCAAGCACTTCATGAACAATCAGGGGTTTATTCATGTGAAGGAGAAGCTAATCATACACCCCATAGTCTGCATAGTTGGAGGAACCAGTTGAAGGTGAATGAGGATGAGATTGTGGCAGCCTTATCTCGTAAAGACAAAATGCACAAGCTAATTGAAATTCACCATTGGACAGTTCAGTTATAGAGAAGACAAAAGGGAGCAGAGTTTTCTCATGATTGATTGCAGGAAGTCAAAGAAGGTATGGGAACAATGAAGACAAATTATTTACATCTTCTTTCAGATCATGACCACCTCAACCTCGTTGAGATCTATTTAGATGCTTTAATGAAGAAGGAAGAGGAAGTTGACAAGCTCTCTCATGAGCTTCAAGTCACCAACGATTACTTGAGGATGACTTAGATGGCTCTTCAAGAATCAGAGATTCATATTGATGAGCTCTGCTTAGAGTTGAGTTTGGCTCGAGATTCATCATGGATAGTAGAGACTCGGTCAGCTATGGCAGCCAAGACACTTGTTGAGGATAGTAGTGTGAGTTCTCCTAGCCTTCACATTCAGGATACAGGTGCAGTGCTTTGTGTGTTGAATAAGCATGAGGAGGCAGTTGGAGATGGGTGCATCATTCTTGATCTTGAGAGGTATATGATTGAGTTGCCGATTGGTTTTAGTCTATGGGTTGGAGATAGACATAGTGGCGACAGTATTCCAGCACCATCCTCTTTGGTTTTACCTCCTACTTCCTTGGTTGATGGCTGTCCTACTTCATCAGGGTACACTTTGAGGGAAACAACGGTTAGCTTGGATAGGAGTTGGGATTGTCACTTTGGTGTTAAGGGACATATTGATAATGAGTTCTTATCATCCCTTGATAGTAGAGATACTTTTTGCTCTATCATGGACTTTATTCACAGGCTACATGGTGTTGTGTTGATTTATGCCAGCAACTTGACAGATGTTGGTATATGTTTTTATGCACCTATGTTGGGCATTCTTCACATTTGCAAGAGACCACTCAGTGTGGAATGGATTGATGGTGGCAAAGACACATCAGTCTTGGCTGCAGGTTTGGGCGTTATGGCAGATTTGAGCACAAGGCTCTACATTGGCACTTTTGAGATTGACATTGTTCAGTCTTTTCAGAAGAAGACGGTTTCTCCTAAGTCTTGCACACTGGATCGTGGTATTGTTCCAGCCCCTTTCCAAGTAGTAAATGGAATTCATGATGGTATTCTTCTCACTCCTGAAAGTGAGACAAGACACTTGTAGTTGCTTTCTAAGAGAGGATTTGATGATGTTGCTGCAAAACTAACTCATCCTATTATGTGTTGTGAATCTTCTTTTGATGATGGCAGAATAGGATGGAGTACACATGACTACCCTGGTTGTCCATTGGCACAGTCAGGGGAGTTTCATCTCGATTGCAACATGAGGTGTGCTCATCAGTTCTCTTTCAGCCCACATGTACAGGATTTGATGATGACATTGATAGATGGGTTGAATAAGGGATGTTCAGTTTCACTTTGGTATGACATGCTTCAAATTTCAGATGATGAGTCCAAGTTTGACAGGTCTCTCACTTTGATTCTCTAGTTGGATGTTTCTACCAGCAGGAGTTTGAGATTTGGTTTGATTGGACTCTAGGGGTTATCAGAGTGGCACAATGAAAGTCAGTTGAATTTCCAGTTTGTTCATGGGATCCAGGTAGGGATTGCTTTTGGATACATGATAGCAGTACTTGGATGGTAGAGCTCACTAATTAGCGGATGGTAGAGATACTTGTGCACAATTTATATAAGGATGATTTCCAAAGTTGGGTTCCAGGAGTTTACTTGTTGGGTAGTTGGCTTCACAGATTGGCGGGGCTTGATAGTGTCAGGAGTTACAGCTGTATATAGAGGTTGCTGGTTGGAGTTCTTTATAGGATCATTTGGGATCTGGATGGTTGGCGGACAGGCACACATGGTTTGTCACTTAGATATCAGATGTTGTGGCAGTTGTGTTGGATTGGCAGTTGCGGATTGCTTGAGAGCAAGCCA
Source organism: Sequoia sempervirens (assembly GCA_007258455.2). Classification (NCBI taxonomy): domain Eukaryota; kingdom Viridiplantae; phylum Streptophyta; class Pinopsida; order Cupressales; family Cupressaceae; genus Sequoia; species Sequoia sempervirens. The sequence continues at coordinate 929,055,488 of VDFB02281492.1, forward strand.
TCTTTGGGAAGGGAGGACTGTCGTGTCCCCAAATTGGAGATATTAAATTAATTATTTATAAAGTTATTCCAATAAATTAATATCAAAAAATGACTTTATATTTAATTAATTTAATGAAGTGACAATAAAATAATATATAATAAAGTCACTTAGGAGATTAAAATAATAATATATCTAGAAGTTTCTTGAAAATTCATTGAGAAATCTATATAAGTAGTTGTTGGCTTAGCATTTGAGCATGCTTGATTTGGAATTCATTTCTCATTACCAGTTTGGTAAGGAAGCTTGAATGCTTTACATTGATCGAGGGTTTGAAGACTCTAGAGTACCAGGTTTGGTTGTGAAAGATCAACCCTAACTGGATATTGTTGAGGAATCCATCTAGGGTTTCTACAAGTGCGTCATTGTAGGTTATACAAGGATTTCCTGAATCATTGCAATAGCTGTTGTATTATTGCAAGGATTTATTTAGTGCAGTAGTTGAGGTATTATTGCACTTGCAAGTTGAATTAATGCAGTAGTTGGTTTATTACTGCATTGCGCAATTGTAGCAGCTAGTTTATTGTGGCATTTGTGGAGAGAGGTTATTCCTGATTGGATTGATTTACTCAAATTTAATGGTCCTAGACCAAATTTGGGAAGAGCACCAGAGATTCAAATTATTTGCAGTTTCAGCTGGTTGAGGAAATTCGAGTTTAGAAGATATAATTTCATCAAGAAGAAGATCGATGGTATTTGGGCATTATTTGAAGAAATCATATTTATTTAGGGGCATTGGGAACAAGGTTCGATTTTATATCCTTGAGATCAATTACTACTATTGCTGGGAATAAATGTGCATAGCAACAAATAATACATTTGAAAGATATTTCATCTGATGATAATTGGTAAGTCGCACTTGAAAGAGACAAAGTCAAGAGTTGATAAAAGATAAAGAAGAAGTTCAAATTCGAAAAGACAAGTCTCTGCAGATAAGACAAAATCTAGGAAAAGACAAACACAGGGAAAGAATATCGAATTTTCAAAGGGAATTCATATCTAACATCTTTGATAGCTGCTTGAAAGGAGATATCGTGGCTTTGCAAATATTAATTTATCTCAATCGAAGCATTCAAGGGAGCCGCCAAAATTCTGTGAGAAGTCTGAAGGCGTCTGAAGATAAGACAATTTCTGCAATCATTAGAGGAAGCTGACAAACAATATATGAAGAAAATACAAGGGCCGCCAAATAGAATTGCTTTCTATTGAGACTGTCGGGTGTTGCTTGAATAAATTGATTAATTCTGGAAGGGAATCGCAGCCAAGGAAAAGAAAAAGTGCAGTCAAGGAAAAATACAAGGCATCAGTCAAATAAAGGGAGACGTTAGCTTCAGAAGTGAATTCAAGAAGATTAGTTGAAGATTTGAATAAACTTGAAGTTTCTAAGAAGAAGCAACTTTTCTCAAGAAGAAGACGACTTTGCCAGGGACGTGTTGATTGCAAGCAAGTTTTATCATTCCTGATCGATTACTTTGGTAGGAGTAGTTTGATTTGGAGAAGCCAAAGATTTAATGGTTCAAGCCTCTAAAGTTGGGACAGGTTCAACTTCAGGCAGTCAACAAAGGTGTGGATTCAAGTTCTTCTCAGTCACTTCTAGAAACACATCAACCAGCCAAGGACAGTTTGCAAGTTAACTATTTGACGAAATTCCCCAAGAAGCAAAACTGAAAATTTAGACCAGATTTGGCTAGGGTCTTTACAGAAACTATCTTTCTCCTTTATATAGGATCAACTATCACTTCCACATATAAAGCTCAATGAACGTAAAATTGACTCAATATGGCCATTGCAACATTTCATGTTCATACGCTTCAGTGTGGTTGACAAGGAGAAACTTTTTTATGCTTGCAGAAGGTATAAGTGAAAGATCAAGTGTGTGATCAAGGTGTACAAGTGTTCAATGAGTAGTTAATGCAATTTTCCAAAAGTAGGCGTTGAAGGCGAAGGAATGTGTGTGAATTTGTAGAGAAGTATTTGATGTATGCCAGAGGCAGTGAACCGAAAGAAGAAGAATAAAAGTGAAGTGTGGAAGTTAGTGAGTTGACCAAAGTGTGTAAGTGAGTGTCGGAGGCATTGAGCTAAAGGTAGAAGTGCAAAGTGTGAATGTTGGAGATAGTGAGCCAAAGGTAGAGAAGTATGGTCAGCTATCTTTCTCCTTTATATAGGATCAACTATCACTTCCACATATAAAGCTCAATGAATGTTATTTAGATCATTAGGTTGCCTTGCCACAACCTCCTAGAGGGTCTTTTGATGTTTGAGACTTTGATCCAAAATGGGCACAACAAACATTTGTAGATTTAAAGGATAGTGAGTTTGGAAAAATTGGGCCTCAAAAGACTCAGAAATAGGTGGATTATGCCCTTGTGGCATCTTTGGATAACTCCATACTTTTGATGAATCTTATTTTGAGAAGACTTGGAATGATGCTATGCAACAAGAGTATGATGTAATCATGAAAAATAATACTTGAGTTCTCATTGATTGTCCTCCTAGAGTCAAATCTATTGGTTGTAAGTGGTTCTTTTGGATCAAGTACAAGTCTAATGGCTCTACAACAGGAGGACGATGCAACCATGAAAAATAATACTTGGGCTCTCTTTGATTGTTGTCCTAGAGTCAAATCCATTGTTTCTAAGCGGGTCAATCAAATCAAGTACAAGTTTGATGTCTCTCTTGATAAGTACAAGGATGACTTGTTGCAAGAGGCTATGCACAGGGAAAAGGGACTGATTATGACAAGGCTTTTGCAAATCAAGTGCCATATGAATAAATTTGTGCTTTCTCTTGCAGCCTAGAATAGGTGAAAAGTCCATTAGATAGATGCATAAATTTTCTTCTTGAATGGAGACTTAGAGGAGGTTTATATGACTCAACCTTAAGGTTTTTAAGTTGTTGGTTTTGAGTCCAAGGTGTGTAAATTGGTGAAATATTTGTATGGACTCAAATAAACACCTAGGGCATGGGATTCTAAGATTGATAGCTACCTCCATCAAATTGGTTTCCAGTATAGTAATTTAGATGATTCATTGTATACTCAGGTTCAAGATAATCACATTGTCATTTTTCTTTTGTATGTGGACGATCTTTTTCTTGTTGGAAGTGATGATAAAATGAATGTGAGGGTGAAAAATAAATTGCATAGTGGTTTTGACACAATAGATCTTGGTCTTCGTCAGTACTAGTTGGGAATTGAGGTAGATCAACTGGAGCATAGTGCATCTCCTAGTCTGATTATGTTTCAGTGATACTTTACCAGATTCACATGATAAATGTTAAGCCTGTTCTTGTTCCCACATAAGGGAAATTGAAGCTGTCCAAGGATGGTGAGGGTGTTTTTGTTGATGGCACTATGTATAGGCAATTGATTGAGAGTTTGACCTACTTGACCACTAGGCTCGATGTTTATTATGTTATTGGGGTTCTCTCCCAATCCCTTTATGAGCCTAGGGAGAATCATTAGCATGCTACAAAATGGATTCTTCATTACTTTCTAGCAATGAAGACATATGGTCTTGAGTATTATTGGAACAAGAAATTTTGAGTTGTTGGATACTTTAATGCAAAGTATGCTCGTTGTGTTAATGACAAATTATCTACAATAGGGTACCTTATAGATGTGGGTTCAATTGCTATTGCATGGTGTAGTAAGAAAGAGGACACAGTGGCTAATTCCTTTGTAGAGAGTGAGTATGTTGCTGCTTTGGTTGCTTATTATAAAATTGTATTTTATGGTGTATTTTGAATAATTCTCAGTGCTCATAGATTGCTCCTGATCCTCTTTGCATTGACAGCTAGAATGCTATCATGATGAGTAAGAATCGAATTTTTCATGCTTTCATGCTATTTTCTGACGTTGGTTTCCAAGAAGACTTTGGACACTCTTTATTTTTCTTTGCAGACCAGACAATTAACATCTTCATCAAGCCTCTTGATTAGCTTAAGTTTGACAAATTTTGCAGATAGTTTGGTGTTTCTCCAAAGAGCTCTCTTTAATCATAGGGAGTTTTGGAGTTTTTTGATAGATGTTGCTGTTGCATTTCAGGGGGTTTTAGGTCTTATTTCTCCAATGCAACATTTCTTAGGTTTTGTTTATTTTAGTAAGGGGCAAGCATCTCTATGGCGATACCCCCTCTAGGCTTTAGTCTTTAGAACTAGTCTATGTGTTACTGTTAGAAGCTTTTATTAGGATTATTATGTTTTTGTCAATCTTCATAGTTCATGTGAAGGTTGGTGGTTGTGGAAGTTGAAGTTACAACTTCCCCCTTGATTCTTCTTATAGAGAGTCAAACAGTCTACAAGCACCTGTGCAATGTAAATTTCTTTCAAAATCAATAACTTGATGTTTTTGTTCTCCAACGATCTACAAAATATGTTCAATTTATTGCATTATAGTTGTGGTCTCTGGGAAGCAAGTCTCTCAAGAAAAATAGCAATTTTGAAATCCTAGGTAGTTAAGTACTTTATTCTTGCAACTTATAGGGAAGAAGCCACTCAAATGAAAAGGCCTGGAATGAATCAGTGAAACCCCAAGAATATTTTTACCAAGACAATTACCATAAAAGATACAACAACAACCTTTGTTGCTTATTTAAGTAGAATGTGACAAATAGATATTAAAGCTGTCCATGTTTTTTCATCTTATAGATTATGAAGAAGTGAATGCAAGCAAAGAGAATATAATAAACTGAAACTAGTTTGGACAAAAGAAAGACCAAAATGGCTTGCGAAGTGTGAGCTGAAACTTCCTCTCTGATCAATTATCATGTAAATTCTGCCAAAATGACAAGATGCTAACTTCTCTTTGCAATGAGTTAACTCAGTGAATGCAAAGAAAGAAAATATAATAGATTGAAACTAGTTCGGACAAAAGAAAGACCACAATGGCTTGTGGAGTGTGAGCTACCACTTCCTCTCTGATTAATTACCTTATAAATTCTGCTGGAAGTAAAAAACACTGACTTTCGTTTGCAATGAGTTGACTCATCTCACCAAGTGCAAAATGAGGTATTGCAGGAAATCTATTAAATTAACACTAGTTAAAAACTATTAATCGCTTGCATCAACCTTGTAAAAAGAACTGGCAAAACTGGTCATATAAGCCCTGTAATTCAAGATTATATATCATCTATCCTATTTCTTGCATTAGTCCAACAGACATTTCCCTAGAGGGATGACTGAAAAGGGAGAAAGATGGAACAAAACTTTCAGCCTCAATTCCATCTTCATTGGGCTTGATGCTGTGGTTGATAGTCTTGTTAAGATAAACTCACTCGTTTTATGTATCTTTTGTTTGGTTATGCTGAAATGTGACATGTATTTCTGTGTATATTTTTGCCCTTTCTCATAAACAATAGTCAAATATGCTATGAAACTGATTTCAAAGTGTTTATTTTTTAAGAAATAATAATTGTTCATTTTCTTCCATGACTATTCCCGCAAGAACTTGTTGAACAATTTTTATGTCACCTATTTTATGAATTTACATGTCTATTTTCTTGCATCATAGACATTGGCTTGCTTCTTATGTTTATTTTTGGGATATATTTTAACTATAGTCTGTATCTTCTAGTATTTTCCTTTTGTACCTAGAATTCGTAACTATTTTGAACATCAATATATGCTTACAAGATTATGGCATTCCAACTTTTTTCAGATTAAGGCAAAATTTATTTAATCAGTGCATTTCTAATTTGGCTTTTATGCATACGTTGGTATCTCATTATGCAGGAATATATGTTTTATTGATATAGAGCCGAATAACTGATGCCTAGAAAGTATGATTGACAAAGTTACTTCGTTTTTTTCCTTAAGAAATGGATACCTGCTCTTCATTTTGAGTTTCCTCAAATTTTTTATGTGATTTCCAGAGCTGATGACTCATATTTTTCCATGCAATGATGAAGATGATGTGATACAAAAATTTACCCTGGCCTCTTTTATTGTGCCCTATTATATTGTCATCCTTTAGTTTCATTTTATTTTAAAGTGGAACAGTAGCAAAAACATGACATCCAATAATTTTAAGCTTTTTCAGGTTGCAGATGTTCTGAAAGATCGTCCTGCATGGTTCCGTGATTGCCGTCGAATGGAAATGCTTGGTGCTTTGACAACTAGCAGTGGTGCAACAGTGGAGTTGTTGTACACACAAGTGAGTTGGAAGTTTTAAAATTTTGGGCATATAGAAAGAGATTTGCATATGTTCAATATTTAAAAAGTCTGCTGGATTTATTGTGCCTTTATTGGGAATTTATTTACAGAGAATCATTGTTCTTCTTGTTTCTGCAACTCTATATGTGAGATGGTTGCTACTACATTTTTCTGCTGATGATGTATTACATTTCTTCATTTCTATTTTGTTTCTTATGACTCAGAAACACAGTGACTTTTATGATGTAGATGTATTCTCCAACCATCCTTACCCAGGCTCGAGATTTCTGCACACTACGATATACATCAGTGCTTGAGGACAGAAATTTGGTGGTATGATGTTTTAAATATTAAATTCACAGGTTGTTTCTTTGTATTTTCTCTGGACATTCATATTATGTTCAAATGTCTGTCTTTCACTAATCTGTTTCTGTTAACCTGTTTGTTTTACTTGTACTTCATGGATGGTTGTCAATATTTCTAACTCTTTGGAACTCAAATTTCCTAATCTAGGTCCTTCGATTGGACAATGATATTTTTTCTAACTTTATTTCAGGTATGTGAGCGCTCACTGAACCTAGGCATGGTACCACCAAGGGAAGGTTTTGTTAGAGCAGAGATGCTGTCAAGTGGGTATCTCATCCGACCCTGTGGAGGGGTAGGATCAATTGTTTATATTGTGGACCACTTGGATTTCGAGGTTTGTATTTGTTGCCATGCTTGAGGCTCCAGAAGGATCTAACTTTATTCCTAGACAGATATTTGTCAAAAGTATCTCATCCGACCCTGTGGAGGGGTAGGATCAATTGTTTATATTGTGGACCACTTGGATTTCGAGGTTTGTATTTGTTGCCATGTTTGAGGCTCCAGAAGGATCTAACTTTATTCCTAGACAGATATTTGTCAAAAGTATTCCAGAATTTGTTTTGCTATGTCATGAAATGGATTTCATCATAAGGAACAAATAGGCTTCTTAATTGCAGTTGTTTTGATCTTTATGTAACAGGTTGTAGCTTAGCCTGTGGTACATTGGGAGAACAGCTTTTTACATTTTTTTCTTGGAGCATGTCCTGATGATAAAATTGGACTTAATCAACTAGCATTATATTTTCCCTTTTAGATAAAATTAGTATTTAGTGTGGAATGTCTTGTAATTAGAGATGATAAATAATTCATGGCTACTGGTCATCCATTTATATTTGGTTACATACTGTACAAGTATGCATGTCCTGTTTGGGGTGCCCCTAAACATTAATCACACTCTCTATCTTTTTCATCGAAGTCTTTCTTTTTTTTCTCCATTCTCAACTCATTGCCCTCAGAATTCTCAAGTCAATGCCCTCACCATCCTCAAGTCAACACCATCACATGTTAGAATTAGAAGATGATGAAGTCAAGTGACAACTATACCTAAAGTTTGGGGACCAATTAATACAAAAAGTATATGAGTTGTAAAGATTTTGGAGAAAACTGTATAACAGATTTTACATCAACATTTAAGATTACAATCATAGTTATCCATTGTTAAAACTTAAGATAATTCAGGATAACTCACATGCTCTTGCTTTTGTTATCTCAATGATGTATCACAGAGTCTGATTCAAATTGTTGATGTTAAAATCTGTTATTCGGTGTTCTCCAAAATATTTACAACGCAGTCATTGATATGGTCTGTGAAAAATTAATGTTCCCAATTCTAGCTAAATGTTGCTCATATGTGCTTATTGTGTTATTTATTCTTTTCATATAAGTGTTTCTTCTCACCATTTTCAGTTCAATGCACTTCCCAGTCTCAACTGAATGCCGTCACAGATTATACTTGTGAGAAGATGAACAATAAACTAAATGTCAGGACCATATGATCAGAACTATATATGTACTTATGTCAACTCCGGCTAGATAGTACTTACTCTTGCTGCTGTTCCATTCAATGGCCCTTTTTGTACTGTTTGATATTGTTTTGTAAGCCATAGAGTTGTGCTGCAATATAGTGGCATACCCAAAAAAGGTGTCAAATACCACTTCACAATAGGACATAACACCTACAGGCAATTTGTTTACTGTTTTCATTTGCCCTTATTTTACATGGAAAAGGTTACTTCCCTTTTCTACAAATATCATGTATATTTGTTTAAAGGCTTGGCAGATAAGTAGAGGTGCAGGTGCAACCTGAATATCATTTGTTTCCCTACAAATAATATTCCTTAGAGCATGGTTTTACAACTGATTGATATTTTTCTTGTCTCCTTGATTAGAGTGATACTATCAAGTATCAACTATTGGGTTAGGATGCCTAGCACTTGCCATTAGAAATTTTTAGCATATAATACTCTATTGTATTGCTGGCTTTGCTAGAGAAAATGCTACATTTATTTGATATCAGTATAGATAGATATACTAGGCAGTTGAAAGCCCTAACTGTGGTTTATTGGTCTTCTGATATAGGCAGGACAAGCTCCTGAGGTGTTAAGACCAATGTATGAGTCATCTGCTGTTATGGCACAAAAGATAACTATTGCTGTAAGTATAAATATTTGTAGAGTACAAATAAAATGGGTTGCCTATTCTGCAAGTCATTCAAATCTTCCAAAATTTAAAGGAGTTTTGTGTTATTAAATAAACAAGCTTAAATACCAATAGGTTTAATAGGGTTTTCTATGTATTTCCCTAGGCATTACGGCATTTGCGTTCCTTGGCACAAGAGGCTGCTGGTGAGGTTATAACTGGTGGCACACTACAACCAGCTGCATTGCGTGAGCTGAGCCATCGAATTGCTAGGTAGTAAGTCTTATTAGATAAAAAATAGAAGTCATTATGCTTTCCATGAAGGGTGTCATTATGCTTTCCATGAAGGGTATCACTCGATCTCAGTATGTGATATTTTGTCAGTGACATTGATGCAGGAGTTTTAATGATGCTATAAACACTTTTTCTGAAGATGGATGGTTGTCAGTTGCTAGTGATGGAATGGATGATGTCAGTATTGCACTTAATTCATCTTGGAGTCCTAGAATGGTTGGTCTTGAATGCACACCCTCCAATAAGTTATATTCTGATGGTGGTGTTCTATGTGCAAAGGCTTCAATGCTTTTACAGGTATGCCTGTTTCAGAAGCTATCTTGTTTATGATTAGAGCTTAAAAATTACTCTCATGCAACATCTTCCACCTTCAACTGGGTATTTTTGTGCTGCAGAATGTTCCTCCTGCAGTGTTGATACGTTTCCTTCGTGAACATAGGTCAGAATGGGCAGATTGGATGGATTGCGATCTTGATACGGGCTGTTCAAACACTTGGCAAACTCATGTATATGGTGCTTCAGCATTAGCTGGAGCTGAACTTGGAAGACGACAAATACCTATGCCCCTAGCCCATTCTGTGGAGCATGAAGAGGTGAGTTTTTGGACTCAAGATGTGAAAAGTACAAAAAGATTTATTTGCCATTAGAAGTTAACTTGTAACAGAAAGTATAATAATTTCACTTGTTAGTTCAAATTTTTATCATACATTGTTCTATTACCATATGACTCAGAACTATACATTTTGAACATCTAAATATATTTTTGGGAATCACTTGAATGATATCTTGGTTCTTTTTTTAAAATGCCTCCAGATAATGGAGCTGGTAAAATTTGAAGGTTATGATCCTGCTCGAGATGGTGCCTTGGTGTCAAAGGAGATGTACTTACTCCAGGTTTTCACAATGGACATCTTTGTTCTCCATATGGCATGCAATAGTTAGTGATGGATTTTCTATCTGCATATGCACTAAAATTGCTTATTGCTTTCTCTCAGCTTTGCAATGGCATCGATGAAACTGCTATTGGTGATTGTGCACAACTAGTTTTTGCACCTGTCAATGGCGCTCTTTCTGATGACACACCATTATTGCCATCTGGTTTTCGCATCATACCATTGGACACTGGCTTTATGGTAAGGTCTTGGACCTTCTTTATCCTTGTTCTCCCTTCTGTTATTTAGGAAAATTCTGCATGTATTTAAATTTTATTTTCTCATTTGCATGTCCTTGATATTTCATCAATCTGTAGGATGGATATGATACATCTTACAACCTTAATCTAGTTTCCACACATGAAGGTGATTCAGACATGGGCAGGGTTATGACTGACACTGGAACTGTGTCTAACCATTTCCGCTCTGTTGTCACTATAGCATTTCAATTTCGGTATGATACTCATAACTGTGATAGTGTATCAATTTCTGCTCGCAAATACATGCGTACTGTTATTGCTTCTGTTCAACGTGTTGCAATGGCTATTGCTCCTCGAGTGGGCTCAACACTGGGTTTGAGGAATCTTTCTGATACCACAGAAGTGCTGACTCTGGTCAAACAAATAGTTTCAAGCTACAGGTGTTTTCCATTCATCTAATTTTCTTTCTTCTGAGTATATGCCCAGTTGACTTCTTTATAATTTTAATAATCTTTTGTTTAATTGCTATAATATTATATCAATCTGTTTTGTATCAGGGTAAAATTTGGGATGAATCTTTTTGGGGAACAGACTTTAAACAATGATGAACTCTTCAAGATGTTGTGGCATCATTCTAATGCCATTATCTGTTGCATATGCAAGGTTTGTACTTGAATTATCACCTTTTTTCAGTACTCAGGGTTGTGTTTATTGCTGTTGTTTTCTTTTTATTGCTGTTGTGATATAATGTGATTCATTAAAATTTAAATTAGAGCCAAAAAAATACAAAAGTTAAAATAGTTATGAAGCTACAACCCCAGCTCCTTGATGAGGCTGAAGAAGACTATACTTGTAGAAAAGTTCCGACTTTTGTTCAGTAACCAACTGCCTTTGATCTTTATGAAGTTCTTTTTATTTTCATAATTTATACTGCAATAGTTTTTTAAAATGGGAGCTTTATTTTGAATGCAAAACCTGAGATGAACTGCAAATGTGCAAAGAAATGGCATTAAAGAAGAAAGAATTAGAAAAGAAAGATTAGCTGTATAACATTTTTACATAGTGAACTATGATCAAAATTGTCTCTCAATCTCACTCCAGACAAGCCTTAGGCAAGCATGGTTACATTATTATCTTTATGTTATTGTTTGTTTTTTCTTGGTGATTCTAATGTGGTAGTGGGGTGGAAGCTTCTCGTTTTTGTGGGTTTAGGTGGTAAGGAGAGAAAGGAGGATGCATTGAATAAGAGGGGGGGATGAGTCATGGAAAAGATAAATGTGTGAGGATTCCAATTAATGTGTTGACTAAGAATATTAGTATAATAAGATAATAAAATATATGTTTACACACATATGTAATAAGTTAGCTATTAGTGGTAGTCACTAGCCTTTGATAAAGTTGTTGAATTGGCAGTCATTTGTAACTACCATCTATTTTTAGTTTGTAACAATTTTCTATTTTAACATATGTCCAATAATATAATGCGGTGCTCTCAACTGGAGAAAACATGCCAATTCCTCTGTCTCATTTCTTTGTTTATACTAATATTAGTATTAGAGTTGGATCATGTTGAGGAAGCTTGGTCAATCAGCTATAACACCAATTATACAGAATTCAAAGGCCGTAAAGAAAGGAGGTTAAAAGGTGCAAAGCAAAGTACAGTTGAAAATTCAAAAATTTGTTTAAGGTCAAGCTAAATTTGTCGACAGATATGTGAGAAGAATTACAGCATAATCTCGTGTATTGATGGAGAATTCTACAAGTTGCAAAAGGTTCTTACACAATCCTCATGGGTTCTTGCCTTGTCATTGTGGGATTTCAAACATGTAGGAATTCCAAACTGCAGAGGTCATATTGCAACTTGTAAGTCATGGATGCAAAAACTGAGCTTCAAAATAATTTGCACAGGCTAGTTTCCAATGGTGTGGGTACTAGTGGGTGAAAAGGTCTGTGTTTTTTAATGTTCAAAGGTTGTGAGCCATAGATTTTTAATAAAAAATGTGCAGGTATTTTTTATGAGATCATGAAAATGTTATAGTGAAAGGTTGTGTGGGATCTCTAAAAGGCATGATGGATTTTGCAATCAAAAGTCAAAGTTTAAACTAGTTGTGAGGGAACAATATGTAATGCCCTTGGATGAACCTTCATAGACATTCCTTTGTCATGTTGGAAGGTGTGTACCCAAACTAGATGGTGGGGCCAACAACCTCATGTCCACGAGGGGGTTCACCTGTGATGGTGCTCTGGTGGGTCGAAAACCTCACCCTTAATGCCGATGAGTGCGTAACCAAGCTTTTAGCAAAGTGGTTGCTTAGCTTGGTATCAAAGCATATCACTTAAATTATATATTTGCAGAGAGATTTAAGTAAAATTTGCATAAGATTTTATTGGGGGACATTATAGTGGTATTAGAGTTGAGGTCTTGAGGTCAAGCACCACAAAGCATGATGGGCCTATAATGCTCCTGCTCAAACCTTGGTGAATGTTCCTTCATTGTGCTAGCAATTGTGTACTCAAACTATATGGCGGGGCTAGCAACCACATGTCCACAAGGGGGTTTACCTATGGTGGTGCTGTATTGGGACAAAAACCTTACCCTTAACATTGGTGGGTGCTATTCACTAATGGTCCCGGATTTTGGCATAGTGATTTCTTAGCTTGGTATCTAAGTAGAAGATTCTTCTAGCCTACAAGACATCTTGATGATTTTATTGGGGGACATTATAGTGGTATTAGAGTTGAGGTCTCGAGGTCAAGCATTGCAAAGTGTGATGGGCTTGTAATGCTCCTGCCCAAGTCTTGGTGAATGTTCCTTCATCGTGCTAGCAGGTGTGTACTTGAACTATATGGTAGGGCTAGCAACCACGCGTCCACAAGGGGGTTTACCTATGGTGGCGCTCTATTGGGACAAAAACCTTACCCTTAACATTGGTGGGTGCTATCACCAATGGTTCATGATTTTGGCATAGTGATTTCTTTATAGTTGCCAAGAAACTCCATTTTGGGAACATAGACAATGTACTAGTCCCCATACCCAAAATTTCCGGTGAATCATTTACATATAAAATAGCCATCTCCTTATTCATTTAACTTACGTACCCTAATTTGATGTAATGTCCTTTCCAAGTCGACTTTCGGTGACCGTTAGCCTTTCCTTGGGAACCCGAAGGCTAGTCGGAAGTTAAAATTAGGGTTTCCTAATTTTGAGGGGTCATTGTTCAGAGATGGTGGATTAAATGGCGATTCCTTCTGGGTTTTCAGAGGGCTTCGCAGTGGTATGATCATCTCGGCATTCAGAGCACTTTTTGGAATTTACTATTTTTAGTAAATTCTATTTTTGGCAGTTTCCAGATGAGCTCAGGTTGGTTGACTTCCGGTTTCAGATTGATCAGTTGACTTCATCAGTATTGGCTTCAGGGCACTTTCGGAGAAATAAGTTAAGTCATTCAAATTAAAGTCACGTTTTAATTATTATATTTTAACGTTGACCTTGGCCTAGAGTTAATGACTTAATGTTGTGTTTAAAAAGTGGTCATTGAGGGTGGCGCCCTCATTAAAAGAATATTTTAATATTTCCCTAAGTCAAAGCAATGATTGGAGGGGCGCATATTTCATAGGATGATATTTAATTAAAATGTCAATTCTAAAGCCTTGAAGAGAAAGTACGCCCTCTTGAGGAAGATGAAGGTTTTGACCTAAAAGCAGATTTTAGGGTTTCGTGAAGTCAAGCGGAAGTTATAAAAAGGAGTCTTGTGCATCATTTTGGATCATCTTGGAAAATACACCGTTATGCTGCCGGATTGATTCTGGATTGCTTCGAGGGATGAAGACCTCCTAGTTTGGGCATCTCTTCTCGTTTGTAAGACAACGACTAGTGATGATTTTAATCTAGTTTGTGAGTACTTAGAGTTCGTGCATTGTAATCAGCATTCCTTCATTTAGGATCAGTTTTGGCATATTAGAGTTTTCTGTTTTCAGTGAATTAGCTTAGCAGATTTGTGTTTTCATTCAAAAATCAAAAAAGACAAAGCATATCAATGTGGGTATTGGCTATTTATCTTCCTTTGGTCTAGGCGCCATTGTGTGTCAATTTGTAGATTTTTCATTGTAGAATCTGATTTTATAAAGCAAATCGCCCTTCTCAGCTGTAGCCGTACTTTTCAGTACATTGGGATTCGTGTATAAAAAAACAGTTGCATCTCCGGTCTGTTTTATGATCTGTTCTTGAGCGCCCCTATCTCAATTGAGTTTGGCAATTAGTATTTGTCATTTTGGAGGAATATATAGAAAGATTCGAGCATTTCATGGTTTCCTATGATGCTGTTAATACGTTGAAAAGTGCAGGACTGTCACAGCAGATTGGATAAATCTGCATATCGTTATTGTTTGGTGTTGCTAGTTCTCTCGAGCCACGTGAAGACATCAAGGAAGATTACCTAAGCTGGAAGAATAAGGTTGGATCTTTAATCTGCTGTTTCTGTGATCTTTACCTTCCGCAATTAGTTTTGAATCTTGTGTAATTCCCTTATAAGCTGATTTTTATTGATAGCAAGATCTCATTTCTTAAATTGTAAGCTGGCAGTAGTACTGACCGCATTATAGATCTTTGCTTTATCAGATTGTATTAGTCTTTTACTTCCAGCAGTTGTTTGTTTAATTGACCTCCGCCCTATGGTAGCTACTATCCCATTCTGGGTTAGAAAGCACATTCTGGGTGTTGAGAGTTTTCCAGTTTCAGTAGTTTCTTTCAAGCATTGCTTTTGTATTTACTCCGTCATATGGTCGCCCCTCACTCCGCATCGGATTGGGTAGCACATACTTGACGTTGAGTTCCTTTCTGCAAATAGATTAGAAGACCCTCTGACCAATGCTCACCCTCAGCGGTGCCATTCTGGTTAGGGTTGCTTTCTTGCACGTTTCGGTTTATCTATCTAACCTTAACGGGTGCATGCTTGTAATTTGTAATCTGAATCATTGAAAAACGAAAAAATTTGGCTCGGTATATTTCAGTGGTATCAGAGCCACGTATCCTGCCATCCTGTGAAATCAGCTTTCTATGAGTGACAGAGAACAGAGATATTTGGCAAGAGTATACAAGAGAGACACAGTTCAGACACAGTTGTATCAAGCCCCAGAAGGTCAAACAACTTCAGAGATTTTGAGGGCTCATTGGGAGTCTTCACAAGAAACAGAAATGGGGGATAATGAAAGAAGTTCTGGCAACAGAGAGGACAGTGGGAAAGGTATAGACAATTCAGCCAATCTAGGTCAAGGACTTGATAAGAAGATGGATGCTTTGATGGATATGTTCTCTCTCATGTTAGGGAGATTGGGTCCGAATACTCCACAAAACAATACAGTGCATGTCGGAGAGCATAGTGCTAACAACCAGCACAATGGTCATGTTGCCCAACCTTCAGTTAGCAGAACCTACATTTCTGCTAGACCACTCAAACCCACGTTTTTGGCACCAGCAAACCCACATCCTGATCCCGAAGAAAATACTTCATCTTTGGAGAGGCTAAGGATAGGCCGTACGGAATATGACACCCTGCCTGATGAAGTCAAGCTTGACATGTCCTTCAATGATTACATGGAATATAGAAGGAAGGATAAGGGCCAAGGGAGAAATTATGACCAGAGAAGAACTCCAGCACAAGGAGATTTGTACCAAGCTGTAAACAAAGTGACACTTCCTCATTTTGACGGGAGTGATACAAGTTCAGCCCGAGCTTGGATTCAAAAGCTGGATAACTATCTAGCTCTCAGACCAATGGCGGAAGAAGAAGCGATCAAGTTCGCTACGCTACACCTTGATGGGGTGGCGCATGAGTGGTGGTACCATGGCCTAGTCACCTTAGGTCATGGGTCTATCACTAGCTACGATGAGTTCACCAATAGACTCATTGAGAGGTTCGAGAAGAAGGACCCAGAAGTGCATTTTAGGGAGTTGGCACAGTTGAGACAATATGGCACTGTGGATGCCTACATAGCTGAGTTTCAAAGACTTTCAGTTATGGTCACTGGAATCACAGAGAGAAGATTAGTAATCCTATTCACTGAAGGATTGATGGAGCCAATCAAGGGTTGGATCAAAGCTTTTGATCCACCGTCCCTACAAGAAGCAATGAAAAAAGCTAGAAACATGGAGTGGGCTGCTCCCAAAGCAAAGTTCCATTCCAAACCAGCTTTTCACAAAGGAGATAGAGGGAAAAAGTTTCATCAGAAGCCTCATCATAAGGAGTTTAAACCACAGAAACCTCCTGGCTCAAGATTGGATCCAGAGACTATCAATGAACTCCGAAGGAAGGGGTTATGTTTCCGTTGTTGGGAAAAATGGTCCCAAGATCATGTGTGCCCAAAGGGTGCTAAAATTCATCAAATTGAGTTCTATACAGCTGATGAAAGCAATTCTGATTTTTCTGATCAGCAAGCTGATTTTGAGGACAGCGATGAAGAAAATACTCCAGAAGAGTCTGAAGGTGAAAAAGAAAGTGGTGGTACATTGGCTCAACTTTCGAGCTTCCAAAAGAATGAGTCCTTTAAAGTTCGTGGGATGATCAAAGGGCAACGTATTGTTGCTTTAATTGACACTGGTGCAACACATAACTTCATAGACGAAGTTGTGGTGGCAAAGAAAGGATTGCAAACAGAAGACTTTGAAGGGTTCAGAGTTATGGTTGCGGATGGGTTTCACATCTCATGCACCAAGAGGATTCCGAACATGTCAATGCAATTGGGCAATTACGAAGTCAAGGATGACTTCTATGTGGTCAATATTGGAGATACGGATGCTGTCCTTGGCATTCAATGGCTGCGATCTCTTGGAGAGATCTCTCTAAATCTGCAAACTATGGAGTTGAAGTTTCAATCCGATGGAAAGAAGGTGGTGTTGAGAGGAATGTCAAATGGTGGCCCTCGGATTGTGTCGTTCAAGAGGATGGCGAAGTTGATGCGTCATGATCAAGTGGAGTGGGCTGCGGAGTGCATGATTCTTCCAGCTAGTCCAGCTGAAACGAAAATAGAGCATCCTCCAGATATTCAGTCTTTACTCACCAAAAAGAGTAAAGTGTTTGCTGATTTACCTCCTGGACCTCCTCCTGATCGAGGTTCAGAACACATCATAGAGCTCAAGGAAGGAGCTAAACCGGTGATCACAACTCCATATCGGTATCCGAAGAGGCAAAAGGATGAGATCGAGAAGAATATCCGAGAACTTTTGGAGATGGGTTTCATACGCCCAAGCAAGAGCCCCTTTGCATCTGCAGTGGTTCTTGTGAAAAAGAAGGATGGTACCATGCGCATGTGCGTGGACTATCGTGCTTTGAACCAAAGCACCATCAAGAATAGATACCCCATTCCCAGAATAGATGAGCTCATTGATGAGCTACATGGGG
Organism: Sequoia sempervirens; assembly: GCA_007258455.2. Taxonomy (NCBI): domain Eukaryota; kingdom Viridiplantae; phylum Streptophyta; class Pinopsida; order Cupressales; family Cupressaceae; genus Sequoia; species Sequoia sempervirens. The sequence goes on from VDFB02281492.1 coordinate 929,073,005, forward strand.
CTAAGTTCTTTTCGAAGATTGATCTGAGGTCGGGTTACCATCAGATACGAATGAGGGGGTCAGATGTGGAAAAAACAGCTTTCAGATGTCATTATGGCCATTTTGAATTCTTAGTCATGCCATTTGGGTTGACTAACGCTCCGGCAACCTTTCAATCTTGCATGAACCGTGTCTTCCAGAATCAGTTACGAAGGTTTGTGCTGATATTTTTTGATGACATTCTGATCTACAGCAAGACTTGGGAGGATCACCTCAAGCACTTGGAGGAAGTGCTTAGTATCATGGAATCTGAGAGCTTATTTGCTAAAGCTTCCAAATGTGAATTTGGAATGGTGGAGTTACTGTACCTTGGCCACATAATCAGTGCTGAGGGAGTAAAGGTGGATCCAGAAAAAATCAAAGCAGTAGTTGATTGGCCACCTCCTGAGAGTTTGACTCAGTTGAAAGGTTTCCTGGGTCTTTGTGGTTTTTATCGGAGATTCGTAAAGGGGTATTCACAGAATGCTGCTCCCCTTACTGATCTCACCAAAAAGGGAGCCTTTGCTTGGTCAGAAAAGGCTCAAATTGTTTTTGATAAATTCAAGAAGATCATGAGCTCGTGCCCAGTCTTGGCTATTCCGGATTTCTCCAAGCCATTCGAGCTGCAATGTGATGCATCAGGTGAAGGAGTGGGGGCTGTCCTGATGCAAGACAAACACCCTATCGTGTTTGAGAGCAGAAAATTGAGGGGTGTGGAAAGATCCTATTCAATTTATGACAAAGAAATGCTTGCCATTATGCATGCATTAGCCAAGTTCAGGCAGTACTTGGTGGGGAACAAGTTCGTGGTTAAAACAGACCACAATAGCCTCAAGCATTTTATGCACCAGAAGGATTTAAATGAGAGGCAACAGAAATGGGTGAGTAAGCTTCAAGCTTACGACTTTGACATTGAATATGTCAAAGGGAAAAATAATGTCGTGGCCGATGCTCTCTCCAGAAGGCCTCATCTTAGCTCATTGTGTGAGCTTACTGCAGATTGGAGAGACATGTTGCTTGCTGATTATGCCAAAAATCAGTTTGCAACCAGCATTCTGGAAGGTACTTTCCATGATGAAAAGTATCAGGTAGTTGAGGGATTGATTCAGTATAAGGGAAGAATCTTTTTGGTGGCTGATTCTAAGCTCAAGAAGAAGATTCTCTTGAATTTTCACGACATTCCAGTTGCTGGTCACCAAGGTTTTTTCAAGACCTATAGGCAGATCCGAGAAAGGTTTTCTTGGAAAGGTTTGAAGAGAGAGGTTCAACGCTACATTCAGGAATGTCCTGTTTGTCAAGCAAATAAAAATGAGCATACATTGCCAGCCGGTTTGCTGCAACCACTTCCAATTCCCAATCAAAAATGGGAAAGCATTTCAATGGATTTCATCACTGGGTTGCCCAAGGCCCAAGGGAAGGATTGCATTTACGTGGTAGTTGACAGATTAACCAAGTTTGCTCATTTCTTTGCCATTACCAGCACTTTTTCTGCAGCCCAAGTTGCAGATTTGTTTTTTCGAGAAGTGTTTAGGCTTCATGGGTTGCCAAAGAATATTGTAAGTGATAGGGACAGCAAGTTCCTAAGTACTTTTTGGCAGGAAGTTTTCAGAATGAGTGGTACTGTGCTCACTCCAAGCACGAGTTATCACCCTCAAACTGATGGGCAAACAGAAGTGGTGAACAAGTGGTTGGAAGGCTACTTGAGAAATTATGTGTCAGAACAGCAGAAAGCTTGGGTTAAGTGGCTGCATATAGGCGAGTACTGCTACAACTCTACCTTCCATATGTCAATCAAAATGTCTCCCTTCTTGGCACTTTATGGGTATGAAGCACCCAGCTTTGCAGATTTGGTGTTTGGTGACAGCAAAGCACCATTAGCCAAGGATTTGTTGCAGCATAGTCAAGACATAATGAGATCCTTGAAGGATAATTTGCAGATTGCACAAAATCAGCAGAAGTTGTATGCTGATCAGAGGCGTGTAGAGCGTTCTTTTGAGGTTGGGGATATGGTCTATCTCCGTTTACAACCTTATAGACAGTCTACTCTCAAGAAGAGTGGAGCTGAGAAGCTCAAACCTCGCTTCTATGGGCCATTTAGGGTCATCAGAAAGGTTGGGGCTGTAGCTTATGAATTAGAGCTACCTTCAGATAGCAGAGTGCATAACGTCTTCCACGTGTCTCGCCTCAAGAAGGCACTTGGACACAATGTGGTTGCTTCTTCACAGTTGCCACCGTTGGACGAAGAAGGACAGTTGGTTCTGGTTCCCGAGGCGATACTTGATTCAGAGAACGTTCCTTGAGGAATAGAACTATCAGAGAATGTTTGGTAAAGTGGAAGAACCTGCCTATGGAGGATGCAACTTGGGAAAGTGATGAGATAATGCAGCATCCTAGTTTGCAATTGCTTGAGGACAAGCAATCTTGGGGAGGGCGGACTGTAATGTCCCCTTTCCGAGCCTGACATTTCCAGTGACCGTTAGCCTTTCCTTGGGAACCCGAAGGCTAGTCGGAAGTTAAAATTAGGGTTTCCTAATTTTGAGGGGGTCATTGTTCAGAGATGGTGGATTAAATGGCGGATTCCTTCTGGGTTTTCAGAGGGCTTCGCAGTGGTATGATCATCTCGGCATTCAGAGCACTTTTTGGAATTTACTATTTTTAGTAAATTCTATTTTTGGCAGTTTCCAGATGAGCTCAGGTTGGTTGACTTCCGGTTTCAGATTGATCAGTTGACTTCATCAGTATTGGCTTCAGGGCACTTTCGGAGAAATAAGTTAAGTCATTCAAATTAAAGTCACGTTTTAATTATTATATTTTAACGTTGACCTTGGCCTAGAGTTAATGACTTAATGTTGTGTTTAAAAAGTGGTCATTGAGGGTGGCGCCCTCATTAAAAGAATATTTTAATATTTCCCTAAGTCAAAGCAATGATTGGAGGGGCGCATATTTCATAGGATGATATTTAATTAAAATGTCAATTCTAAAGCCTTGAAGAGAAAGTACGCCCTCTTGAGGAAGATGAAGGTTTTGACCTAAAAGCAGATTTTAGGGTTTCGTGAAGTCAAGCGGAAGTTATAAAAAGGAGTCTTGTGCATCATTTTTGGGCATCTTGGAAAATACACCGTTATGCTGCCGGATTGATTCTGGATTGCTTCGAGGGATGAAGACCTCCTAGTTTGGGCATCTCTTCTCGTTTGTAAGACAACGACTAGTGATGATTTTAATCTAGTTTGTGAGTACTTAGAGTTCGTGCATTGTAATCAGCATTCCTTCATTTAGGATCAGTTTTGGCATATTAGAGTTTTCTGTTTTCAGTGAATTAGCTTAGCAGATTTGTGTTTTCATTCAAAAATCAAAAAAGACAAAGCATATCAATGTGGGTATTGGCTATTTATCTTCCTTTGGTCTAGGCGCCATTGTGTGTCAATTTGTAGATTTTTCATTGTAGAATCTGATTTTATAAAGCAAATCGCCCTTCTCAGCTGTAGCCGTACTTTTCAGTACATTGGGATTCGTGTATAAAAAAACAGTTGCATCTCCGGTCTGTTTTATGATCTGTTCTTGAGCGCCCCTATCTCAATTGAGTTTGGCAATTAGTATTTGTCATTTTGGAGGAATATATAGAAAGATTCGAGCATTTCATGGTTTCCTATGATGCTGTTAATACGTTGAAAAGTGCAGGACTGTCACAGCAGATTGGATAAATCTGCATATCGTTATTGTTTGGTGTTGCTAGTTCTCTCGAGCCACGTGAAGACATCAAGGAAGATTACCTAAGCTGGAAGAATAAGGTTGGATCTTTAATCTGCTGTTTCTGTGATCTTTACCTTCCGCAATTAGTTTTGAATCTTGTGTAATTCCCTTATAAGCTGATTTTTATTGATAGCAAGATCTCATTTCTTAAATTGTAAGCTGGCAGTAGTACTGACCGCATTATAGATCTTTGCTTTATCAGATTGTATTAGTCTTTTACTTCCAGCAGTTGTTTGTTTAATTGACCTCCGCCCTATGGTAGCTACTATCCCATTCTGGGTTAGAAAGCACATTCTGGGTGTTGAGAGTTTTCCAGTTTCAGTAGTTTCTTTCAAGCATTGCTTTTGTATTTACTCCGTCATATGGTCGCCCCTCACTCCGCATCGGATTGGGTAGCACATACTTGACGTTGAGTTCCTTTCTGCAAATAGATTAGAAGACCCTCTGACCAATGCTCACCCTCAGCGGTGCCATTCTGGTTAGGGTTGCTTTCTTGCACGTTTCGGTTTATCTATCTAACCTTAACGGGTGCATGCTTGTAATTTGTAATCTGAATCATTGAAAAACGAAAAAATTTGGCTCGGTATATTTCATTTGATTGGCGTCCTCGTCCCCGTACCAGTACTAGTACCCTGCGCCTCTCGACAACTATGGATTTCTTAGCTTGGTATCAAAGTAGAAGATTCTTCTAGCCGACAAGGTATCTCGATTTATGTTTTCCCATGATAGAGAGACTCTATATCTTAGATGGGAACAAAGGAAATCACAAGTTGAGGGCTTGATCATTGAAGATCTAGATAGTAGGATAAGCTATGGCTAAGGGAGGTCAAGGAAAGAAGAAAATGACAAATGAGGAAAGGGAAGAGATTTTCTAGAAATTTTTTAGGAATCTTGACCAAGGCCAAAGAGAGTTGACTGAGTAAATAAGGAAGTTGGTGGAACAATTAAATGTGAGAAATCTTCAAGCAAGGGAAAGCCACATAGGGAGTGGTAGAGTAGCAAGAGACACTCTTTTAAAATCCCCATATTTTTACAAGAGGAAGGAGTTGAAATAGTCCCCATCACTCCCTATGTAGAATCCTTTGAAGCAGTGGATAGACTAATGGAGAAATACCAAAATCAGTATAAAGCTTTGAGGGCAGCCCTAAATTTAGAAAAATATGTTGACATGGTAAGAAAAATCCCCTTCTACAAGGAAGGATAAGGGGACACTAAAATTGGAAAACAAGGAGCTACAAAATAAGTTAAACATGATTTTTGCACCTGCTTTTGATGGAAGTGACAAGTTGACAACAAGAGCTTGGATAGAAAAATTATAGACTTATCTCACCCTCAACCTCATAAAAGAGAAAGATGCAATCAAATTTGCCTCTTTACATTTAGAAGGTGTTGCATATGATTGGAGGCACCATGGCCACATCACACAAGGTCACAATCAAATACTAACATTCAAGGAGTTCTTCCAAAGAGTGCTTGATACATTTGAGCTTAAAGATGAAGAATATTGTAGGGATCTCTCAAAAATCAAGGAACAAACTACAGTAAGTGTTTATGTAGCAGAGTTCCACAATTTTTTTATGATGGTGACAAATATGTCAAAAAGTGAATAAGATTCCTTTTAATTGAAGGACTCTTGGAACTACTAAGAGGTCTTGTTAGGGAATTTTCCCCCTCAACATTGTAGGAAGCTATCAAGAGAGATTTGAATTTGGAGCCGTTTGTATTGAGTAATAAATTTCCTCAGTATTCCAAGACACCCCCATTTGAGTAGCATAAAGGAAAATTCTAGAGAAAAGGATTATCTACACCTCCTCAAAGGCCCACTCTTTTGGTCACCACAAAGAAAGTAGATGAAGAAACTCGAAATGAACTCAAGAGAAAGAAGTTGTGTTTTACTTGTAGAGAACCATGGGCTCCAAGTCATAATTGCCTTGGTAAGGGGCAAGTGCACTATATTGAGGCAATGCCAGATAAAGATTTAGATTGAGATGAGTTTGTGGATTCGGAGCACCATGTGCTTGAAAAAGAAGAAAGGGAAGAAAATAATGATGGCTCACTTGCAGCTCTTTTAGGGGCACTCAAATACCACCCTTTCAGAGTATCTGGAGTATTAGTTGGAAATTGGATTTTAGTTTTGATAGATAGCAGGGAACCCACAATTTCATTGATGAAGGGTTGGTGATCAAAAGGGGATTGAAGATGGAAGATATTGAGGTCTCCAATGTAGTTGTTGCTGATGGATTCACCCTCCCTTGCACCAAAGTGATTCCATCTATCCCTAGGAGATCATAAGATATGTGATGATTTTTTATGTTGTTGGGTTGGGAGGAATGGATATGGTGTTGGGTGTGTAATGGTTGCTCTTGTTAGGTGAATTTACTCAAAATTACCAGTTTATGGAACTCAAAATCAAATTAGACGAGAAAAATATTATCCTCAAAGGGATCTCCAATGGCAACCCAGTAGTGGTCACAACAAAGAGAATGGAAAGGGCTCTCTATAGAGGTCAAGTGCCCTAGGAAATGAATTGTTTAGTCATTCCCCCTAATTATTCAATAAGTAAGGGATCCTTTATTCAACTGGTAAGGCATCCCCTCATCATGTTGATAATTCATATTCAAAAAATTATGATTAGGCATAATAAGGTATTGTTGGGAATATCACATCATTCCTATAGGTTTATTAGTGTCATATTTGTTAATTGGTTGTGGTTTATTTGTTTGTATAATGAGTTGTTTTAAAAACTCATATATTCAGGAGTTTGTTTATTTGTTTGTCCCATAATTATCTATGTTTATTTATTTGTTAGTCTTATAATTATCTATGTAAGGGAGTTGTTATAGGAAGTAGAACAACCTTCCTATAATATAGGATGTTAAAAGCCTATATATATGTAATTTTATTGAAAGAAAAACAAATAAAAGTGTTGGCATGACAATTCACACCTTTGGAGTATGAATTGGCCACGGACAGCTATGCACAGTGCGTAATGATTGCTCTTCAAATTAGGAGGGGAAGCTCCTTTTTGTGCTGATATGCGTGAAAAAGTAAAGTAATCTAACTCCTATCTTTTTGACTCAGTTGGAAGAGGCACAAGGTTAAGGAAACCAAGAATGTTGCAGCTAAGGATTTTCTCTGGTTTTGCAGATCTTTAACTACAACTAACTAAATGCTTTTAATCTATCCAATTTCCTCAAGAGAAACAGAGCACGAGGACTTAGGAGCATGGAATGTTTTGGACGATAAACTTTATAACAGGATTTCCAAGGAGAAGAGACCCCTATCTGAGGCATAGGATGATATGAAGGTTATTAGGCACAACATCAAACGACAAGCTTAATTACTAAATTTCCGAGGAGAGACCCCTATCCGAGGCATAGATATGCAACAAGGTTATTGACAACAACAACACTTAAACGATAATTCTTTTCTCTAAATTTCCAAGGAGGAGAGACCCCTATCCGAGGCGTAGATTGAAAGAACAATTATTAATCACAACATAAGATAGCAAACTAGGACAACAAATTGCATTGGCAAGACACATACAATAAACGATCAAACTAGCAACTATATTTAACTAAGATGAACAATTACAATAACAATAACACTTAGGCAAGGCAACACAACTATATATTATCACCATAAATGTTTGTGAATAGATACTGAATAGCAATACTACAGGAAAGGTGGGACAACATGTATGCTATCACGAGCAAAAGTTAATTACAAATGAGAAACTTTCTCTTATTTATAGACATTAAAGGTGTAGGGAACCCTAAACTCACCTTGAGTCAACTATAGTCTTACAAGAATGCAAGATTTTATTGCTAAATCTAAATAAAGGAAACTATACAGTTAGTTGGAAAACTACCATCAGTTAACCGAAACAAGATTGAACTGAATTGGACATGTGCAACATGCAAGTTCTTATTGAAATAAAAGATAATTGATAACTAACATCAGTTAACTTCTCCTAACTGAAAGTCTAGACTCCATCGAAGATATCTCCAAGGACGAGATGTGCGTGCATAAAATCAACAATTAGAACTCAAGACTGGTGTCGAGTTAACTGCTGCTTTTGACTCTACCCTCGAAAATAACTGCAGGTTCCAACTGACTGACTACTCCAAGCCATCACAGGCTATCACCTCGTCCAAGAACTGATCAACTGTCTCCTCCTCTAGTACTTTGACGCTATCCACGATGATAACTTGCTTGTTCAACTCCCTCTCACCATTTGCAATTAGCCTCATGCATTCTTTGACCTCTTCAGTTGCCTTTTTGAAACTAGTTGTCATCATTGAGAAGTGATCCAACTTGGACGCCATAGGATCTCCATCTAGACTGTCATGAACAAGCTGCTCAAACTCGGCCTAAACTGCCTCAAGATCACTGTAAGTACCATTCTCAAGGAGATAATGGCACAGGATTTGAGTGATAAACTCACTGATGAGTTTGAGAGCTCTGGTAACCTGTTCTTTGAGTGCATCCAACCTTGTAGAGATTCTATCATATGTTTCCACTTTGGAGAGATGCTGTTCTCTCCACATGAAAACCTTCCTTTTATCCTCATCTTCTACAACGGCGTCATATGCAATTGCTAGCTGAGATATGAGAACCTGGTCCTTTTCCTTGCCCTGTGCTATGGCCATCTCAAGCTGGTGAATACCTCGGCGAAGATTATGTGCATCGTACCTCAACTGGTATAACTCTATGAGGAGGTGACAACCTATAATAATGAAATCTTCAATCCAGCTGTCCAAGAGCTTTCCACGATTGATTATTTGATCCAACCTCCATTGTTCTGCAGGTGTCCCTTGAAGGTGTGAAAGACCTGGTGCTCTGCTTGAGTTTCCATGAACGAGATCAGAAATATACTGCCGAAGTTGCTTGATTTCAGCTTTAAGAAGCGCTTTATCTTCCTCGTCCTTCATGACATGCTCTTCAAGATTACTTGTGACAACCCTGAAGAGGCTCATGTTTGTTTCTCTAGTGCCTGCCAAGATTTTCTTTGATGAAGGTGAAATCACCAACTTCAACTTCATCCAGGCTCTTACCCTCTGGTGGCATAGCAACTTCAATGATGATCTTTTCTTTTGGAGTTTTCTCAATGTGCACCTGCTTCTTGATTTTCTTGTTTTCCCTCCCCTGATAAGGATCGCCAAACTCAAACAAATCAAGCTTATAAGGAGGCTCTCGCCTCTGTCTTCCCAAGGACATCTCGAGCTAACACGAATGAGCAATGTTATCAGCTCAAGGAGAGACTGTTGTTGTTGTATCAACCTATGGTGGATCAATTAGTGGTGAGGCTTGCCAAATTGGTGGTTCTGGCTCTGAATCTATATTAATGGGAGGCGATTGCAATGAAAATGGTGAACTAGGAGGTGGAAGATGTGGTTCAACTTGTATGATTGTCTCTACTAGAACTTCAGGCGTCCTTTCAACCTGTTTCTACTTCTGCTTGCTAGTACTTCTTCCCTTTGTGTTTCCATTGACACCTTCAAGTGGCTTCAAGATAAGCTTAACTCGAGGCCTTAACCTTGAGGTAGAAGGTAGTGAGGAATTGTCGGCTCCGTGACTGGAACTCTCTTGCGCTTTCTCTTACTCTCCAAGAAGTGCATGCTGGTTTTGATAATTGACTTCGACACGTCCTCAATTGAAGTACTCTCCCTAGCATACCAATCTGGTTGGCGAAGTGGCTGGTGAGCAACTTGATCTTTAACGAATGAACTAAGCAACACCTCTCCGTCATCGTCTGACAAACCCTCAACATCCTCTGATAGGAAATTAGCAAGTAGTTTGCAATAATGATGTTGGCACACTTCAAATTTGTCCTCGTAGTTGGCCCAAAAGTCCTCAAGTGTCAGCCTGTGTGCAATACTTCGCTCCAATCGAGTTGCATAATGACCCAAAGGATCATAGGAACGCCTCTCGATGTGATACTTGAGGTTGAATTTCTCTAGCTCATTCGTCATAAACTTGCAATCAGCGACAGTCTTGCATGTGAAAATACCCCATTCAAAAGGAAAGGTGAATGTTGTCCTATGGCGACTGTGAAGAAAAGAGTGAACATGTTGAGCTTGTCGTAGAAACTCCATAAATAGGACTTGGTCTGATGGGTACCTTAGTAGCATCAAAGGTTCTTCGGTGTAACCATACACTCGGATATATGTGAAAGTGGGGAATTGAATGAACCAATCCGCCCAACTCTCCATTGTTGATTTTGCCTATGGTGAAATCCTAATGTGCATTTTGTTGTCAAGGTCTCTGACTGTCTACATGAAAAAGTGATCATTCATCGCTCTGAAATCCTGTCCAGCCTTTGAGAACTCCAATTGAGAGTAATATTCGTGAACATGTTGAACACCAAGAGTCCCATTGGTCTTCAAGTGTCTAAAATTGCCTTGAAACGCAATCAAGTAGACCAAGTAAGACACCATGTGAAACTCGTGGATTTTGAGGAATCCAGTGATCTGTTGGTGAAGGCACTCGCTGATTAACATTGACCAGTCAAAATGTTCTTTACCATCGATGATTCGAGAAATGACATAGAACATCCACGGTCAGAAAATATTAGCTTCCTCCTGACCTGTAACCCAGTTGAGTAAAGTTATCAAAATAGCAACTTCATCCTTGAAATCACCGCGACCAACCTTCTTTGGCATGTTGGTCTTCTGTACTTTTCACCATCTTTGAGCAACTTTTCACTGAGATCTTTCTTTGTCTTCATACCACATCTTATCACAAGCCACAATGACTACAGTGAAATTGTTTGAGCGAGGTGGAATAGAAAAACACTTCTCAACGTCCCTTGGCTTAAGGCTGCAGATGACTCCCATCAATTGATCTAATTTGTCGTGTAGATGAGTCGTAGTGCTTTATGCAAGCAAGAAAAAAATCGAGATCGAAAGCTGTAATAGGAATAGACGTTGCTGCCAGCAACCCGGAACACTCAAGATGCTTTACTGTATTGCTACTAACGCCTTCCAACGTGTTGAAATTGACCACTGAATAGACACAACCCATGTCTATGTCTGAGGTTTTCAAAAAGTCGTGTACTAAGACTGATTTGGCTTTGTAATCTATGGGGTTGAATTGCATTTTGAAAATCTGGTTTTTTGACTATAAAGTCGGGTATGTTGGACAACTTTCAGATTAAGCTAAAAAATAGCTCTAGATGAGGCTAAAAATAACTAGTTGCGGGAAAAATTTTCAGAATTTTTTTGAAACATTGGTTTTGTAGAGAATTGAATTCTAAGCAAACCTAGATCGTCAGAAATTCAAAAATATGAGTTTTAGCAAGGCATCCAAAGGCTTTTTAGTCGAGAAAAAGCAGAGGTTTTAGAGCTTCCTAGGGCAATTTTTCTTGAGAAAATCCTGAACATGGGTTTTGTAGGCAATGGAATTCTAAGGCAACCCAGATGATTCAATTTTGGAAAATATGTGTTTTTGGCCCACATGCAAAGGAATCTTCGGAAAAAAGCACAGTGCTTCTAGAATAAAAGCAGCGGGGCAATTTTCTTGAAAAAATCTAAGACATGGGTTTTGTTGCTGTCGCTGAAATATGTGAACCCAGATGATCAGATTCTGAAAATTTCGCCGTTTTCTTTGACATGCGAGAGAAAACCTAAGACAAGAATAGAAGAATTTTAGACAGAAGATAGAATTTTGTTTTTATTGACTCAAAAAGTTTCCTATACTTGAACTGGATTCGATGAAGTCTGCATGCATTGAAAAATTGGAGTTTAGAAAATGTATCTTTTGAACAATTTGGACCTGGCACTACGAAGAATACTGAAAAATATTGCTCGAAGCACCTTCAGATCTTCATTTGCTCAAGAAAATCGTGTTTGCTTGCACCTGTGATGAGAATAATGGCGCCAATAATGACAAATAAATAAATTCAAGTCTAAGGCATCACAATTTGCATTAAAACTAGGTGCCATCTTGATTGGACCTCAAAATATATCACAAATTCTGATTGGACCCCCCTTAACTCAGTTAACTGCTTGAGAAATTCGCCCTAAATAGGGCGCTAGGTTTTGATTGGACCAAATTCAGTTAACAATTCATGCAAAAATGAATTGCCCCTTTTGCAAGAAAAATTAAGTTTAGTTGAAAACAGTTAACTGAGAATTAAATAATATTTAATCTTAGTTCACTATCTCCACTTTTATAGGGTGCTTCATGTACTTGAGTCAAAAAGTCAAACTTTGATTCTAGGTGTCATCTTCCAGAGTTAGAAATTTTACTACAAATTTCATTTCACAAACCTCACCGTAGTCCATATTCGACCACTGATTCTGATTGACTGATGTGTTCAGAAGATTGGCTGACAGTTTCATTGAAGAGTAGGATCAAAACTGACAAGAAACTCCTTGAGGCTGCAAAGCCTAATTCTGAGATCTGAGGCTTCAAAATTCAGGGCACCCCTGGCCTCTAGGGGTGCTTTTGGCTTCAGACTTGGTCAAATTTTCATCATTTTAGAAGGTGATTTTGACCTCCCTTCATCTCGCGTTCTCCAACGTTCAACAAAACTTCATAACTGATAGGCAGGCTCACTGCAAAGCTGGCTCCGTTCTGCACAAGAGCTCTTGGAGAGCACTTTTCCAAATTTCATCATTTGTTGGGTTAAAATCAAGGGCGCCCCTAGCCTCCAGGGGCGCTTTTGTTCCTAGACTTAGCCATTTTACAAACTGGCTAAAAATCCACTTAATCCCCAGCTGTAGGCTACTGATTTGTCCTCTGACTCGACTGAGGTATGCAACGGAAAGCTAATAGCATCACGGACAGGATGAATACTTGAGATCACCAAAAATACTGCATTCAAGGCTCCAAAACCTTGGGCGCACCTGGCCTCCAGGGGCGCTTTTGCTTTGTCCTTGAGATTTTGACCATGATTTGACCTTATGTTTGACTCCTGATTCCAGTAGTTCAACAACTTAGATTAACCCATTGATGGATTCGTTGCGAAGCCTGATCAAGTCTAAGACAAACATCCTAGATATCATTTGGTCGGAAACCTCCATCTGGTCCCTCAAAAAGATGGGCACCCCTGGTTAGGAGGCGCGCTTTTCACTCCAGTGTTAAGTCATTTTTTCATCTCCCTCATTTCTCATTCAATCTTTCGTATCAGGTACTAGACAGGTCTTCCAAGCTGGTTGGTCGGCTCATTGCGAAGCTAACAGTATTCTTGAGAAGTCTTCTTGGAAGTGACAAATCCCAAAACTGAAATCTGGGCCTCTGAAATCTAGGGCGCCCCTAGCCTCTAGGCGTGCTTTTGCTCCAGCGTTGAAATTTTTTGATGATTTTCATCCCGGTGAAAAATTGCCTCCAGATGAAGCACCATTTTGAATTTATCTCACCATAGATTCTTCATTTGAGCGTTTTAGGCTTAGATTTCGATACCTGGTCTCTGGTCATTTGCCATTGACGACCTTAGAACTCCAAACTTTCCATATGAAAAAACAAAAACTACCCACCAGACTTAAACTGACTTTTAACTGAATTTGACTTCACCATTGTGATTGTGAAACACAATAAGCCAATCAAAACAATTTTCAGTCAATTCTGACAAGTTTCAATTTTTAGGGTTTTGCGACCTCAAACAGGGGTGTTTGAAACCATAATTTTTAATTTTTTCAAACTTCACCAGTATCTTCTTGACATCAAACTGACTCAAAGTCCATACTTGATTTTCCAAAAAACTGTCTTTTGACATCATTTTAACAAGGTTTAGACTCTTTTAAGCAAAATGCCTTAATGAAGCAAAAAATTTGGTTTGGGTACAACATGAAGCATAATATTATTATGTATGCAAATTTTTTTATTTAGCTTTTATATTTTTTTCCCATTTTTCTCACATGGTATTAGAGCTGGGTGAACAAATATCTCCACTATTTCCAATTCAGTAAAGTCGTGATTTCTCTCTCAATATTTAACGAAAGATAAAAATTCAATATGTTTTGGAAAGGTTAGATATAGTAGAACAAAACCCATAAATGTTTTGAATATGTTTTGCATAATGAGAGAAGTTTTGTGTAATAACCACCCCTGATTTGTTTTGTTTGTTTACTAAGTATGATGTAGATTGCAGATTTGTGTTTGTTTCAAGTTCCATTCAACATGTTGTGGCATTCATAGAAAACATTGCATAGAAAGGAAATGAACATGGATTTGCATCATATCATATTGAACCATTACAAATCATCTTGGCATATAACAATAATTGAAACCAGACTTAAAGAAATACATATCAGACCTGATTACAGTCATATAAGTCCATTTCTTTGTCATACATTGAGCAGAAAATGCATACAACTCCTCATGGAAGACACCAAATGCAAAGCTATCAAACCCCAACATTCTCCTTCACATTGACCATCATTCAACTGTGAAATGACACCATCAACAATGTGTTGCAGACCTCTGAAAGTCATTCTGAGAAGAAAATCTGAAAGTCCAAACCCCCCAAAATGGTATGGTTCCCTAAGAGGGGCAAACAGCTCCAATAAGTCAATCCTCCACCAAAAAATATAAGTGAATACTCTAAATGAGGTGCCCAACAGAGAGGAATCTATAGGATCAATGCCCAGAACGAAATTCCAACCACAAACAGAGTTATGAACAGATTAGTGCTTCTAGCCACTCAAAAGATGTACTTTCCCAAAACTCGGAAAAAGTATATTAGACCCCTGGAAATGGATTTCAAACAGCTCCAAATACACTCCAAAAGATGCAAATCATTCATCAAACCAAAATCTTCGATCTCATATCAAAATACAGAGAAAATTTTCATTCTAACTCCACCAAAATGACAAATAACATAAACTCTGTGAATGCAAAGGTCATCCCTAAGGTAGAATCACCCCAACCAGCTAGGGTGGATCTCTCACCACTGAAACCAACAACTAGAGATGAGGGTTTTCGTCCTCAACCAGCAGAAAATGGAAACCTGGAGACTATGATGCAGGGTTCGTACCCACAGGCCCCGAACCCGGTTCTGGTACGCACCCAGTTCTGGTACGTCTGTGGGTACGTGCTGGGTATGCACAGGGTGCGTGCCTAGCACTGTGGGTTCGCCAGGGTGCGCGGGTGTGTGCACCCTGGCGAACCCACAGTGCTAGGCGCACATCCTGTGCGCACCCAGCACACACCCAGCATGAACCCAGGCGAACCTTTGATGATTGATGACTTAAATGTGTGCACCTCTGTGAGAAACGTGAATGAGAAGTCTGATATACTTCCTCTAGGAATGCACAGGTATAGAACAGTCTAATATAATATATTTATTTTGTAAATCAGACATCATTGATGATCATAATACTGCTGTTTCTCAGTATTACCAGTTTGAAATCTGAATGTAGTTTATTGCTCTTCCTTCCTGAGTCTCAACACCATATAACAAGGTAAACAGTAATGCCAAACAGTCTTCAAGGACCTGAAATTACAATTCTAGTTGTGCTTAGTCTGCTCAGATCAGTATAAATGTAATGATCAGATTTGGGATAATCAGATTTATACATTCACTGTTTATGAAAGCATATTCTTATCATTTGCTTCATGCCATGATTTAAGTTTGATAGAAATAGAATATCCAACAAACTGGTAAAACAATCGCAAAAACATCATTCATCTTGGTAGAGACTTCACATTCTCTAATTTTTCACATAAGGAAAATCAATTGAATCATGTTTCATGAACTACATTTTGTAATTCAGTAATTGTGATGATTTCCATTGGAATAGTGAACATAGACGTATATGATTTCATTGATATGGCTTATTTGAATATTTTTCAACTATCAATTGGCATTTAATATTTATCTTTGGCATTTGGCATTGTTCAATGATCAAGTATCATACTATGAAATGATTTAGACTTTTAGTTTTACAATTTTGTATATTTCTCTTATTTTTTTGTATATATATATATATATGCACACACACACACGTACCCATACGTACCAAAACCCCTAAAAAAAAATTTCACGTACCCACGTACCGGGTTCTCGTACCCGCACCCGTCCTCGAACCCGAACCGGTAACTTAGCCTGGAGACAATCTAGCAGCATCATGTTATGTTGCCAAAATAGAGATATCCAAATGAGAGCCCAAAAGGTGAATATATAGAGATGAGGAGGAATTAGGGCAACACTTTTCAAGTTTAACTTTCCCTCCAAGATGCTACGCCCCCCTCATGAGTCCTTTTGATTTATTTTTAATTTTTTCCTTGTCTCTGCCAAACTTGGCATCCCACTTTTGGAGGCAAATATTTAGCTTTTAAAAACAACTTGAGTCACCTTTTTGCTAGACGTGAGTCAAGGGGGTCCTTTTATGAACACACAACCCTCACTTAAGTGATAAAGTAACTTTATAACATAACTTAAGTGATAAATAATAAATATTAATTCAATCACCCTTAGAACTCACCAAGCCGATTAGAAATATTGCACTGCACTGTTGAAGAATAGACGTCAGGACCAGCTGCTAAAAATAACGTTTACTAAAAATAGAAAATTTCTAAAAATAGTATGTGTGTCCAAACACCAAACCAGCTCAATCTGAGATACACTAAAACTTACTAAAAATAGCGAGTGCTAAAAATGACCATTGCTAAAAATAGTAATCCCTATTAGAAAACTTTGAAAACCATCACAAAGTCCAACACAAAGCCCGAGTTCCCTAATCAACTCCACTTATCCTATGGGAACCCTAGAATAGGCTAATGGAAGCTCAAATTGATCAGGTGCAAGAAGGGGACATTACAATCCTCCCTCCCCAAGATTGCTTGTCCTCAAACAATCAAAACTCTGGATTTTGTCATATCTACTCACTCTCCAAGTAGCATCCTTCATTGGAAAGTTCTTCCACTTCACTAGATACTCCTTGATCACCCTCTTTTGTAGAGTACATTCCTTGACATCAACCACAACCTCCAAAACCAATATCAACTTGCCTTCCTCATCCAAAGGAGGCAACTCTGTAGAAGGAACCACATTTTGACTAAGTTCCTTTTAAGGCGAGAAACATGGGAGACATTGTGCACCTTGCTACTCTCAGGTAGCTCAAGGTCATAATCGACCTCACCGATCCTCCTAGTGACTTTGAATGGCCCATAGAAGTGGGGCTTAAGTTTCTCTGACACACTCTTCTTTTGAGTGGACTATCTATAAAGCTGCAATCTCAAGTAAACTATGTCTCCTACCTCAAAGCCGGCTTAGTGTGATGCTGATCAACATACAACATCTACTGATTATGTGCATGTTGTATATTATCCCTCAGAGATCTCATGACATCCTGACTCTCTTGAAGATCTTTGGCTCTAGGCATCTTGCAATCTCCAAAAAGTAAGTCAATGAAGTTGGGAGCTTCATAACCATATAACGCCTTAAATGTAGACATCCTGATGGACATATGAAAAGTAGAGTTGTAACAAAACTCTCCCAAATGCAACCACTTAACCCATGCCTTCTGCTGCCCTGAAATATGGTTGTGTAGGTAACCTTCCACCCATTTATTGACAACCTTTGTTTGCCCGTTAGTCTGGGATGATAGTTGGTGCTAGGAGTCAACTCGGTGCCACATAATTTGAATAGCTCCTGCCAAAACAAGCTCATGAACTTGGTGTCCCTATCACTGATGATGGTCTTAGGTGTTCCATGGAGCCTAAACACCTCTTTGAAGAACAAATCTGCCACTTGCATTGTTGTATACCCTGCTGATATGACAAAAAAATGAGCAAACTTGGTCAATCTATCCACCACCACAAAGATACAATCCTTCCCTTGCACCTTGGGAAGCCTTGTAATAAAATCCATCGATATGCTTTCCCACTTTTGAGTAGGAATTGACAAAGGTTACAATAAACCAATAGGGTAAGTATGTTTGTTCTTATTTTGTTGTGTTGTACCCAAACCAATTTTTTTTTTTGCTTCGTTAAGGCATTTTGCTAATAGAGTCTTAACCTTGTTAAAGTGATGTCAAAACATTGTTTTTGGGCAAGTCAAGTATGGACTTTGTGTCAGTCTGATGTTTGGAAGATACTAGTAAAATTTGAAAAAATTGAAAATTAGGGTTTTTCAAGCTCCTGTTTTAGTGCCCGAAACCCTAAAAATTTAAACTTGTTAGAATTGACTGAAAATTGTTTTGAATGGCTTATTTTGCTTCACAATCACAATGGTGAAGTTAGATTTAGTTAAAACTCAGTCTAAGTCTGGTGGGTAGTTTTCACTTTTTCATATGGAGAAATGGAATTTCTAGGAATCGTCAATGGTAGATGGCCAGAGGCTAGGTGTTGAAATCTAAGCCTAAAACGCTCAAATGAAGAATCTGTGGCGAGATAAGTACTAAGTAATGCTTCGTCTTGGAGGAGATTTTTGGCCGGGATGAAAATCATTAGAATTTGGCCGACTCTGGAGCACCAAAGCCCTTGGAGGCCAAGGGCGCCCTAGATTTTAGAGGCCTAGATGTTAGTTTTGAGACTTGTCACTTCCAGGAAGATTTGTCAGGAATACTGTTAGCTTTGCGGTGAGCTATCCAGCCAGCCTGAAAGATATGTCTAGCACCTGATATGGGAATTCAGCGAGAGACGAGGAAGGTGGAAAATGACTTAACATTGGAGGGAAAAGTGCAACTTTTGAGAAAGGCGCCCATCTTTTTGAGAGGTCAAAGGTTTTTGATCAAACAACACCTAGGATGTTTGTCTCACATTTGCTTAGGCTTCACAATGCATCCGTCAGCGGGTGAATCTGAGTTGTTGAATTGCCCGAGCTAGAGGTCAAACGCGAGGTTAAATCTTGGTCAAAATATTGAGGCAAAAGCAAAAGAGCACATTTTGAAAAAGGCGCTTGAGCTTTTGGAGCCTTGAATGCCTTCTTTTTGATGATCTCAGGTATTCATCATGACCGTGTTACATTCATCTCTCCATTGTCTTCATCAAATCAGAAGTTGACTCGGTAGCCTAAAGCCGGGGTTTTAGTGATATTTTGGCCAGTTTGAGAAATGGCTATCTTTGGGATGAAAAGAGCACATTTTTCAAAAGGCGCCCTTGATTTTCAACCCCCAGATGATGTTTTTAGAGGAAGTGCTCTCTTGAGGTTGTTGTGTGGAATGAAGCTAGCTCTGTAGTGAGCCAGTTATCCAGTCCTGAAACTTTGTCTAACAAAAGTTATGGAGGATTCGGTTTTGCTTTTGTATGGAATAAAGATGGAGGAAATTTGGCTAAGTTTGAGAAAAAGCGTAGCTTTTGCAAAGGGCGCTTAGATTTTTGAGCCCTTAGATCTTAGTTTTGTGGTCTGCAATCTCAAGGAGTGTTTTGATCAGTTTTTGTCCTGCTCTGCAATGCAACTATCAGCCAATCAATCGGTGAGGTCAGTCAATCAGTGTTAGGGATTGAACAGAGGCTCTGGAGAGGTTCAAAATCTAGTTTTCATGAAAATGGTTGTTTGAAGAAAAACGCCAAAAATCAAAGTTGATTTTTCAAGACTCAAAATCACATGTGTGCCCTAAAAGAGGAATTTTAAATATTATTTCATTATTTGAATTTTGAATTTCAATTGAAGTGAACGATTTTTGGGTTGTCATCTTCAGTTGACATCTTTGCATGTCAGGTGCTTTTTCAGTTTTGCATGTTGAGTTAACTAATTGCATGTCCAGTTAACTGGTTTGCATGTTGAGTTATTATTTTGCATGTTCACTTAACTGAAGCGCATGTCAAGACTTAACTGAAGCTTTAATGCATGGCGCATGTCAAGATTTATCTCAAGATATCAAAGGATGGCGCTTTATTTAATATTTTTAATTGAAACTTTAATGCAAGGCGCTCTATTTGGGATTTTTAACTGAAGTCTTGAAGATGGCGATTTATTTTATGTCAAATATTAAAGCATGGTGCTTTATTTAGGGCATATTGATCATCAGTTAACTATTTTGAGAGCCAATCATAGGCTAGGCGTGGGTTTTTTGAGGTCCAATCATAAGCCAAGCTCCAGTTTTAGGATTTGCATGCATTTACCACGCTTTTGATGAGAAAGCCTATTTATTCAAACTTAGGCGTCCATTATTCTTCATCCCAAGCAAAGAGAGATACGTCTTTCTTGAGCAAACAAGGCTTTGAAGGTGTTACAGGTGTCAAATTTCAGTGTTCTTCGTAGCAACATATCCAGTTTGTTTAGAGGAAGGATATTCCAGACTTCATTTTTCATTTGCATGCAAGTTTCATCAAATTCCAGTCAAGCATAGGCGATTTTCTACAGAAGCTGAATAAATAAAAACAAACTTCTATGTTATGTCTAATTTCTTCTATTCTCGTCTTAGGTATTCTTCGCATGTCAAAGAAAACGACAAAATTTTCAGAGTTTGATCATATGGGTTCACATACTTCAGCATCAACATCAAAACCCATATCTTAGATTTTTCCGAGAAAATTGCTCTGTAGCTTTTATTCTAAAGCTCTGTGCTTTTTTCTGAGAATTTCTTTGCATGTGGGTCAGAAACACATCTTTTCCAAAATCGAGCTATCTAGGTTGCTTTAGATTTCCATTCAGCATAAAACCCATGTTCCAGATTTTCTCGGGAAAAATTGCCCCGAGCGAGCTCTAGAACTAGTACTTTTCTCGACTGAAAAACCTTTGCATGCCTTGCTAAAACTCAATTTTTTGAATTTTTATTGATTTAGGTTGTCTGATAATTTGATTCTACACAAAACCCACGTTCCAGAAAATTTTCCCACCATAAGCTATTTTTAGCCTTGTCCAGGGATTTTTAGCCTTTTTCGGAAAGTTGTCCGAACATACCCAACTTCACAGTCAAAAGTCCTCATCGGTCCTAATGCATGACTTTGTGAAAACCATTGATACAGACTTAGGTCATGTCTATCCTGTGATCAATCTGAGTGCTTTAGAGAATATTAGCAACAACATAGTTGGCATACTCGCAGAGAACTCGCCGAGTCTTAAAAAACTCGCGAGTTTTTTTAAAAAACGAGTTTTTGCGAAGTTAACTCGCCAAACAGGGAAAAACGAGTTTTTTCGAGTTTTTGAAAAAACTCGTGAGTTTTTAGTGGCGAGTACTCGCCAAAAACTCGCGAGTCCGTGTAAAAAACTTGCCTGCGCAGTGTTAAAGGCTGAAGATGTCTTTTATGTTGTTCATTTCATTTCAAAATCATTTGATACTTTGTGTGAGGAGCGAAAAACCCCCCCAAGCAAGGAGATATCATTTCCAACGATTTTCCATCGAGGAGAGCGGATTCAAATGCCATTTTGTGTGGATTTTGAAGGGAAATTCGATTCACAGGTTGGGTTTTTGTTTTTGTTTTTTGTATTTGATTAATTATTTTCTTTCATTCTTCTTGCAAAATAATCATTCCAAATTGAAAAAAAAACATGATAGAGCACAAAGAAACAATTTTTTTGCATTTAGAATCCAAAAAACAAGATTCATCACAATCTTTTGTTGATTTTTGCTGATTTTTTTCATTTTTTTCACTATTTTTTGAAATTTTCAGACCTAGGTTCATTTTTTGTGTAGAATGATAAGATTAGTTAATAATGTTAATTGATAATTCATTTAAACACATTTGTATCAATTTAAATCAAATTTAGCTCTAGATTTTTGAAGTTTTAATGATTTTAGGTTGTTTTTTAAATTTTTTTGTATTAAAAAACTAATATGTTGTACATATTTTTGAATGTGTAGATTGATCATTGATCAGTGAATACACATTACACACTATAATGGCTTCTGGCTCTGGTTCAGGCTCAGCATCAGGTTCCGCCCCCGCCCCATCAAGTTCCACCCCTCGCACACCATCATCATGGGTTCCAGGCACTCGTCCTGCAGGGGCTAGAGACCCTACATGGAAATATGGTGTCAGAGGGCCAGTGCCTGGAACAGTTGTTTGCGGTGAATGCAAAAATACATATCATGGAGGCATAAATCGCCTCAAATACCATCTAGCAGGCATTCCTCAGCGTGATTCCAAGGTTTGTGGGCAGCCCAAAGAAGAGATTAGAAGAGAGATGCTTGCCCTACTTTCACTTGCTGAGGAAAAAAAAATGCAAAGGGAGAGGGCTAAAAAAGCCATAGCAGCATCCATAGCCAGTGGACATGCGCATGCCCATGGGACTCAGGAGCACGGGGTCGAGCACATGGAGATAGAGTCAGATGAGGATGCAGATATTATTGGCATTGTGGGCTCTCTTCATGGTCCACGGATTCGCACTCATGGCACATCCTCCACAGCCACACCATCCTCTAGGCCCCCCTTTTCCTCTAGTTCGACTAGAGTGCCAATGCCACCACCACCTTCATCTTCACGCAACCCACAGAGTTTTTTTGTGCCAAGAAACACACCAGGAGCACAGGGATCATTGGAGGCTACAGGGTGGAACAAGGAGGTGCATGAACATGCCAGCATGGCATGTGCTGATTTTTGGTATTTCAATAACATACCATTCAATGTGGCGAGTAGTCCCTATTGGCACAATATGGTCACTTCATTGACAGTTGCGGGAAAAGGCTTCAAGCCACCTTCTCGCAAAGATTTGAGTGGGAGGTAAGTGACAAGTCAACTTAAATTTTATGTTCTTTAATTTAAAATTTAAATTAATTTATTATTTATGTTGAATTCAAGCTATTTTTTGTTTAAAACTTACAATTTTGTACTTATTTAATTATTTTACTTTGTACTTGCAGGTTGCTCACAAATGCAACCGAAAGGGCAATGCATGTGGTGGAAGAGCAAAAAACTAAATGGAAGAAATTTGGCTGCTCAATTCTTTCTATGGGTGGACGGATGGGAGAAACCGCACCATCCTTAATTTTTTGGTTGCTTCCAAAGGTGAAGTTGTGTTTTGGAAGTCGGTGGATGCTTCCAACAGGATAAAAACTGCAGATACATTGTGTACGTTGTTGGATGAAGTTGTGATGGAGGTGGGGATTGCTAATGTGGTGCAAGTCATCACAGATAATGCAGCAGCGTATGTGGCAGCTGGAAGGATGCTTGAGAGTAGACATCCATCACTCTTTTGGTCACCTTGTGCGGCTCATTGCCTTGACCTTCTTTTGGAGGACATAGGCAAACTTGTTTGGGTGGCACCGATTGTAGATGATGCAAGGAGCATCACAAAATATATCTACAATCACCCTTGGGTTCTTAATTTGATGAGAGAGCATACGCAAGGGAAGGAGTTGGTGAGATCGGGTGCCACAAGGTTTGCAACAATTTTCCTAACGTTGCAAAGCATTTTGGATTCTTTGGGCTCTCTAAAACAAATGTTCGTGAGTCAAGCATGGAATGACTCCTCATATTCAAAGAAGGCCGAAGGAGATAGAATTTCTGCAATAGTCTTCGACCCCTTGTTTGCACAAAAAGCTACAGAGATCGTGAGGGTAACTTCAAAACTTTGATTTTAATTTTAATCTCAAGTTGAATATAAATATATATTTTTTAATTTAACTTTAAGCCTTTCATTATAAATTTCTAACTTTGATCTTTTTGTATTTTTAATCTAGGTGTCGGAGCCCTTGGTTAGAGTCCTCCGCTTGGTAGATGGGGATGAAAACCCAATGGGATACATTTATGAGGCCATGGATAGGGCCAAGGAGGCCATCAAAAGTTATTACATGGGGGACAGCCTCAAATTTGATCCCATATGGGAGATTGTTGATAGGAGGTGGAACAATCAACTCCACCAACCCATCCATGCAGCAGGGTACTTCCTCAACCCTTATCTCTTCTCAGAGAGCTTCTCTGATCCTAATGGAGAGGTTATGGAGGGGCTCACAACATGCATTCAGAGGATGGAACCCGAGGTTGCAGTGAGAGACCTCATTGTCAGGGAGATGGATATATACAGGGAGGCAACTGATAATCTCTTTTCTTCGGAGCTGGTTGTTAGAGGAAGAACCACTCTGCCACTAGGTATAAAATTCAGAGTCTTTAAATTTTAAGTTTATTTCACATGCATCTTGGAATTTGATAAAATGTGTTTTGACTTTTGACTTTTGAGTCTTTGACTTTGTTTTCTAACTCTTCAATTTTTATTTTTATTTTTGCAGATGTTTGGTGGAAAAATTGGGGTGGAAAAACCCCAAATCTACAAAAAATTGCCCTCCACATTCTATGTCAGCCTTGTAGTGCATCCAATTGTGAGCACAATTGGAGCTTGTTCGAGTCCATTCACACGAAAAAGAGGAACAAGTTAACACAAAAGCGCCTCAATGACTTGGTCTTTGTGCAATGCAACCTTCGGTTGCTCATAAAGAGAGTTGAAGAAAAATCACTGGATCCTATTGACTTAGATGAGATAGATCCTTATAGTGATTGGATAGTGCGAGAGGAGCAGCCTCCATTGTTTAGCGCAGATGAAATCCTTGACTTTGAGAGAGAGGCAATGGAGGATGTGGGTGCATCAGGAGTCGGAGATATAGGGTTGGATGAGATCCAGCCAGAGCCAGCAGCAGTAGCACCGCATCCACCGCCACCAGCACCACGCACACGCGGCAGGACTAGAGGACCCACCCCTTCTTCCCTAGTTGTTGCTAGACTAGGGAAGAGGAAAGCCTAGCATGTTGTATTTAGTTGTTGTTTAGTATTTGCTTCTAGTTCTAGTTTTACTGTTTTCATGTATCAGACTTTCAGGCTTTTAGCCATCGGGATTCCGCATGAGAATGTGATTTTGTAATCAATTTACATTAAAGTCAATCAAAATTAATAGAAAACACTTTTGTACTCATTTATGGATTCATTGGATTCATCTTGTCATTGAATTTTGCAAAAAAAATGTGTTTTTAATGAAAATTAAGCAATTTTTTCATTTCCTGAGTTTTTTGCCAAGTTTTTGGCAAGTTTTAAAAAACTCTCCAATTTTTCCCTTGGTGAGTTTTTTGTTGGGGCGAGTTTTCCAACTATGAGCAGCAATACACTGAAGAATATTGAACATTCTGGGTTGCTGGCAGCAGGATCTATTCCTATCGCAGCTTTCGATCTCGAGTTTGTTCTTGCTTGCATTAAGCATTATGACTCGTCTACACGACAAATCAGATCAGTTGATGGGAGAGTCATCTGCAGTCTTAAGCCAAAGGACGTAGAGAAATGCTTTGCTATTCCTCCTCGTTCAGACAATTTCACTGTGATTATTGAGGCTTGTGAGAAGATATGGAATGAAGATCAAGAACGTTTACAAAGAAAGGTTTCTCAGAGATGGTTGAAGATTCAAAAGATTAACATGCCTAAAAAGGTTGGTCATGGTGAATTCAAGGACGAGGTTGCTGTTTTGATAACTCTACTCGATCGAGTTACAGGTCAGGAAGAGGCAAACATTTTCCGACCATGGATGTTTTACATCATTTCTAGGATCCTTGATGGCACAAAATTTTTTGACTAGGCCATGTTGATCAGTGATTGCCTTCATCCACAGATTACTGGATTCCTTAAGATTCACGAGTTTCACATGGTGTCTCACCTGGTCTACTTAGTTGCATCTCAAGGCAGTTATAGACACCTGAAGACTAACGAGACTCTTGTGTTCAGTGTGTTCACGAGTACTACTCTTAGTTGGAGTTTTCTAAAGCTAAACAGGATTTTAGGGCAGCGAATGATCACTTTTTCATGAAGATAGTTAGGGATCTTGACAATGAAATGCACATCCGGATTTTTGTAGAGGCAAAATCAGCGATGGAGACTTGGGCGGATTGGTTTATTCAATTCCCTACTTTCGCATTCATTTGGGTTTATGGATACATCGGAGAGCCTCTAATGTTACCAAGGTACTCGTCAGACAAGATCCTTTTCATGGAGTTTCTCGGATAAATTCAACACGTTCACTCTTTTCTTCGCAGTTGCCATAAGTCTGCAGTTTCCTTTCCTTTTGGATTGGGTATTTTCACATGCAGAACTGCCACAGATGGTAAGTTTATGATGAACTAACTTGAGAGATTTAGTTTCAAATTTCATGTTGAGAGGCGTTCCTATGATCCTTTGGGTCAATATGCAACCAGGTTGGAGCGAGGGATTGCACATAAGCCAACACTTGAAGACTTTTGGGCTAATTGCGAGGATGAATTCGAGGTTCGTCGTCGTCACTAATGCAAACTCACTATTACTCAGCTCTTTGACTACCTATCAAAGGATGTTGACGGTCTATCAGATGATGGCGGAGAAGTTCTGCTCAGTTCATATGTCAAAGATCAAGTTGCTCAGCAATTACTTCGCTCACCAGATTGGTGTGTGTTGATGTGATTTTCATGACCGCACCAACACAGAATAAAGTTTCCCAACGGATACTCTATCCTCTCTTGAACAAAGTTTCCTGCATGCTAAGATTGTGAGATAGATCATGCATTTAACTCCAAGGTTCCTTCATGCAATAGAATACCCTCAGTTGGCTCGATGTGTTTTGTTGGTATTTCAAGGGGACTTACACAATTGTTCGGCAGATGACAGCAGACGGAAGATTAAGGGCTTCACGTGGTTCGAATGATTTGGAAGGTAAGCACAAGTTTCCTAACACTAACCAGAAATGAATTGAATTTAAAATGAGTGTAGGGCCTAAGAAGTTTATGTTCTATCTAAGAGCGGGACGTGGGATCAATCTCGACAGACTTCGACTAGACTCTGCTCCGCCTCACGTTGGACAACTTACACAAAGTCGGTGCAATCTTCAAGGGAGTGGCAAGAGGTTTTCAAATTATAACTCAACATGTAAGTACCATCAAAACGACGCATACAAACACATGAATCACAATCGAAGTTAATTTTGTAATGTTTTCTAGTTAACCACACCAGGCAAACTTGCCGTCAACAAGCCGCTAGTGGTATGGATAAAAATGAAGTTGCCTCGATTAACACCACAAATCCACAGCTAACAACTACTTGCATGAAAATGAAAACTACTCTATATTAAGTTACTTCTTGATTCTATGTGAATTGGAAGGACGAAGAAGCCTCGCTAGCTACTCATAACAAAGAGGAGATCACCATCAATGAAAAACTCTTTTATTATGAAAGTGTTCACAACAACTTCTTACAAAGTATTCAAATGGAAGACTTTCCTTCCTTTTCAAACTACACTATGCTAAGCTATCAACTACACTATCAATCTCTCTGCTCTAGTCTCTAGTCTGATTTAGTGTCTAACTCTACTAAAGTACAAATGAGGGGGATGCCCCTTTATATAGCTGGCCAAGTCCAATGGATGACTCAGATTGCAATCGGTTGGATGGCTTAGATCAAGCCACCTTAGACCTAAACAAGATTCACCCTAAAAACCGCCACAAAGAAGAGTGGGGTAATAAATGAGCAATTAATGGCCACCATCTTCTAGAAGATTCTTGTTTTGAAACGCATTCACACTGTTCTTGTTCTTCTTCTTGACTGCAAACTGGATAAGTCTGGTCAACATTGCTTCAATTTCTTGGACTGGTCTGGCAGGCACGTTCTCAATCTTGAAACTTCGAGGCTGTAACTTTTAAACTTGTTTGCATTTTGAGTTGTACGAAGCACGCTGGAGAACATCTTTTGGGTCATCGAAGGACTTCACACTTGAGAGTAATTCCTCTATTTTGTTCTTCAATCTGTCATGTTGTCGGTCTTCAACGCCTAGGCCTTCATCTTTTCCTCTATCCTGGACTTGAAAGATTTTCTTGTCTTGAACTTAAACATTTCTTCTCTGCCACTTGAGTAGGGCACATACTAGGCCTCAACACTTAGCCATTTCTTGCAATTTTCTTCTTTCATGTTTTGGGTGCAACTGAGATTTCGTGGAGGAGCCCAAAACATATAACTTCATCCCTTCCAAGGTTGCAACGTTGTTTTGGGTTGTTTGCACCATCACCTCAAGTCATCGTGCTCTGACCTCTACGTTCATCTTGCAAAACAAACAAAAGGAAGAACATCAAAACACTTCATAATGTAAATTTACCTTACTCATCTGATTTTCATGCTCTGATCCTTGAGGTTTGAGTGATCTCTTCATCTAATAGGGTTCATCATTTTCCTCCAGCACAACTTTTGCCTTTAAATTCCTCTTGCCTTAGAATATTTCTGCATTATCATTCATCCCCCTTAGAGCGCATCTGGAGACTTGAGCTTCCGTTTTCATTTCACCGGCTGAGGCGTTCACTCTGACATTTCATCCAACTCTGGCTCGAGAAAATTGCTTTCATCAGGAACCTGATCAAAAATCATCTAGTCATTCAATTTCAAATTCATCACTTAAGGCATTTTATCTTCAAAAACATCATTTATTCCTTGCCTAAGAAATTTTTTTAAATTTTCCCCTTAGAAAATTTATCAATCTGGTGCCTATCAAAAATCTTCACCATGGAATCCTTGGCAAGCTGTGGAAGACTTTGAAATCAATTCCTCATCGAAGACGTCCAATACCCAGAAGAAAATTTCCTTCAGAAAGCATCAAATTCATGTGTCTACAAACGAAGGGGTACTTTTAATTTTTTGAATTTCAACCTTAGAAAAATATTTGTCAATCAAAGTCTATTCTTATTCTTCACATCCGGGTGAATTTTCTTGCCTTTTGACACTTAGGAAAATTTCAAATTCATCCTCCTGCCAGCTGGGCGCATTTTGGACTTTCTACTGCCATTTGCATACATGCCTTAACAAATTTCATCATCCTCTCAAGTCTGGGCGTATTTTCTCTAGAGAAGGTGGAATTTCAATACTAGGCATTTTTCAAAGAGCCAACACCTTTGGGCGCATATAGCTAGGGGTCAGGCAATTTTATAACTTCGAAAATTTTCAAGCCTTCTTTTCCAAGTTGGGCGCGTTTTAGGGGGGCAACATGAACCTTCAACAACAATCCTCAAGTCATCACCTTAATGGGCGCATTTGACATTGTGCACTTTCATTTTCAAACACTAAGAAAAATTTCCACTACTTCAGGTTGCTAAGGCGCATTTAAGGACCTCTACTTCCATTTTGTGAAACTTAGCATATTTTCTATCTCCACCTCTTCATTTAGGCGCATCTCCACCCTTGAGCCTTCAATTTTCAACACTTAGGCGTTTTCTTACCTCCCTTCTTGAGTTGGGCGCATTCGAGGGTATCTACCTTCAATTCCGATGCCTTAGAAAGATTTTGAGTCACCTTCTTTCCTTTAGGCGCATTTGGACCCTTCAACTTTCATTTTTTTTTTACACTTAGAAATTTTTTCCATGCTTCTTCAAGTGTAGGCGCATTCACCACCTTGAGGTTCCATTTTCCATCACTTAGAAATTTTCACATCAACTCATCTTTCATTCCCTCTCAAGGGCGCATTTAGGGAGAGCTACTTTAAGTTTGGAACACTTAGAAAAAAAAACTCCAAGTATCTCTTTCTTCCTTGGGTGCATTTACCTAGGAAAGCTTCCATTTTACAATACTTAGACAAACTTCAAGGCATCTCCCGAACTAAGGCGCATTTACCACCTTTAACTTTCAATTCTCATCACTTAGAAATTTTTTTAGGTTCCTCCACTGACTTTGGGCACACTTAGCTAGGCCTACTTCCAACTTTCAATACTTAGAAATTTTTTATCAACTCTCCTTTACCTTGGGCGCTTTTGAGGTGGTGTGCTTCCAATTTCATATGCCTTAGAAAATTTTCTTGCCTTCTCAACTTCTTGGGCGCATATGGAGTGTCCAGCTTCAAAGTTTCAAGCACTTAGGTAAATCTTCACCCCATCCACTAGCTTGGGCGCATATAAGGTAGTGAACTTTCAGTTTTGATGCCTTAGAGAAATTTCTAACTCCTCCTCTAGGTTAAGGCGCATTTTAGAGGGTGTGCTTTCATTTTTCATACTTAGAATATTATTCAAGTGCCACTCTTTACCTTGGGCGCATTTTGGGGTTGGTACTTCAAATTTTCAGCACTTAGAATAATTTCCCATGCTATCTCCTCCCAAGGGCGCATATTGGGGGTCTAGCTTTCAATTTCAAGCACTTGAAATCTTTCATACCAATCTTCAGCTTCAAGGGTGCATATGAGGAGGTGTGCTTCAAGTTTGAAGTACTCAGAAACTTTTCAATCACTCCTTCAACTTCAAGGGCGCATTTTCATGCTGGAGCTTTCAATTTCACTAGCTTCAGGCTTTCAAGGGCGCATTCACCATGTCTACCTCCAATCAGACTTAGATGGATTTTCAACTTATTGCAGCTTTTTGTTTGCCCTCAGCAGCTATTTTTAGAAAGTTTCTCAAATTTTTCCATTCAAGTTGATTTCTAGCTCCAAAAGGCTTGATTTTCACTTTGCTTCGAACCTCGTGACATGGCCGAGCTGCTGATGCCTGATGCATGCGTGCCTCTGCTATTTTTAGTAACCTGCTAAAAATAGTAACTGCTCAGAATGAGCTCAAATTTCGCGTGCTGATTTCCTGAAGGATGTCGATCGTGGCCGGATAGTGCTTCTGTGTGAATGTCACGTTTTGCCCTAGATTTTAGGAAACCCTAATTCCTCTGCACAGGCTTGCTAAAAATAGTAAGTGCTTGATTTTTGAATCTCTGCAACTCTGTTTGATTTGAAATTCGCGCCATGGGGTCCTCATCACCTACTTGACCTGCTCGCGCTGGTGCCTCATGCTGACCTGCTATTTATAGCATGTTTTTGGAGGTGGTTTACTATTTATAGCAACTGCTTGATTTCGAGGCTTCCACAACTCTGTTTAACTTGAAATTTGTATGACGTGCTCCTCATGGGGTGACATGCTCGTTCACACTGGTGCCTGATGCTAACTTACTATTTATAGCCTGTTTCTGGAACGCCTTACTATAAATAGTAAGTGCTCCGATTGCCTTCAAATTTTACCGGTGGATAGCTTGAAATATACTGATCGTAGTGGGATACACCGGTTTTCGAAAATTTTGGTATTTTACCCCTCATTTTGAGTCCCGAAGTTGGAAACCCTAATTTGACTTGCATGTCGATCAAACGACCTCCGTTTGACTCCGTTTTTGTTGCATCTTGTTTTGTTCATGTTCTTGATGTTGCAGTGCTAGGAGGGGGCTGCCAGAGTGGATCTGCTAAAAATAGTAAGTTGCTGAAAAAGTGATCATCTCCGTTTGCATGTCACATCACCGCGTAGCTCTTGAAAAACCCATAAGGAATCACCTGACATGCGCTGAAAACTCTGACATGCAAACCCTAAAAATAGCCTCGGAAGACGGCTCTTGAAAAAGTCATGATCCTGGTTTGCATGTTATACCATTGCGAAGCCCTCGAAAAACCCACAAGGAATATACTGACATGCGCTGAAAACTTCAGCATGCAAACCCTAAAAATAGCCTCTGAAGGTTGAATACTGAAAGTCATCGTCTCATTTTGCATGTTATATCATCGCATAGGTTTCAGAAAACCCAGAAAGAATCTCCAGACATGCATTGAAGAACTTTGCATATGAACCCTAAAATCTGCTCCCGAAGCTGAACTTGCTAAAATTAGAAAGTTGTCAATTCTGGCTCAAATTTTGCAAGCAGGTAGCTCACAATGTTCTAAGTGCAGTGCAGTCGTCAAAATTTGAAAATCTCAAGAAAACAAACCCCAAATTGGCACTTACTAAAAATAGCAAGTCATCGAGGTTCATTGAAATTTAGCCGGGAACCTGCTGGAAGCATGCTGACTGCGTTGCCAACCTCAGATTTCAACTTACTTACTCCATTTGACTTCAAATTGACCAGAAAATTACAAACCCCAATTCCCAAACTTAGCCAAAATCTCACGTTTAGGCTCAAAGGCGGGCACATCCCGGAAAGCAGACAACAAAAAGAAAGACAGAGAGAGAGAGAGAAAACAAAAGCCAAAAGACGAGGAATGGAGCAAAAATTAGGGGGGTCCCCATTTGCAATGGGGTGATGTGTGAAAAGGTCACAACAGAAACTATATACTAGCAATCGCACCTTGGTGTGCAATTTGGTATGCCGAAGAGGTATGGAAGGTTAATTAGGGAGAAAATGATATTAAATTGGTTGGTCATTTAAAAATTGATTTTGTTTTAGCTCTTTTTCTTTCTTTTTCTTTGCCATTATTACTTGCCTCATACTTACTTGAACATCCACCATAATTTCTCCAACTCAAACTCTATATTTTGCAACTTCAATCGATTGTCTTCTGATTAGTTATTAAGGGCAATATAACATAACTTTGAAAGGTTAGATCAGCTAATAGCTTTATGATTTTCCTAAGGAGGTGCATCATTATGCATTTATTAGTTGTCCTGCTATGCATTTTTTGTAGAACTGCCTCCTTATTTATAGTGGTATCATGCAATGTAATACAATGCTTGTGCATTCATAATTACAAGTGCCACAACTTGTTTATCTGGGCAGTGGATTCCTCCTATTGAAAGTAAAGCAAGATTCACGGGGTTGAACACCAAATTCCTGTTATGTGTTATTGAGCAGTTCTTGGTTGTTGGGCAGTGGCCAATAATGATCTCTGTACTCTTAGCTCAATGTATCAATTTACCTGTAAGCCATGAGCATATCACATAGCAAAATTAAGGTATCAATTGTCCTTGAAGAATTGCAATGATCTGTGCTATGAATAAAATTTGACAAGGGTAATGATCACATAAAAAATAATTATCCACTAGCTTTGTTGAATTTGCACAAATCATTCCAACTTGTCCATTCAAAGAGCAGATGAAGAAAGTGAATTTAGACAACAATGTTTGGCACCAATGGTACTCTGAACAGAAAACAGCTTACCTGTCTTTCTAATACATCATTTTTTCTTTTCTTTGTAATTCCGGTTCAAAGGAGCAACTCTCAAATAACTCATGACTCCAACTACAAATATTTCAAAATGGCTTTCAATTGAGAATTTGTTACAATAACTCATAACTCCAAGGACAGTGGCATGGCTTGATACCTTTATTTTATGCTTCAATGAAAAAGGAAATTTCAGGCCTGGTTTACAGTGGTACTGTCACAAGTTTCTGAATGCATCATATCAGGAGAGACTCCTATTTTACGTACTCTTCAATAAAGGAAGCAACTGCCACTCAAAATACACTGTACTTGAACAAGTCATTTGAGTTCAGAATTTTTTGTCTGCACAAGAACAGCCAACACAATCAAAGAGGTTTAAAGCCAAATCTAACCAAGGAGCTCTGGACTGGAGTTGGAAGACATTTGAAGCGATTGTCCTAAGGAAAGTTGAGTGTAGGAAATTCAAACAATAAAGAAACATAATTACATGCAGAGATCCAAAATTAAGTATTGTGGTGTAAGTCAAAAGATTAAGTAAAATCAAAATTTATATTCCTAATGTTGTCATATAATGAAAATATTGTGTTCAAGATTGCCAAAATCCTTGTGAGATATATTATGAAAGCAATAACTGTAGAACTGAGAGCTTCAGGAATTGTCATTCTGAGTTGCTTGGAGGTTCATATTTTTAGCTGCTACAGAGCATAGCACAGTTGTTTTCAACACTTCAAAGGATAACATGATGCAAAAGATTGTGCACGTTACATATAATTTTAAATTTTGGAATATAATTTTTTTAAGTGGAAAAGAAAAAGGAAAGAGCCCTTACACTGCTCGTGCATATATACATACACATTAAATTGGTTAATGCTCTTATAATATCATGAGATTAATATTTAAAATAGAATGTATGATATAGCAGCATCAAGGCTGTAATATTCTCTGCGTGACTTAAGGCATCATTGGCATCAGCCAATTTTGGTTTGAATTTTGGAACTTTTATTTTATTTTAAATTTTGTTGTGCTTGGATTAATCTTGTGTTAGTGGTGGCTGAGGCAGTTAGAGTTTTGGTGGCACATCGAGCTCTTCTATATACAATAAAGGTTGTTGACGTGACAAGTTAAGGAGATATACATTTTTGACGCCAGATGGGTAGTTTCTCTCAGAATTTACTCTACCAACAAGTGAAGAATATTTACAGCCACCCATTACTTAAAATTTGAGGTTAATCCTTGTACAAATCTCAAAAAAGGTTGATCAGAAAGATAGGAGCCTTACGAAGCACCATCTATCCTAGCAGTAAATGGATAATAAAGTGTTCAAAACTTCATAATTCTTGAATGGCACTAAGCAAACATAGAAGGAAGATATTTTAGTTGTATACTGACGCATCTGAAGGTAAAGAGATAATTTTGATGGTGCAAAATGCTTAGGCTACAAATACTTTTCTCTGAGGAATAATCAACAAAATGCTAATATACCAAACCATTAAATCTATATACAAAAAAGACTCTGTATTTTGTTACTCATGAATGTCCATAATCAGTAAGATTCAGTAGACATGTATGAAATTGTCTTATTTCATGTTTACTGTAGATTCAGTTATGTCCATAATCAGAAACCAAGCATTCATCAGAGTGCTGGAAAACAACTTCCTTCAGCCCTCAGCTTGGATTTTAACTTTAGTCACTCCTTTCTATTCTCCTATCCTCTTCACCTTTGACTCAAATCTTGATCTCTACACGTTTATGCTTTTATCCTTGACAATGCAATAGGCTTCTTTGTTGGAACCTACAAGGCAGCAGTTACAGCCTTATCATTCGGACCCTTAGGGATTAATTATTGTCAAATTTGTAAAGATGCCTTCTTTTATGATCTCTCCACTGTAAAAGACTTGGAAACAAAATGAAAAATAAATAAAAACAAAGTCATTCCTACCTTGAGAAGCTGTGTAACTTTAGAAACTATTTATGGAGTGGGACTTTTCCCAAGCAACAGAGCCTTAATGCAGCTACTGAGGGACAAAATATGTTTATCTATATTGGCCCCACATATTATATTAAATTAAAAATATTGAAACTTAAATATAATTTGTATTAAATATAAAAATTTAAAATATTAGACGAAATAAATATATTAGCTCAATTTCCTATTAAACATATGGTACAAGACAGCATGTCAGCATACATGCACTCCAAGCTCTCTAGAATGAATCTGCACCCTACACATTTGAAAATTTGAGCCACTTTAGTGTATGCCTAAATTAATTTATTAACAATGACCTTTTTTATGTTTCGTTCTATCACCCTAACACCAGGATAGGCAATGGAATTATTGCTGCCAAACAGATTGAACCACTATGAATCAGACAAAGAATTCCAGCTGAACAGCAAATTCTAATCATACAGATCGCAAAAAACAGAAAGAAAAAACAAAATTAAAATCCACCAGGTTTGCTCTAATATTAGAGAAAATGTATCATAGTTCATTCTTGATATGCTCAAGTTCATTTAAGATGAGCCCATAGTGATTTCACCACACCTATACAATTTCCTGGCTGCACCAAACCAGGTTCATTCAGGACAAACCCACAGTGATTTTGCCACCCCTTGTATGATTCCTCGGCCAAACTGAACTGGGTTCAGATTGATTCCAGATCCAAGACCTCTGGGAAACAAACCAGCAACCTAGCACTTAGAGTTGCAAGTTTGATCTAAGGTTACGTTAGACAGTTTGTTTCGAACCCTAGAGTGCAGAATCTGCATACCATGTATTGAACTATAACGAAAGTGGCATTTTGTCTCCTTCCACTATCACCAAAATTGCAATATGAGCTCATGAGGCCATCAGTTGCTAAAATAATCCATCTTATTAATTCTATATCCAACTCTGTTCACTCTCTTCTCAATTAAAATTCCTACAAATCAAGACCGAAAAATGTTATAAATGAACACAAAAAACTCCAAAATTCAGACTACCTCAATACTTGAAAGACAAATGATCCAACTCCCACTTTGGGTGATTGGTATCTTAACATGGCATTTGGGACAGGTTAAGACATTCATGAACCCAATCCTGATTATTTAGTGACAGCTTCATGTGACACTGAATGTCACTATCTTTTGCTGTCTTGGGGATGGGTGCAGCCAACAACCAAATGTGTGATGGATACATAGGTTACATGTTTGTGCCACCGCAAATATGTTACTCTGACTTCTTTGCAAAAACAGAGCGAATAAATGATCTGTGGGGCTACAAATTTCCCTGCAAACCTTTTTCATCTTCCTCCCACTTGTTCCAGTCACCTCAACATTCTGTCTTAGCCATTTTCTTGTATTGAAGGGAGTGAATGCATTAAGTTTTAAGTGTCTTAAGGTTGTACAAACAACTTACACGAACATAGATGCATGAATATTAAGTGTTAGTGGTAAAACCAACACATTTCTGATCAGCAATCATTCATTTTCATTTACATGCACTTGTGTAGAGATTCCATCTACTCTTTGCCTTCGTTTTCCTTACCCATGCTTGCCTTCAAACCAACTTTGTAACAGATGATCTTTAATGGCAATTTATCCTGCTACTCAAGATTTTTTATTTTTTATCTTGTTGTGCCCAATGAGATCATATAAACACTCTACTGTAGTTTGACATTGACTAATGGGTATATAGTCTGAAAGAAAGTGGCTTGTGCATTTGGCCAAGAATTGTTTCTTTTTCTTGCTTTTGGCATGCTTTTTTCTTGGGTGGAGCTGACAGGTTATGAGATGAATTTGAAAGGAGGTGACATTCCTCCCTTATTTGTGATCTGAAATGGTGCCAGGCAAACTCAAGAAAATTTCAAAGAGAAAGATGGAATAAAAGGATGGGATATTTTAAATCTGTTTGATGGTTGTTGGACGTTGTTGACTGATCAGAGGGAAGAAAAATGATTCCTGAGGAAAGAATGCTAATAGTATATATTGAGTAACTTGTATCTGCCTTTTTTTGCTCTGTTTTTACAAATTTGTGAATACAATACTCTTAGCCGCTCAATTGTGGGTATTTGGTGTGATTGGTTTTTATGCTGTGCAAATAAGAAATGCGTTGGTGAATGTAAAACCTGAAACAAATTATTTGGAAAAGACGAACTGGGGAGTGAGGGAATCAACAGTTTCAACAAAGCAAGCTCCATACCCAAAGGATAAAGCCCTCAGAACAAGCCACAATATTCTTCAACACCTAAAGCAATGACGTGCTAATTTGAAAACCTTAAACGTAACA
Organism: Sequoia sempervirens; assembly: GCA_007258455.2. NCBI lineage: Eukaryota > Viridiplantae > Streptophyta > Pinopsida > Cupressales > Cupressaceae > Sequoia > Sequoia sempervirens. The sequence continues at coordinate 929,109,741 of VDFB02281492.1, forward strand.
ATATCCCCGCAAAACCCTAAAATCTTACTAGTATCCCACAAAACTCGTCCCCCAAAAAATCCTTCACATAAAATAGCAAAGAAATAAAAACCCACAAAATTCTGCACTTCTTTGCTTTGCCAGAGGTAGATAGTTTTGTGAAGAGAAATCTTCTGTGTACAGAGAGGGAGAGAGAGGATCGGTTGGAGGAATAAAGCAGGCCGTTTGATGGTTGCTGGACGTTGTTGAGTGATTAGAGGGAAGAAAAACGATTCCTGAGGAAAGAATGCTAATAGCATATATTGAGTAACCTGTATCTGCCTTTTTTGCTCTGTTTTTACAAATTTGTGAATACAATATTCTTATCCTCTCCATACCCAAAGGTTAGCCCTCAGAACAAGCCACAATATTCATCAACACCTAAAGCAATGACGTGCTAATTTGAAAACCTTAAACGTAACAATATCTCGGAAAAACCCTAAAATCTTACCAGTATCCCACAAAACTCGTCCCCCAAAAAAGCCTTCACACAAAATAGCAAAGAAATAAAAACCCACAAAATTGTGCACAAATTTATAGTGGAGAAAACAATGGCAAGTGATTTACCTCAAGATTCTGCACAAATTTGAGACAATCTCGATCTCTTTCACTTGTTGCTAAACGAAAGCTTTTTTTCAATGAGACGATTCCTAATTTCAAAGAGCAATTGATGCTGTTAATTTCAGTTGAGCACAATGGCGGTGTTGTTATTGTAGTTTCTTTTTGCATATAGATAAGGATCAGGCATGCGAAATGCAAGGATAAGGCCAGTGAACTCCAGTTTTTTAGGTGTCAAAGCCTGTGAACTTAAGTTTTCAGTTGTCATTTTCCAGGCGTTAAGAATGAACGGTGGGAATTTTCTCAAACGAGGCTCTCCTAGTTTGCAGAAACGGTGATGATCTGTGGTTACATATTTTTTATTTCATTTTTGACGAGGGTCTCCCAGTTTGCAGAAACGGTGATCTTTGCTTTTGACGAGGGACTCCCGAAAGGTCAAGATCTGCAGTTTACATATGTTTGTTTTGTTTTAGACGATGTCCAGTTTTTGCATATTTCGAGTTGTGTAACGGTGGAGCAACTGCAGTGGACTTCACCTTTCACTTTGTTTTTGACGAGGATCTCAAATGGTGATCTACGGCTGCAATTTAACAGACTGTCAACCAAGCCCTCTCATTGCTTTTCAACCGCTGATTGAGAAATTGAGCTTTGAAATCTCAAATAGGGACACGCCTTCGGTGTAAAAAGTCACTTTATTTTTGGCTAAATGAGGAAACACAAAAAGGAATGAAGGAGAAATCATTCGATACTTTTGGAATGCAAATTTTTTTTCACGGGAAAACTGGATGAGCTCCTGAGTAGGGTTTAGAGAACCTTGCAGCCAGGTTCGGGTGTGCAATATCACCCCTAGCTGGAACAATCAAAGTCTTTGGGAAAGAAATTCATCTTGCAAGTTTTGGCACAATGGCGGAGTGAAAACATGGTCTTCCTTCAGATTTTCGAGTCATAGTGCATTGATATTTTGGCGCCTTAGAGAAATGCGTTTTGGAGTGTGAGCTTCAGATTTGTGGGCATGGTTTATAATGAAGGCTGGGTGCATCATTTTCTTCCAACAACTAGGTTTATCAAACCGTGTATTTGATGCAAACTGAGCAGAATATGGAGAATCGCGATTTACTGAGCAAGACGTCTTTGAATAACCTCGTTTGCTGAGTCGCGGCCATTCTTGAAGGGTTTAGAAACAGTGAATCTCTTGTTTGTGGCTAGGCGCGCCTTGTACAAGGAAAAAACGAGTGCCATATTGAATCCCTGCTAGCAGCTCGAGCTTGATATCTTTCTCTGTGGGCACCATCTTCATTATTAGGCTGCATTCGACTCAATACATCTAGGTCTGAGTATCTTCAATTGCTTTGTCTTGAGTTTTTGGGCGTTATTAATTGTGATAAATGTTGAGTCACACTAGGAGTAAGTCGCCTAAGACCAAAATGTTGTATTTGTATTTCTGTGCGTGATATACTTCATGAAATGCCATACTGTTAAGGCTGTCACAGTTATTTGTTGTTTTTGATCATCGAGCAGCTGGTCTTATTGAGTCTTCAGAATAGAATAAACTCTTATGTGTTGTAGTGGACATTTGTAAGGGTTCTTTCAGTCTCTTTAATGTTAGTTTTATGATCAGATGTAATGCACAGAAAATTAATTCAAAATCAACACAATGACATAGCAGATACCCTGGGAAAACCCTCCTCTTGAGGGAGAAAAACCCAGCAACAATATATCACTTATATATTGAATTTCAACAACAATGATCTCCTTACAAGAGGCCGATATGGAGGCCAAAATATAAGCACCAGATATGATGCAACACAGAAATACAAAGAGACAATTCGCTGATGAAGTCTCAGCCTCTAACAATGCCGAACTGATCTTAATATAAACTCGATCTGCCTTGAGATGAATTCGCACCAAGAATGGAATGGGTGAAGTATATCGAATGAACAATGAATGAATGATCAGCAATGAAGTCCATCGAGCATATATACATAACGAATGGAAGGGACATGACTCTTCAAAATGAGTCGGCCTTCATCAAGATCGCGCCACTTCAAGGTTGGCCTTAACAAACAAATGTATCTCTTTAATAATCGTGCTTCTTCACTAATGATGTTGGCCTTAACAATAAATCGTGCCTCTTGAGAATCGATGTCTTTAACAAATTAAATGTTAATCATCATTTAATAAATGACGTCTCATTTCATGAAATCGTTTCCACCAATTAAATAGCCGTAAGGCTATAATTTAATTGTTTTCGGTCTGGGCTGGAAGGAAGCGACCGACGCTGTATACATCAACATTTAATAGCCTTGAGTCTTTGAACACCATTTCTGTCATTTTCATGAGCTTGTGAATACCTTATGATAATTTGAAAATGTGTCCTGAAAATATAGAGTCATGTCTTTAATTTCTGCCATGTAATTTTTGGTATCAGCTAAGTATAGCACCTAAGCAAGTGATAGACTGCTGTTCATGAACTGTATTTTCTTTTACACTCAGAAATTCATATTTATGTATGCTGCCCCAGCTGGGTATTGAGACAAATGAATGTTTATGCTGCTGTTACAAAAATTGTAGTCACATATACTCTTTGATTAGGATGTTAGATAACTGTAGGTATTGTACAGTTACTGTTGAATGAGTTGGTCCATAGCAAGAAGTGTTTATTGCAAAAATATTTCAGTTTCAAAACAATGAATATCAGAGTGCATTATTTTGTTATTTCCCATGCATGAAAAATCGTTGAATGCCTATACTTGCAATCACAAACTACATTCATCTGAAACAAGGAAATAAAATTATCAGTTCAGGGCAAATCCAAAACAGAAGGGAAAAAATCATACAACATAGGTCAGGGTCTTTACAATGAATCAAGTATTTAGTAAATAGTTGAGAAAATTTGTTGGTCATCTTTGAAAACATTGTTGTTTAGAGTAAAACCTGGGAAGAGCACTTGAAGCACTTGTACATGGTGTTGGACATTTTGGAACAGCAATCCTTTTATGCAAAGGAATCAAAATGTGAATTTGGGATTACAAGAATTGTGTACTTAGGGCACATCATAAGCACCAAGGGAGTGCAAGTGGATCCACAAAAGACCCAAGCCATTTCAAATCAGCCACCTACAACATTAACACAATTGAGAGGGTTCTTTGGGTTGAGTAGTTACTATACAAGATGTGTTAAGGGATTTTCATAGCTTGTTGCACCCTTAATAGATTTGATTTTAGAAAGGAGCTTTTGAATGGATGGAGGTTGCTCAAGAAACCTTTGAAAAACTTGAAGGGGTAATGATCTCATGCCTAATGGTTGTTATACCTGATTTTTCTCTTCTATTTGTGGTAGAATGTGATGCCTCAGGAGGAGGAATAGGAGTTGTTCTCACTTAGAGAAGGCAGAAAATAGCTTTTGAGAGCAAGAAAATAAATGACTTAGAAAATACTCACTCCATCTATAACAAGGAAATGCTAGTTGTTATGCGTGCATTGAAGAAATTTAGGTAGTAACTAGACTATGGGAAATTTATTGTAAAAATCAATCTCAATAGTCTAAAATTCTTCTTGAACCAGTAGAATTTAAATTATTGTCAGCAAAAGTGCTTCAACAAGATAAAAGGATATTATTTGGATATAGTATATGTGAAGGGGAAGAAAAACACTGTTGTTGATGCTCTTACTAGGAATCCCACTCTATACTCCCTTTCCACCACTATAGTTGATTAGAAGGTTGCTACTTTAGTAGAATGTGCTAAAAGCACATTTGCTACTAACACTCTTGATGAAGTGGTTAAGGATGACAAATACATAGTAGAAGATGTAATATCCCACCCCTGATAGGATATTTACTTTTTGAATTTTGCTTGTCTGTTTTTTATTTGTTTTATGGTTTTTTGATATATTTACAATGTTTGATACAACAATATAATGCAGAAAAATAGAAGATATTGCAATAATAATTTACAACTCAAAAAATGAACATTACATAGGGAATACATAGCTGAAAATTCTAGATTTTTATAACAGATTAGATACTCAATATTTTCACAAAATATTGGCAACCCAATTCATACAATATCCGCTATTATCTAAAACAACAATACCCAGAAAATTTGGGGGCTACAAATAATGAATTCAGAGGTAAGTTATGCCTTGAAATCCTCTGAAATGGATGCCAGAATGAAGTATAAAGTTTGCAATAGTATAATAGCAGAAACAATGATAATAAACTTCAGCAATGATCACTATCACCAATTCCCACGCTTAGTGCAAAGCTGCATACAATTAAATTGCCAAAACCCTTTCCTGGCAACCACCTGTTGATTGAAGTTTTCCTGTAGTTCTCTTTGATCTTAAAATAATGATCAATATATTTGCATTATTCTGATATTTCATTCAAAACCTTGAAACTTCTGAAGATAATCACTTCAAATATGCACGATGGTGACTTTTGATGTAAAGCCACCTGTAGATGCAACCCTTAGGCGATCTTTCTCCCCTGTAGGAAGCACAATCGAAGAGAGGCTACGTTCTCCAAGATTGAAATTACAACAAAACCCTAGGTTTCACCTCCAAAGCCAAAGCACAAAGCCAAGTTGAGAGAAAATGATCAATCATAATGAAAGGAATTCCAAAAATGTCCTTTTATAATATTCAATTTGCATTTGACTTCATCTCATTTAATTTACTTTAATTTCATTTTTTTTTCCCTCCTTTTGGTGCACAACTTTACAATAATAAAGTATACTTTATTATTCACTTATATCTCCCCTTTAAAATAACACTTTAACACTTTTTTATAAAGTATACTTTTTAAAAGCATTTAAATCCACCTTTTAAATAAAGTCCACTTAATTCATTAATGATATGTACTCAATAATTAATTACTATTAAAGTATAACTTTAATAATAATTATAATATTAGAACTCCATCATTAATCATCGTAAATCAATTCTGACTTCACCAGGAGGTATCCCACTGCATTCATTGCTAACTAGGGTGCTTACTATAAATAGTAAGTTGGCCTCTATCCACACACTGACTTACTATAAATAGTAAGTATATAAAAACAGAGCCAGAACACCCTAAATAACATCACCTCAAAATTTGCCAAGGATTTGGAGATGAAAACACTACCAACTACCAACTAAGGAGCTAGCTAACTCCAACATTGGACCCTCTAAACACCATTATTAGCCTACGAGAACTTGATGATAGGCTAAACGACCAAACTCTGAGGCACGCTCAAAAAGGGGACATTACAGAAGATGGACTCATTCTATATAAAAACAAAATCTTCTTGGTCCTCGAATCTAAGATGAAGAAGATATCAAGAGCAGCTCATGACACACCATTAGTGGGGCAACTTGGGTACTTCAAGATGTATAGGAAAAAGAGAGAAAGATTTTCATTGAAGGGCCTCAAGAATGATGTCCTCAAACATATAAGGAAGTGCACTACATGTCAGCATGACAAGGTAGAGCAAGTTTTCTCTAGTAGGCTTACTTCAACCTCTACCAATCCCCAATCAAAAGTGGGAGAGCATATCCATGGACTTCATCATTGGCCTCCCTAATGTGCATGGTGAGGATTGCATTTATGTTATTGTAGACCAGCTAATTAAATATGCACACTTCTTTTCCATCCTGTTATATTTCAAGGCCCCAAGTGGAAGATTTATTCTTCAAGGAGGTGTTCATATTACATTGATTGTTCAAGAATATAGTTAGTGATAGGGACAATAAACTCCTGAGTTTATTTATTTCACTTGGTAGGCACAAATCTCACCCCTAACACAAGTTATCACCCCCAAATATATGGGCAAATAGAAATTGTAAAAAAATTGATTGAGGGGATCCTTGATAAATTATGTTTCAAACCAATATTCAACATGGGTCAAGTCGTTACACTTGGGAGAGTACTGCTACAATATCTCTTATCATATGTCCATCGGTGCGCCTCCTTTCAAATATTTATATGGATATGATGCTCTAGATTTTGTTGATCTAATAGTCACAAATAGTAGGGTACTAGTAGGTAGTGATTTGATTAATCAAAGCCAAGAGATCTTGAGGTCACTCAAAGATAATCTACAAAGATCTCAACAACAGAAAAAAATTTATGCAGACCAAAACCACACAAAGAGGTCTTTTGAGGTTGGGAACATGGTGGTAGTCTTCCCTCAAAAGAAGTAGAGTTGATAAACTCAAACCAAGATTTTATGGACCCTACGAAATTGTGAGGGAAATAGGCAAAGTGGCTTATGTGTTGTAGCTTCTAGAAAACAACAAGATCCACAATGTCTTCCATGTCTCTTGTTTGAAGCGAGCTCTTGGTCAACATATTGTGCCTTCAACAAACCTAATGCCCTTAGAAGATGAGGGTAAGTTGATTTTGGTGCTTGAAGAAGTGATAGATACAAGGATGAAAAATATGAGAGGGAGAAGTATCATGGAATACATGGTTCATTGGAAGAACTTTCCTATTGAAGACATCACTTGGGAAAGATCAAAAATTTGGAGCACACTAATCTGCATTGCTTGTGGGCAAGCAATATGGGGAAGGGTCTAGTTGTAATGTCCTCTCTTCAATAAATGCATGTGTAAACTAGAAATCCATTCCTTTCTCTTTATGGTAAGTTAAGCCTAGTTGTTTTCCCCCCTTTTTATCCCAACTATTGATTGCATTTGTTTGAACTGCTTTTGTTGGGATATCAAATTTTCCTATATTGGTGTACCTCCTTGTTGAAACCTAGCTCTTTCCCTTTCCCTTATCAGTGTTTCGGAATTCTCCCTACTAGCATGCCTTCCTTCAACTTCTCAACTCCCATCTAGTGGCATCCATCATTGTGTATACTCGACCCTTGAACTCCAGCTGACATGCTTTCCCTCGACATCTCAACTACCATCTGGTGGCATTCGTCATGTAGTATTCTCAACCCCTAAATTTTGAAATTCTCGCCTTTTTGCTCGATCTACCTCACCTACCTCCCTATATAACTTAGAATGCCATGAATACTAGATTTGTTTGTGCAACTTCTCCAGAAGATATATTCAAATCTTAAGTGGAAAAAAGGAAGTTATTTCACTTGCACAACTCAATTGGCCACTTGCTCCTTGGATGCCATTAATGTGATGGTTGTATTCTTGGCTACCCGTGATCCGTGTAGAATCCTTGCCATTGTTTTGGGTGCAAATTCCTATTGATTGAGGATTTGAGTAATATCAAAAAGGTTAGATGCATTTAAAGACTCATTCTTGTTGTCTACATTGAAACCCTCGCAACTACTGCTTAGAGCACGTGTTTAGAATGCTAGACCCTTCAACCTAGCAAGCCAAAGACTCCATTGTTATGGATTTGAGCTATTAATCAAGTAGGCAAGAAGATTTTTGTAAGCAACTTTAGGATAATTTAAGAGTATTGTGCTGCTCTTGCAGCCATTGTACTAGGTACTATTGTGGCTATTTTGTATATTCCTTGTATCAAGTAAATTAATGTAATGTTCAGTTTTTATTTTTTTTAGTTCAAGAGATTTATAAAGATTTTCTCTTTATTTTCTAAAGTTTGAGTTTACAATAATTTATGAACCCATGAATAATCAAAATTTTTCCATATTTGGGTGTTATATAAAAAAAACGAAAGTAAATCATCAAGGCTAAATATTATGGTTTTAAAGAAAAGAATTGGTTTTGTCAAATATGGATTAAAATGATCAAAACCCTAATATTCTTGACACGCAATAACCATTAGGGATATTGCAGTGGTTTAAAAGCATTTCATTTAACTTATATATTTGTAGATGGATTTAAGTAAAATTCGCATTAGATTTTATTGGGGACATTACATGGGAAACTATCCTAGAAAAGAGGCATTTCCAATCACGGGTTTGAACATTTTGTAGGCATTTTTATTTTTTCTCCCGTATTGGCAATCATGTATAGTTTGAAAGTTTCAAAAAGTGTACAAATTTTGGGAAAAATTAGAACTTTGTCTAAGTTAGTGAGAAGTCAAAGGTTTATTTTGATAGGGTTTGAAGTTGGAAGGAATTCGCAAAAGGATCAGAGTTTTAGGAAAATTGTTTATTCTAGGTTATTATATTTTTAAACTTCCAAAATCAAAATTGAAGTTTTCTTGGTTAAATTGAAGGGGTTGGTAGGGTTTGAAAATTTTTGGGATCACATTAAAAAAAAAATTGGGATTTTTTTGGAATCAATAGGAAAATGACCAATATTCAAAATCTAGTATTTTTGAGGCACATAAATCATAGGGAAAAACTATAATATCTAGAGTCACAAGATATGAGCTATCAATGAGTTTTAGGAATTTGACAGATATGAGCTGGTTGGAGGATGAAAACCCTTCATTGGATAGCTGGTTTCAGTGGTGAAAGACCCGCCCTAGCTGGTTAGAGATTAGTTCATCATATCTTTCAAAGGTTTTTTGCTAGTTGGGTGATTTTTTGGAGGTGAAAATATGAAGATATATTCCGTTTTGGTGTGAGTTTGGAGCTGATTCAATTCATTTTCTGAGGTCTTATATAAATTCTCTGAGTTCTGGAAATTGCTATTTCTGAGTGGTTGGGAAGCACAAAACAGTTCATATCTCCGTGGTGTGAAAAGACATCCTTCTTGGTATTGATCCAATGGATTTCTCATAGTTGGGTTCCCCATTTTGACTAATCATTTGTTGTATTTGCTTGGAATCTGATTTTTGGGAACAAATCGCCTCTCCTAGGGAGCCATACCATTTCCTAGTTTTTGGGTCTTCAGACCGAGTTTCAAACCTGCAGCATTTAAGGGCTCTGTAATCTGCATTTTGCGGAGTCATTTTATCATGGCTGTTCAATGAGAAGAGTCAGCTGGAGATTGGTTAGCATTTGTAGTAGCCTCTTTGTGAGGAGTTTGGGCATATGTTGCTGTTCAAGTTATGACTGAAAGGTGCATTTTATGGACTGTGAACAGGTCTGAGATTTACCTCTTTAATCTGAATTTTGATTGTGAACCATCTCTCTTGTTATTGTGTTGGATTATCAAATGTTTGATGATATGCAAGCAATTGCAAGGATATGTTATTGACAATGAATGCAATTTAAATGTTAAATGAAACTTAAGAAACCAAACACTTCTGCATTTCCGTCTTATTTTATAAACAAACACAAAAAAAAATCAGGGGTGATCATCACATTTACAAATAAATGCTTGCAGTTGTTGCACCCAAATATCCAATGTTGTGTCAATTTTACCTTGAAAGGATTTTCTCTTTGTGCAGGCACTAGTGATTTAGTTCATTGCGGTGCCAGTCTAAGTTGAGTCATGAAATCCCAGAATTGTCCAAAGAGTTCCTATAGCTATACTTCCAAAGCTTCATTGATCATACATCGAATGTTGGAAAACATTTTTGATTATGTCTTTGCATCTGCTATTTTTCCCTTGCTACATCATGTGTCTAGTAACTGAGAAGATGAACCAAGCGAACAATGCTACCTCTACTATCATATGTGTGTTTGTGCTAGCATGTGAAAACAGTGCTTTGATATCAATGATTCATGTTGAGCCCAGGAGATGCATGCAGGACAAACCACACCTATGAAGGATGGGGTTTATATATTATGCAAAAGGAAAACAAGCACATCAAACCAATCATACAATTGAAGTGGAAGATATTAGCAAATATGTGCTACATAGATTCACAAATAAATGAATATGGTACAGGCTGTTTACAGAGGTTGCAGCTAGGAATGAAGATTCCTGTGAACCAGAAAGTGGAAACACATCTAACTTATTTTGCTCACGACTGTACAATCTCTACCAACTACTTTCTTGATGTGAGAGGTGCATGGATATAAATAGAATACAATATGGTTACAAAACAAGAAAGAGAAGCTGTAACGATCCATTTCTAAACTGTCCACCTCTTGCAGCCTTGCTTGTTGCACACCCTGGCAGTTAGCATTCTGTTACATGGCCAGAATGCGTTCATGTGTAACACTGCTGATATTGCCAGGTGTCCTGTGTGGGGTTATGCTTATGCATCAGAATGTGTGATGAGAATGGTGCAGTGTCAACATGGTAACACAGTGTCATGTGTGGTAGCATATGATGACAACGAGAGTTATGTATGGGGTACAAACACTGATAAGAAGAGTGCAGAGGATTTTGTGTGCGCAATGGTTCTAGTGTCTCATATGGTTGTAGTTTGATCACTTGCTTTAGAAGTTTTCCACATGAAATAAAGATTTCATATATTAGATATATCTTTAAGATTTATCCCTATATTAGGTAATATAAGAAGGGTATAAAAACTATGAGGCATGCTTGCTACTATATAACATGAAAAAATCAAGTTGTCTTTTTATAAGAAAAATCATTTAAATGATTGGTATCCCATTTTTCATATTTCTAATGATAATTTTAGCTATATTTTGGGACTTTACAATATGTAGCTGCATTTTGTTTAGAAGGAAGCCTCATTGATGAAACTTGTTTTAATTTTGCTTGCAGTCATTACCAGAATTCATATTTGCAAATGAGGCAGGTCTAGATATGCTAGAAACTACATTTGGATGCTTACAAGACCTTCGGTGGGATCAGACTCTAGATGAAAGTGAAAAGAAAAATGCTTATTCAGATATCACAAAAGTGATGCAGCAGGTATAAAGAGAATTATTTTTTCAACTTTGGGTTTAGAATCTCTTCTTATGAATGCTGGATCTGGAAATTTTTGGTCATAACATGAAATATAACACAATCCACTTTTGATTGCAGGGTTTCGCTCACCTTACATCTGGAATTCGTCTCTCTAGTTTGGGACGACCTGTTGCTTATGAGAGAGCTATAGCATGGAATATAGTAGAAGGCAATGAAAGCATGGCATGTGTTGCTTTCATGTTCATCAATTGGTCTTTTTGATTTGGTTTCATTGAAGCAATGTTATACAGCCTTTTTTCGGTTGACAGCTGCATATACTATTGCTAACATGTTTACATTTTCTGTTGAGTGAATTGGTTTCTAAGAACAAAAGTCCTGCCATGAAGGTGATATTTAAAATACCACACATATTTCATTATGCACTCTGGTGTTCATTTGGGATTATCTTTACTATTTACTATTTTTAGATACGTGTATTGCTGTTTGAAGGCTTCCTTTGTATGCTATTTCAATGAACTGATATTAATTGCTGGTGACTCCGTGTAAATTACAATTTTAGTGCATCAGTTGAATCATTTGATTATGATACACCAAATTCCATATTAAGGCCAATTCTAGCACATTTGGCATTCAACCTGTATGCCAGTTTTGTGAAAAATCTAGGCTTTGAAACTTCGGGAGGCATGGCAATAAACTGAAGCTTTTGTAAAGAGTTTGGCCACTTTTCTACTTCAATCTCTGCAACTGTAAATCAACTTTATGAGATCGTTTACACTGTCTTCTGTTCTTTGTATTTATATTTCAAAATTAACAACTGAATACAAACTTCCACACATCCTCTTTACCATACAAATTTTATCTTCGTGTGATCATTTCAAAACCCATTTGAAACCAGAATACAGACTCCGTCCCTATGCTATTTTAAATTTTCTTTCTTTTGGATGTTTTCTTCCAGGTAAAACTGAATATTATTTTTCCCTCTCTTGTTTCACTTGTTAAATTAGCCCTTTTTGTATTCCACGACATAACTGTTTTCTGGTAAATCTGGGGGGTCGTGAAAATGGGGATAAAGAGTATTTATGTTCTGTTGGAGCATGCTCCCTTCTAAGGGAAGTAACTTTTAAGCAGCTTCGTTACAGCCATGAAGCCAAGTAGCCTTGTAAATGTTTGGCTTCGTCATCCTTTGTGATGCTTCAATCTAGTATTCAGGCGGCAATGGAACCCCGGTGGACTCTTAAGAGTGTACATCCACTATGCATCTTTTTTTTATGATCAATTACATATTGGTGAAAGCCTTCTGAAATGAAAGATTTTAATAACATCCATGAGGTCAAAGCAGCCCATGGGACCCAAGAGCAGTACATGACCCTCCAACACAAAGGTCTTATAAAGTTTGTAATATCTTCTCTGGATCAGATCTTCTGCGGTGAATTTTGATGATGAGGTTTGTAGTTTTGTCCAGCCTTGCCTCCTCAAACAAAGTACTTAATTATCAACTTGCAAGGTGTCTTCATAGCTGATATGGATGTCACTGTACGTTCAGTACTCCATGACGAAGTGTCATTTTTTTTCCACTATTCCTTTGTTGCAAAATCAGCTTATTCTTTTTTCCCACTCTTTAGGCAAAATTGGCATATTCTTTTTTCCCACTCTTTAGGTACCATCCATCTACTAGTTTCACATCTACGATGATGAGAGCTAGTCCTTAATTGGGCTATCAACATTTTTGTTTTCCACTTAATATTCGTTCCTACGTAGGCTTTTTCCTCATGGTCCCTCATGAGATTAAATTCTTTGAGATAGTAAAGACAATTGAAAGAATAAGGTTGCATTTGGAGAGAGTTAAAGTTTTTCCCTTGAAACAATATATAAATGTTTTGTCTTGTAACAACAAATTGGTATTAAGCTTGGTGACGAACTAAATATTACCTATACATCATACTATATTTTGGTAAACCATAGATACGCTCAGGTGTCACAATTCACTCAAATCAAGTGTGATTTTAGTTTAAACCCTAGAGAAAGAAGCCACAAGGGTTAAAAGGGGCACACATATGACCCATTTTCAAAAATCAATTTAAGTGACTTTATAAGTGTCAATTATGTCCTTAGGGAGGTGGCACCGGTCCACCTTGACTAGATTGACCTTTGTGTTATAACATGTCTACAAGTGGTATATTCTTGTGTTAAAATTGGCTTACGACCTTATCCCAACTTGTTTCCATGATTGATCATCCCTAGGAGTTGGGTCCAATCCCTAGATCTCCTACTTGCCATCTTGGTTTAGATTTGTGGGTGTGGAATTGACCTAAGTCACTTTTGTCCACATAGATTTGAATCTTAAATGTTTTACTCAAACTTCAAATTAGATCTTGTCAACTTCTACTTGCTAGTTGTGAGCTAACCTATCACACATTTGTGTGGATTTTTGTGCTATATTGTATTTAAGGACATGTTCTAATGCATTTGCACAACACTGAGGAATCATTTAGGATCATCAAAGAGCATTCATATAATATCCTAACAACATTAAAGAGCATCCTAATGGCATTATGATGTAGGAGTATCTTGGGTATAAGAGTATTCTTGCATCACCCAAAAAAAAGAATAAATTTACAATAAGGGTGAAAATGACAAGTTTCTATTTTTCTTAAGTATGCACTAGTCCATGTATGGACATGAAATCTTACATAGAGCTCTAGAATTGTAAAATCAAGTCAATGGTGAAGAAATCATCTCAATATCATTTATGGTTTATGAGATATTAAGGTTTCTATTATCAAAACCCCTTTGTAAAATCTTCAAAGTCAAATTTGAGGCATTTAGAGGCTCCGTATAGGCTTGAAAATTGGCCAAAAATCCAAATTTCTTGAAAGGGAATTTGATGGAAGATTAAATTTTCACCATTTTTCCAATACTTCAAATGGTTTGTCAATCAAATACCAAGTTCAAAAGTTATGGCGCTCGAAAGTTGTGTTACCAATTTTCAAATTTCAAATTTCAATTATAAGTTTATTGGGTGGGAAAATGGACAATGGAATCTTGGAATGCCCAAAAGGGGAGGTTATGCTTTCCAAAACATTCAAAGGTAGTGGAAAATAAAGGAGGTAAAGGGGTGGTTACAATGGATAGCTCCATTAGTACAGATTGTGGCTCAAACTTTAGGATATTTTTTTGATAGAGCGGAATTTATGGGTAGTGAGATAAGCCCATGTGGTTGTAGCATTTAACTATTGCAATTTGTATTTCATTTTATTGAAGGAATAGAAGTGAATTGTTTCCCTTCTTGACATTTTATGTGTGAATCTTTGTTGTTGTGTCATGTGTGAGAGTTGGGGTGGAGTAGCCCTTCATCACATCATCCTAGGCATATTGTATGCTTGTTAGTTGTCTTTGATCTTTGTTCATGGTTGTTAAATCTATTTGCATAGGGGATTGACCAAGTAAGAGTAAATCCTTGCCTACAAATTTACCAAATACTCTCTAGATGACACTCCACACTAGACATAAATACATTGATCTAAGTTTTATCTTCAATGATCATCATTTCTCTACCAATTCAATTTTCTCAGTTAGGCTCATTTCCAAGCAACATGATCACTTCCATAGGTGTGGTGTTTAGGTTTATAGGCATAGATTTGAACTAGAATGAAGTATAATCAAATTATAGATTTTAGGGCATTCATCTTGACAAGGCCTTATATTTTTTACATATTGATGAATTAATTCTTGACATCTTTAATAGTATATTCCTCCATTCCTCCATCCAAATTCTAGTTAAGTATCATATTCAATTTATTTATATTCCAAAAGTTCAATTATGCATTTATTGTTCTACTCCTACCTCTAAATTTTAGGGTTTCATCGTTTTAATATTATTTGCTCAAGGTAAAATATACTGAAAGCACTTATTTTCATTTCGTAAAATGGTGAATTTGATATTCTTACATGACCTAGGGTTTATCCTTCTTTCATTAGGGTTTTAATATTTGTTTTTTTATTGCAATTATGTTATATTACATTTGATTAGGGTTTGAATTTTACTTTATTTGTATATTATTGGATTATTTTTATTAGGATTTTGGGTCGTCATTGTTTGATCTCTATTACCCCTAGCCACACTCCCTACCTTATGTCTTTTCATTGTTAATTCTTTATCATGGATATCTTTTTATCTTTTTCCAATGATGTGCACTCCTTATACCATTATGCTTCATGATGGTGATAGCTCTTTTGTGGCCTATGATAGTGACCTATTTCATTCACCATAGAATCATTTGATACATCTAGGGTTGATATTTTATACAATGTGGTTATAATGATGCATTTTGTGAGGAGTTTGAGGATATGATATATGCGGGCTACCTTATTTATACATCACGATGATAGGCTTTGTGGCAATTATTTTTAATAAACATCATGTTGATTCTACAATTAATCATGATAGTAATTTACCTTGTGATACATTACATAATGATAGTAGGCATTATGATGGTACTTCTTTAATTTCTCATGTAGACGTTATTGATTCTATATTATCTTTATCTTCATTTTGTGATGATATTTTCATTCTTAGTGAATAGTTATCACATGATGGTTTTGATGGTATTAGTGATGCATCTTTATGTGTTAAGTCTTGCATCTTTATGAAATTAGTGAGTTTAAACTTGATTCGTAGAGCATTACAATGGCTTGATTCACCCTCTTTATTCCATCATGCTTTTATGGATTTGGTGCATGCTTTTATTGCTTATTCTTCTTGTCCTAGCATGCTTGAGTATAATGTGGACTTAGTTGAGTCTTCTCATGATATATCTTTAGACATTTGTCCATCCTCTCCCCTACTATCCATATAGCTTATGTATCTTCTCATCCTACCATCCTGTTAAATGATAACCTCCCAAGGGTTTACCTAATTTTTGTGCCAAAACTACTTCACACAACTATCATATAGTTGGACATGCATATTACCATATTCCTAGGGGTTATATTGTTCATCTCAATAACTTGTTTTGTCATCTAGTACAATTAACCTTTCGCTTGCACTTAAGCTCACATCCAAGACAACTAAGGAATATGATATTATTTACTTAAGACTACATAAAATAATCTCTTTGGAATTTAGTATGTGCTTCACTTCTATATATATAAGGATATTATATAGAAAGCTTTAGAAAAGATCCAAGGGAGTTTTGATATTGCTCCATAGATAATGACTTTTGAGGATAGAATTTGGCATGCCTACATTTGAACTTGGGGACATAGACACAAAACCACATATTTTTTTGGAACACTACTTTTTGACTTATATCATGAGTGACATGATAAACTATTATGCACACTTGATCACGTTGTTCATGCAACATCATTGCAAGCACACCACCTAGAGGGCAAGGGGAGAGGAAGTGTGGTTGGGTGAGGCAAAACCCATCTTGCATATACCCTATGATGTTGGTTGACCTAATTTTTCTTAGACGTCTCATATAAGAAACCTTGTGGGAGTATCCATCTTAGGATCATCCCCAATAGGGTTTCTCTAAGTGAAATGAAGGAGGCCAAGTCCCCAAGATGAGACTTAAAGCCTAAGGTGAACTGAATTGTTCCATCTAATTGCATATAACCATTAAAAATTTAATGATTAACTTATCACTTAATTAATTTCTAATTCTACAAGGATTTATATTAATTCACTTCCCTCTATTGATCATTTAATTTAATTTAATAAGATGACATAAAATGTCATCATTCTGACAAAATACAAAATGTCAAATTTTAACCCTAAACAATTTAATGGAGCAAAAAAGTTAAATTTGTTCCATCCTTTCTAAGGTTTTTTAACATAGAACAACAAAATAACGTGGCTTCTCACTCAATTTATACTCATAGATTTCCTCTAGGTTTAAAATTTGTGATTAACTTAATTATCAACTTAAATTAATTCCAAAGTCTTGGATGGATCATTGATAACATACTTGGATTAATTTTGCAAATTGAATTTTCATAGGTATCAAAATTATTTGGACATTAGAATTTTAATTCCCTCAAGCATTTTGTTTGGCAACCCCTATAGCTCCACTTTAAGAATAAAAAAAAATTACTTTGGGAGGATTGGAAATTTGCTTAAGGTAATTTTTAAAATGTTTAATAGCCTAACTCATTAGGGCATCATATTTTTTTGTTTTTTCTTTATTACTATCATTTTTCTATCAGATTAAAAAAGGATTTATAGATATACCACCAAATAGTGTTGTCTAGTTGAAAAAGAAACATGAAAAAGAGAAAATTTACAAACAAGAAGAAAATAAATAATCAATAGTTCATTGCTTCAATTTCTTGGGACTTTCCAAGATATTGAATCTCCAACAATTTCTTTGAAAGTCTCCAGCTTGATATTCTAACCTTGATATCATCTTATGACCAACTAGATATACTCCATCTACAATTGAGCAATTTTGCACAACCTCCCTTCAATAATATCAATTTGTAGATACCCAATATTGTCCTAGCTTGCAAGTGACACTTTTAGGTCCCTCGGGGGGTTCATATTAGCATTTGAAGTCAAAAGTTGATGCACCCAATTAAAAAAAGGTAAAAAATCTCATCCTAGAAGGGTAAAAATAGGCCCTAGGGGGTGAAAAATGATCATTTGTGCATTTCTCTTTTAGGTTTCTGAGAGCTCTAAGTGTGATTTTCCTACGGAGTTGTTGCCAAAATGTCTCTCATTCTAGTCGCTGCACACCACAGATACCAATTTAGGACCTTCCAGCGGCCAAAGGGCTCAGGGGATGTGATACCCTTTCCTTTCTTTATATTTTTTTTGTTTTTCAGTAGTTTTTAGGGCTTGAAGATGAGCAAGTAGATGTGGTGCAATTTTTTGCATCACAACTATAATCACATCTACCACGTGTGGCTTAGTTCATTGCACATGTTTGGTGTCACACATTTGCAAAATAGAGCCTCCTATGCTAGGATGCTTGCAATTGATTTGTGCACCACATATGTAGGATAGTATGTCACATTTAATTTTGTTTGATGCATATGTGTATCAATGCACCACAATTGCTTTATAAGCCACAACTGCTTGATAATAGGCCGCAATTTCTTGGAAAATTGCAACTCCCTTACAATATGATGCAATTGCTTGAAAACCACAACTACTTGATAGTATGACACAAATGTTTTGTAATTCACACTTGCTTAATAGTGTGATGCATTTGACTATTTGGAAAGTTGAGTTTGTTTGTGATAAAAAATTTCTCTGCGATTAAAGTCCAATAGGTTTGTTTAGGCTTTTTGATTGACGTGATGTGTTTTTCTTGTGATCACAAGTGTGATATCCACCCATTTATACTTGAGAGAGTTGATCGTCTTCCTTCTGATTATGAGATCAATTGACCGATCAGGAGAGGGATACTCTTCATGCACTAGGTTTGTAACATGTTACCTTTATGCCCATCATTCAAGCCAACCGAGGTTTTCTGAAAGCTCTCGCCAAGAGGTGGCATTCAAAGACCAGTTCTTTTCATTTACCCACCCGAAACACCACCATTACACTTGAGGACGTTTGGTGGATTCTTTGACTTTTGATCCATGGGGAGAATGTGGTTTATGATCCAGAGTGCAGGTTTGCTGCCATTCATCAGTCCTTTGAGCACAAGGACATAGCAAAGCTTGGTAGTGAGGAAAATGAGATTCAGTGGGATGTTTTGACCGATAGATATGAGAGGATGGTTGTTGTCGTCTACAGTGTGATTTTTTAGTGTTGTGTGTCCTAATTGATAAGGACACAAATTCCTTGTTGGATGGGGAGAGATTCTCATAGGAATGATGTTGCGTGGTATTGTATATGCTTGGGGCTTGTGCATCTTTTCCATGCTATACTTTCAGCTCCATGATGTGACCTATCGAGATGCGTAGTCAATTAGTTGTGGCACTACTCTTCTTATGGTCTGGGAATGGGACCGCACTGCTGTCATGCAACCACCTATTCAAAGACAACTTGCAACCGACCTTCCTTATGTGTACTTGTATGGAGGCGTCATGACACAGGTGCAGGTTGGCAACGTCAGTTACTGGCATCATGTTATTGATATTCTTGATTCATTCACTTGGAGACCATACCAATAGTGTTTTTCTTAGGAGGGTGATGATGATCATATTCCATTTTTCTGACAACCATAGTACCTTATCGAAAGGAAAATGCGATCACAACACATTATTGAGCATTAACTACCAAAGTGGGTTTGTTGGCAGTTTGGGGAGCGAAAGGGAGTTCATGTTGGTTCAATAGAGTTTGCTAGATCTTCTATAAAGATTCCTCAGTGGGGACCAATAGTCAGTGTGGAGATAGCAAAGTAGGAGATAGATGCACTCCAGCTAGTTCAGCGGGGTTCCCTTGCAGAGGTCGTCAATGCGAGTACCACCATAGAGTATGACATGTGGTGGGCCAAGCACAGGTCCATCCCATATACAGATCTAGATCAACTTGCCCCTATAGAGAGACTTGGGAGAGGCCCACGAGGTAGATTTCAGGGAAAAGGATGGGGGAGAGGAGATGTCAGTGGTAGGTGGATGGTGGAGATGATGGGAGTGGTTGAGGTTGGGGTGATAGAGGCGGGAGAGGTGATAGATGCAAGGGTAGAGACAGAGGTGGATTTCCACCTTGAGCACTGAGGTGAGTCGATGGTCAATAGAGGATGATGCTCCTCTTCGAGAGGAGGAGGTTAGAGCAGGGCCAATTGTGGTTGGATTCGTACAGGTGGATTCTCCTCCTTTCCATGAGGATGGATAGAGAGAGCAACTAGATGTAGATATTAGCATGGATATCGGTGTAGAGGAGGTTGGGAGGGAGGAGGAGATGAAGGAGAGAGAGGAGGGTGGAGTTGAAAGAGGAGGTGGTCATGGAGGAGGGTGTGGGGGAGATGCCCATCTTAGAGGCCATGGAAGAGGATGTGGGGGATTGAATAGTAGATCCATAGATGGTAGCCCTATAGGCATAGTTGCAAGCTATGATACCATAGGCACAAGGACTGTAGGGTCAAGTATCTTAGCTGATAGTTGATCAAGACATGGATATAATTAGAGCAGAGTGTCATAGATTTTATTAGAACAATTAGTGGTGGGACAATAGATCTGGCTTGGGA
Organism: Sequoia sempervirens; assembly: GCA_007258455.2. Taxonomy (NCBI): domain Eukaryota; kingdom Viridiplantae; phylum Streptophyta; class Pinopsida; order Cupressales; family Cupressaceae; genus Sequoia; species Sequoia sempervirens. Next base: position 929,130,097 of record VDFB02281492.1, read on the forward strand.
GCTTCGTCGGTCTAAATGAGCCGAGAAGTACTATTGGGATCTGTACAAGAGGGAAGTGTCTCCATCAGAGAGGGAGCCTAGTTTCACTAAGATTATGAGCATTTCCCACAGTAGGACACACTCCAAATGGTCTCAAAGTAGTAGGGGTGTCTCCCAACCTAGGTCATCTCCTTACCATGTATCACATCATTCACACAGGGATGGATCACGAGCCTCCGAATCAAACCATAGAAAGGACATACTATCTCCTTCAGGGGATAGAGATAGCATAGGAAAGACCTGACTATATATAGAGATGTATTATTTTTTGGATTGAGCCCATGAGCTCCACATTCACTTATTTTTTTGATATATATATGAGATACATCATTTTTGAGGTGATTATATGATGTGTTATTTTTTATGCCTATTTCTATATGATATGGATGTTTATGGATTCATATGATGTCATTTATGATTTATGGATGGATGCATATGATATATATATTTCATGCTTATATGTATGACAATGATTGTATGGATATTTTAATGCTCTACATGCTAATGACATTATTGATGCTTATATTTTGTATATGAAATAGGATTTATATTTAGAACATGTCATGCCATATGTGATATGATTTTATATGGATGATGATATTTTCAAAATGATATGCAATGTTATCTATCTTTTTGTAATTATCTTATGCAATATGTATGACCTATATGCACATGATTATATGATATTCTAACATGTTTATGGATGCAGGATGATGCAACTCATATATTTATTTTTGTATGTCACATCATGCCACTGAGATAACTACAAGATTTTTTAGGAGAATTGTTAGTGCAAAGAAAAGAAGATAGTTAGTAAGGAGTGAAGAAAATTTTAAATAGATTGTTTATCCAAATTAAGATTGATATGATGATTGATATTACTTGAGCTTATAGTAGTACATGTTTTATCATCATTAGTGTTTTATTATGGGGCATGGAACAAGTAGATGTATGCATACCTAAGCATGGATTGTGAAGGTAGATTTTTGTTTCTGTTTGTTTACAATACGATATATTGACAAGTGAAAGATGTACACCAAGTTGAGACGAACCTTGGCGACAGTAGTATCCATTTGTCAAAGATTTAGATATGTTAGACAAGGAGTGTCTTGATTCAGATTAGCGACAATAGACCCTTATAGGAATATTTGAGGAAATTACCATAGAGCATGTTTATCCATATACAAGAAAGCATTTTACTTGTATAGGATGTTTAGATTATGTTAGATAGGATCCCAATCACACATAAGGACCTTAGTTTCCCCAGTCGTATTATCAAGACAAACCACAAACAAAAATAACATAAAGAAATGTCATAATCCATCATTGTCACTCTAATCACTTGTGGATATCATTAAGAAACTTAGGAGTATGACCTAAGATAAATCAAATAGAAAAGATAAAACTAAACTAAATCAAACAAGTCAACCACCTATTTAGACCCTTTTAATCCACAGATAAATGTTTGATATTTTTTCAAAAGATTGTGCTTGTTTTAAGGAATAAAACATTTCGTATAAGATGCCCAGTCTAGTTTCGATAATGCAACATCCTAGAAGAAAAATATTTTTTGATTGGATAGGTAACATTTGTAGATATTTGGATCAGCCTAGGTGAAGACTAGTTTGGGTAGTGTTGTCTATTGTGCCATGATTTGTTAAGGTCAATTCTCTATAAGATGTCCTTGAATGTGTCCAACATGTTAGTTCTCTACAAAGGAATATTTTATTATGAAATTTGGATTGTGATGCAATATTTAGTATAATGGACCTTAAGGGGATTGAACTAATGCCTCGAGGTGTGATACCCCTCGTGTTGTTGATACTCTTTTGTGTTGATTTTGTACTTGGTTTGTGATGGTGATTAGTTCACCTGTTTTGGTTGTGTGTGGATTCATAGTTTGGTTGGTTGCTGCACTTGACATTACTTATGATGCTTGATGATATATTACGTGGTGATCATGTTATTTGCTTATGTTATGGTTTCTTTAATAATATATGTGGTGATGTTGTGATTTTATGCTACTATGGTTTCTGATGTGTTTGCTAGTGAGTCTTGGTGAAAGGACGGAGTGGCATCACTTGCTTGCGAGTGCCCTGCTACCCCGCGATTACCTTTCACGGTGTGTCTGCAATGGAGATTTACATGCTACTTGACGTTTGTTTCTATGTAGGATGCAGGTACTGGACACCAACTCCACCTGCTTGAGAGGTTTGAGCATGTCCCATAAACCCAACGGGTATGATGCTGAAAAGGGAGTTGATAAGGAAGTGTCCCCATCCCAAGTCCGTCACCCTGTTGTGAGTCTATGGTGTCTTTGTCTCAACCTTGTCTTTGTTTAAGTTTGGGTTAGTGTTGAATTATTTATTTTAGTATGTAAATGTTTGTTATTTAATTAATTTTATTTTATGTGTGATTAATTAATGTTATTTAATTGATATAGTTATTTGTAGATAATTACAGTTAAATTAATTGATTAATGCTTTTGATTGAGTGAATAGTTTAAATAAAAATATTAGATGCTTTGATGTAAATTAGAATTTTAATTTTGCATAAGGTAAGTGGTATTAATTCTTGAATTTTTAAATTAATTAAATAGCTTATAATGCTTTATTATTATTAAAAGAAAAATAATTTAAAAAAATAGTTAATTTATAATTAGAGTATTTACGGGAGTGAGTGGGAATTTAATTAAAAATTCTTGTATAAAAGTATTCTCGGAGAGAATATTGGCATCCTGTGAATGGCAGGAAGTTTCTTCACAGAAAGAAAATTGGCTGTAGAACAGTTTTTGGGTTTTGGGGGTTTCTAGTTTGAAGAGGTTTTCAACATATATCTTTAGACTCATATTTTGCATCTTGTTGGAGGTGAAGTTTCTGGAACGGTTTTGGAAGTTGAACTCTGAAGGCGAAGCTTTGCTCCAACCCTTGTTCCTTCAAGCTTCAGGAAAATAGGTTCCTTTACTATTTTTTTTAATTTGTTTTCTTGTTTTGAAAAGATTGCCTGAAATTGTCTATATAAGAGGAAATTGTCGTGAATTAGTTAAAACCCTCTGTAGAAAAGTTTATTAAAAGTTATTTTGTAGAAAAAATTTGTTGCCGACTATTGAAGTTTTGTCGTGATTATTTTGTTGCCTCTGTAGAAATTTTAACAATAAAATCAGAGAGCCTCATAGAAAAAAATTATTGTTAAACAATAGGAAAACTACAAAAGAAAACAATAGAAAACCTCTGTTGTTTGCAAATGGAATCTTCTGTCAAAATTGTGAAATTGAAAACCCCTGTGAAAATTTTCTTAGAAAACTTGTGTAAATAATTTATTTTTCTATTGTTAAATCTTGCTAATATGTCCAAATGAAATATTTGAAATTAGAATTATATATATATGCCATACAAATTATATATATATATATATATATATATATATATATACACACACACACACACATATATATATATATATATATCAAGTATAAGTTCTTTATATTTCCAAGTAAAATCTATTATGAATGCATGTATGGTTCTATATGGTTTATTCTTGTCTCATTGCATATCTTTAATAAATGTTTAAATTAAGACATGTGAATGAATGAGTTACGTTAGTAGAATTGGTAATTACTTTTATCAACTTAGTTATGGGATAGATTACGTAATGTCACCTCGTGTACCCCAAGGGACTTAGATGTTTAACATGTAATCATTAGCTATGTTAGTTGCATAAGTAAATTTAGTGTTATTCTTAATGTTTAAAAAAAAAAAATTGTTGCATTTTTAGTTGTTCTTTGGGGTTTACACAACGGGGCGTTACACGGCGGCTCATCGATGATGGCCTTGCCTATGTGAAAAATGCAGAGACACCGTAGTTCGACTACAATGATGACCAATCATACCTTATTTATGAGACCTAGACTAAGATGAAGACTTGACTTCGACAAAACCAAAAGGACATACCTAATGCCTCAGGGGCTCATTGATGATGGCCTTTCCTACGTGATGATCCAAAGATGACATAGTTTGACTAGTGTGACATGACACTATTTTTGAACTTTTCTGACTTGTATGACTATTTTTTGGAATTTTCAAAGGATATTTGGATGTTTTTGGGTTTTCAATTGATTTTTTGATGTTTTTGGATTTTTGTGATAACTTCCTTAGATACCATGTGTAAGATCCTTTTGAAACCTTAGGCTAAGGATTTCCCCTAGTCCGAAACAAGACCGATTTTTATGGAAGGTTGAATGTGGTAAGTTATTGATGCTAAGTGTTACTCAATTTCAAGCTATGAGAAATCTCTTTATTGTGGATCATGTGCTTAGGTTATTATGGATGAAATTAGATAGAATAGTGATAGATGGTAGAGAAGAAGCTAACTACACATGGTGCCTATTTGCTAGGTTTTCACCATGGTACTTATCTAAGTCACCTCTGAAATGGTTTTCACTATAGGATGGATCATTTCTCTCTTTTCTTTTTTATTTTTCAAATTTTTTAATTTTTATTAATACCATGGGATCTCATAGAGGTCATGTATAGTACCTTCGAAGGTGCATTCTATTGATAGGATCAAATAGCAATTCACCCTCCAGAGTAACAAGTTGATAGGCCTCGGGTTCGTATGTTGCGGTGATGATGTAAGGACCTAACCAGTTAGGCTCAAACTTACCTTGTTTCTCACGTTCTTGCTGATTTTTGGGACTTTCCTTCAAGAATAGATCACCAATGTCAAAATTTTTGACCTTAACCCTCTTATTGTAACTACGCCTAAGGTGGTTCTAATAGGCCTGCAAGTGGACCAATGTTGTTTTCTGTCTTTTGTCTAGTAACTCTAGCTTGTGTAATCTGGATATTTTGTAGTCTTCATCATCAATGATATTTTACATGTAAACTCTCAAGGATGGGATCTCAACCTCAATTTGTAAGATGGCTTCAAAACCGTAAACAAGGGAAAAAGGTGTGGCACCATTGGGGGTATGAATGCTCATGCAATAAGCCCATAAAATAAATTTAGTTGTATGTGCCAGTCTCGACCAACATCATTGATAGTATTTTTAGGATTTTTACAATTGTCTCATTAGATGCCTCTACTTGACCATTACCCTAGGATAAGGGGTAGAAAAGTGGTGTTGGATGTGGTACCGTTCACATAATTCATTGATGCATTAGTTTTTGAATGGATGCCTATTATCTATTACGGTGGATAAAGGAACACCATACCGACATATGATATAGTTCAAAATGAACTTGGCGATTTGTTTGCCAATGATATAGGTCATCGGTATGGCTTCGATCCATTTGGTGAAATACTTTGTAGTAGTTATAATGAGCTTGTGTCCATTAGTAGATGTGGGATGTATCTTTCCAAAGAGGTCGAGTCCCCATTGAGAGAAAGGCTAAGGTGAGGTAATTGGGTTAAGTCCTTGTGCCAGTGCATGTACTAGGTCACCATGTATTTGGTATTGATGAAATTTATTCACGAAGTGGTAGGAATCACACTCCATTTTTGGCCAATAGTATCCCATCTGCTATAGCTTCTTGGTTAGGGTAGGACCACTAGAGTGAGTCCCACATATACCATTCTATATTTCTTGTAAGTCATCTTTGATTCCTCTATGTTAAGACATCTAAGGAGGGCGGTATCAAGGCTATAGTGGTAAAGGGTATTTGCGATGATAATGTACTTGGCCGCTTGTTGAATAAAGGTTTTTCGTTGATTGTTGGATAATTTGGGAGGTAGGATTTGGGCATTTTAAGGTAGTCATATATATCCTTATACCAGGGTGAATTAAGACTAATAATATCATAGAAAAGCTTCGATTCAAGAACATCGAATGCAAATATCAATAGTTGTTCTAACAAGAACTTGCATTGATGTACATTGTTAGGAATGTCCAAGAGAGACCCAATGGTGGCCATTGCATTTGCTACCTTATTTTGTACTCTTGGGACCTATTCAAATAGGATGGTGTCAAAGTATTCTTTTAAGTTGTCTACCATTTTCTTATATGGTACTAGTTTTTCATCCTTAGTCCCATATTCATCATTGACTTGTCAAACTACTAACTGTGAGTCACCATATACCTGTAGGTCTTTTATTTTGCATCTAATTGCCTCCTGTAGACCTGTGATTAAGGATTCATATTCTGCTATGTTGTTCATTCATGGAAATGTAATCCTATATGATTTAGGGATGGTGTCCCCCTGCAATGTAATGAACAAAATGCCAACTCCTGAACTGTGATTTGTGTACGACCCATCAAAATGCATTTTCCACTTTGTAGAAATATCTAGTTTGAAGATTGCCTCATTTGGGAATTCAGATACAAGGGGTGTGAATGCCTATGTAGGGGCATATTCCAATTGATCAAGAATGACTTATCATTTAATTTCTTTTCTTTCCATGTATTCAACGTCGAACTCGCTAAGAAGCATTACCCATTTTTCTAGTCTACCTGTTAATTTAGCCTTGTTGAGTAAATACTTTAGTGGATCAATCTTTGCTATCAACTTTTTTTGTAGATTTAACATGTAGTGTCATATTTTCTATGTAGCAAAAAATATGACCAGACATACTCACTCTATAGGGGTATAATTGATCTCATGCCCTATAAGGGTATGACTGATGTAGTATATTGCACATTCCTTCCAATCTTCATCATTTTGAGCTAGGAAAACTCCTAGTGCCGATAATGTTGTTGATACGTATAGGATGAGTGGTTTACCATTGATAGGTGGTATCAATACCAGTAGTGTTAGGAGATAGTCCTTAATCTATTGAAAATCATGTTGACATGGATTAGTCCATTTGAAAGGAATGTCCTTGCATAGGAGATATTGAAAAAGGGTGGCACTTATCTGCCAGTTGTGCTATAAACCTTTGGATAAATTGTAGCCTACCATGTGGGCTCCTTAACTATGTTAAAGTGGAATGAGGTTCCATGTGAATGATGGATTTCACCTTCGCAAGACCAACCTCTATTCCTCTATATGAAATGATACATCCAAGGAGCTTCCCTGAGGTTAATCCAAAGACACATTTCTTTGGGTTCAAGTGAACCTTGTATTCTTCCGGCCTTGTAAATTTTTTTCCATTACTATTAAGTGATCATCCTTGGTGAATGATTTTTCCAAGAGTTCATCCACATAGTCCTCCATGGGTGAACCCACAATAGTGGTTTACACTTTTTGGCCAAACTTGACATTGAACTAATTTTTTTTAACTAAATCTTCACTTTCGAGCACCTATAGCTGCTAAAACGTAAGAAATTTGAAGATGATGCAAACTAGTGATTTGTGACACTTTGTCTATAGATTCTAAATATATATATTTTAAATTTTGGAATCAAATTGCATTTCTTTTTCCATCTCCTTTGAAAACTAGTTTTTAATAGTAAACACCATTTTTAAATAGTGATGTTCACTGTAAACATAAATTTTTTTCTATGAAGGATAAAATTCTATTTTTTTCAAATTTAGATTTGTATCTACAATATCTAGCCTATTCATTTGGTTTCATAGTGTTTTATTGAATTTTTTTTCTTAATTAAGTTTTGAAGTCAAACCAATTACAATTTTGACATAGGCGGACCATATACAACATAACTTTTTTGTATGTATCAATTTTTTTTTCTGGATCAAGGACATCAATACCTAGCACAGACAAATTTTTCAATTTTTTTTGGTAATCTACTATTTTTCCACATGTGTAGAACATATAGCTTTATTTTTAGTGAAAAACCTACATTTGCAAGAAATAAAAAATAAATATAATAATCAAATTAAATATATTTAAAATTATACTTTTTGGGAAGCTTATAATAAGGACTACATACTTACAAAAAATAAATTTTAAATGAATTCATTTGATCCACCAAAAGGTAAATCAAAAGTAGTTTTTTATCAACATTTTGATAGGTATAAAGGAGACTCCATTATAGGTATGGTTTAAAACTACCAGGGTTCTATCCAAGGGGGTTTGGTCTAAGGTGGTTTGATCAAATCCTCTTCAATTGGAATCCTTTTAATGGAACTTTTCAAGGTTTAAATCATTATATTTTCTAAAAATATGTCATTTCAACAAAAATCAGGATGTCTCAAAAAGTGTAAACCACTATTGTGGGATCACCCCCATAAGTTTATGCATCATATCGTGGAATATTATGGTCATTTCCCTCTGGTAGGTGGCTCTGACATTTTTAAGACCGAAGGGCATGACATTCCAATAGTAGGTCCCCTAGGTGCAGGTGAAAGTTGTCTTGTGTTGATCTTTTCTACAATTCTAATTTGATTATATTTGGAGAAACCATCCATTAGTGATAGCATCTCATGTCTCATTGTAAGGTCCATGATCATGTCTATATTGGGCAATAGGAAATCATCCTTTGGACAAGCCTTATTCAGGTCTCTGAAGTTGATACAAATATAGATGTCATTAGTCGGTTTGGTGACTGGTACTAGGTTTGAAATCCAGTCTATGTAGTCTATCGAACTTATGAGGCTAACATCTAGCAGTTTCTTTAACTCTTTCTTGAAAAGTAAAGAAATTTATGAATGCATCGTCTGCAACTTCTGTTTGAAAGTTTTGGTGCAAAGGAGAAGAGGCAAGTGATGAAGGACTAGTTTTGGGTCTATTCTAAGCATATCTGCATATGACCATGCAAAGTCAATTTCCTGTTCTGTGAAGAATCCTATGAACTTTGGTTTCTCAATGTTTGATAGTGACGCTACAAAGTGGATGACTTTTGGATCTTCTTGTGTGCCAATGTTAACCTCCTATGACTTCTCGACCAACATTGGGGACTTCTCTTTATTTGTTGGTATTAGGTCCAACCTTCCATATTAAGGTGCCTTAAAGAGGTTTTCACCTTTAGATACGTCATTTTTATTACTTTTTACTATGTCTATGAGCACCTGTCGATTTTCACCCATAGAATTGTTTTTCTTTATTTCTTTTATTTTACGAATGGAAGGTGGGGTCGACTCCCAATAGTATGCATTCATGTCGAGATCAATGGTGAATCCAACCTTGTGATCCCCACTTGGTGGGTAGAAGTACAGACCTGTGTCACCCTTTTGGCCAACCGTATGGATTCTATTGTACTAGTTTCGGCTGGAAGGGATTCACCCATGTAGGTTTCGGTCAAACCCACGTGGTGACAACATGGAGCCTACATGGCTCCACTATTTCAGTCGAGTGGGTTTCGGCCAAAACGTACTTGGGCGAATCTCTTCCGGCCAAATAAGTTCAATATAAATAAAAAAAGCCGAGCATGCTCATTTTGCATGTTCGGTCGAAGAGATCGCGAGCGAAGACTGGTCGATCGAATCTTGTCTCTACAAAAAAAAATGAACCCTATTTTTTTTGGCATTCAAGCATTTGATTTCATGAGTGATTGTTAGTTGATAGTTTAGTTTCCATGTTTTGTTTTTCTCTTTGTTTGGAATAATTGATTCGTTGGAAGTTGTTAGGGTATCATTCAATTTAGTTTATGTTTTTAAGTATGTGTTGGAAATAAATATCTATTGCAAATGACTGGAAAAGGTTGTTAGTATTGGCTCTATAGTGGGTATTATTCTATTTTGTTTTTGTTTGAATCATTCTGTGAATATTGAAAGAAAAGGCTGTGAATATGGGTTTACATTATTTTGGGGTTTTTCCCTCATATTAGTATTTAATGGCAGAATAAAACCTTTGCACCCTCGATCATGGTGATTAGAAGGGTATCATTCAATTTTGTTTCTGTTTGGATTATTACATGAATATTGAAAGAAAAGGCTGTGAATAGGGTTTACATTATTTTGGGGTTTTTCCCTCATATGAGTATTTTAATGGCACAATAATACCTTTGCACCATGGTGATTAGATTAATGTGAATACGGTTCTCCATTAGAAGAGTGCACGCAGTACATCCTATTACTACAATTTAGCTTGAATGGTCCCTTTGGACTCGTGACATAGAGGAAGAAATAATCCCTGAATGCAGGTTCTTTCAAACTTGGCCAAGCATATTTTGTTTGAGTTAATTACTTGAATCACTAATAAAGTCAAGAATCAATAAATTTGATGTCAAGAGAAAATCATTTTTGATGTCAATCTTCATACCGATAGTATCATATGTTGTCATTGTAGTTGCCATTTCTTTCCCGCAAAAGATATATTTGCGCTGTGAGAATTATTGACCTTGGTATATGTCAAAGAGTTAGATGATTCTATATGCAAAATATCTACCTAATGTTCTTTATAGAAGAAATCTTCCAACTAGAAGGTAGTTTTCTTGTAAATGCCTCCAATTACTCTAACCACCAAATCTTCCAGATCCATTAACAATGTACCAGAAGTTCCTTGCTCTTTTTTCTTTTCTTTATAAAACATTGATTGTCTAAGAGAAAAAGATACATTCAATACTGCTCAATGGGAAGAAGGAAATTGTGTGTATACGCCCCATAGTATTGATGGTCATAACCATTTTATTTTACTATTTTGGTAATAAACTTAAATGATGACTTTATTGATATTATATATATATATATATATATATTCTGAAACAGTCAATTGAGTTGAATCACAACTACACCATAAGCATAGTTTAAGCTTCACCCACTTGTTACTGAAGCAAACAACAACAGTAAATCATTCAACACCCATTTATTCCAGTTGTGATTACAACAAAGTTTCATTTAAGCTTGATCATTCTCGTAGTAGCTAGCTGATTCTATAGTAATACACAAAAGTTTATTTCAACTGATCATTGTTTCTACAATAAAGGAAGTTTGAGGTCTACATATAAAGTCTTTTCACATTACAAGACAACATCCATACATAAACTTCCAATGATTCAATTGATACTCAAGATGGAGCAACTGACATGCAAATGATAAAACCTTGTTCATTCCATTTCTTTATTTTTCAACAGAACACTAGCTTTTCCATATTACAATCAATTTAAGGAAATTCCATTTAGATCATGTATTCTAATTGCTTGCCCAGGTTTGTTTCTACGCTACTAAAAATTAATGTTTATATAATTTTTTGATTCCCTCGTACTCAGGTTTACTAACATAGAATTAACATGTTTTTTTTGTTGGGGATGAAACCAGAATGATAGAAATGAACAATTGAGCCAACAACACAAAACACCATATGATAACATAAGACTGACACAAGATATTCTCTTTTTAGCAACTTGAGGTTGTGTGGAGCTATATCAACTAAAACCAACAAGATTACAAGTTGAGGATCTTCATGGAGTAGTCAAGAACATTTTGGGACTATATCATAACCTTTGCAACGTGTCTCCTAGCTTGCTCTGCTCTATAACTTTCCAAACTACTTTGTAACCTCTCCTACACTTCATTGGAATGCATTCCATTTTTAGATCCAACTCTGAAACAAGATAGATGCCCACTGAAAGTGCCCAAAAGGCATATTTACACATACATTGGATCAATAAATTGGTGTAGAAGACTCAAAATGGCATTTCATCTTGACAATTGGGATGTGGAAAGTGTCACATTTAAGTGCATTTAACATCCATACAGTCTGCTCAATACATTAAACAGTTGAATGTATTGATTCACTAATTGGGGTTCAAATATACTCGACAAATTCTTTGGACAACAAAAGTGACTCATCACTGTGCTTCAAATTTATAGATACTAAAGAGTTTTTGGAGCCATCCTTAGAGACTACAACTTCAACTTTATTTATCTACCTGCATCATTTTTTATGCCATCATCCTTTGAAGGGAAAATGTGAACATTTGATTCTAATTTGAATGCCATTTTGGTAACACAAACCATCCAACTAAATTATCACTGAATTCATCGCAATTGATGATATTTACTTCACTCCCATGGAACACACATAACATTGAGCCATGTCCAGCATGACTACCTAGCTTCAATTTTAGAAAGAGAATTTTTTAAATTTTCAATAAGGTAATTCAAACTAAAATATATCTCTAATTGAGCAATCCAATAGTAAAATATTTTAGCATCAATTTAACACTTATACAGATGAATTTCCATATTGGCCTCCACTCTAAACTTGGGATGGTATGAGGATTCTCTTCTTAGATGAATTTCCATATTGGCCTCCACTCTAAACTTGGATGGTATGAGGATGCTCTTCTTGGATTCTTGATCCTTTAACTCTTCATTTTCTTTTGGTATCTTCATAGATACTTTTGACTTGTCCATGTGTACCTCCAATATTTTCTCTATTATTTCAACCTTTGTCATAGAAAAAAGAACTTTTACGAATGTCCACAGATGACAAAAGCATGCCAATGGGACTAGAGGATACAAAAATTAACTGATGGCTACATCCTCCACCAACTTGTTGAATCTTTATACACCACCAGGAGGCACTCTACCTTTCTTTTCAAGAGTCATATGATTTTGATTTTTTTACTCCACTTTGTGATGAAGAAGAGAATGAAAACTCTTCCAATTACACCCAAATACAAATTACAAAAGTCACAACAGGGCTCGTTGGTGCTGATCTGGAAGAGGACAAGGATAAAAGAAAGAACGAGGACCAAGGTATATCGAAAAGGACCCGTGCCAACCTTAAGAGGAAAGCGCCTCCTACTACCCAGATGGTCCAGATCTTAAAGAGGGGGGTTCAGGAAAAGAACGACTTGGAAGCTAAGAGTGCGGAAACATTAAAGTCCCAAGTTTAGTTGCTGCTGGTGTTTTGTCTAGTCTTTTTGGGTCTTTTCTGTGGCCCTTGCTGGTTGTGGCTTTTTCATTTTGTTGTTTTCTTTACAACCTCTTTGTTAATGAGGTATTTGACGATCTTATCTTTTGTTTGTAAATTTTGTGGTTTCGGGTCCCTGTAAAACCCTTTTTTTCCTCTTTGAAAAACACCATAATTGAAAATAACTTGTATCAATTTTGGAATCGATTTACAAGCATCATACCAAAAACTCCCAAATTCAAAAACAATATAAATGCAATGAGAGAAATCTAAAAATAAGAAATATGGCATGGTTGATAAGAGGGAATTAGTCAGTCCAAACCTTTTGGTTCATCCAAAACGTTTGTATTTTTCTAAAATGTTTGGACCAACTAATGCTCTTTTATCAACCACAATGATTTACAAATAAATTAATTACAACAATTTATTAGCTATGTAAATGGGTAAGTGAAATTAGTTAAAGTAAAAAATTTGGTGCCTATAATGTATTTTTGGTGCCTACAATGTATTTCATTTAAATGCATGATTTTATGAATATATTTAAGTGGTGCATTTAAATATTTATTATTAAATACACTGTGTTAGGCAACAAAATATTTATTATTTGTAAGTCATATCCTAAAATACATTGTGTTAGGCAACAAAATTTCTTTCACTTATCTATTCACATAACTCCAATTAATACCCTTCAAATATTATTTCATTAAAGTATTTGATTGATCATTTATTGTATTCAATTGGAGAATGGAAAAGAGCCAATTGTTACTCTTCCAAATTATTTTAATAAATTGTTATTTAATATTCTTTTGTATTTGATTGATCATTTAATGTACATTGAATGTGGGAAAACTTGGGTTCAAAATGTAATTGTAGAATCACTCTTTGACATATTAGCCTTAGTCAATTCACTTAAACATGCAAAATGCCAATCAGATATAGAAGAATATTAAATAATTAATTTATTGAAATAATTTGGAAGGGTAATAATTGACCTTTTTAGATGCCTCACACTAAATGAATTTTTAATAGGTCATGCTTGGTGATGGTGTACATTCAATACAATAATTGATCAATCAAATACCTTATTGAAATAATCTTGGAAGGGTAGTAGTTGGAGTCTATGTGAATGGATAAATGAAACTAATAGTAGAAATTTTGGTGCCTACAATGCATTTTAGGATGACTTACAACTAGATATAATTTCATTTAAATGCATTGATTTTATGAATATATTTAAGTGGTGCATTTAAATGAGACTATAGTCATACTCGTACATTAAGTTGTAAGTCATATCCTAAAATACATTGTCTTAAAGGCAACACAATTTCTTTCACTTATCTATTCACATAACTCCAATTAATACCCTTCAAAGATTATTTCATCAAAGTATTTGATTGATCATTTATTGTATTCAATTGGAGAATGGAAAAGAGCCAATTGTTACTCTTCCAAATTATTTTAATAAATGGTTATTTAATATTCTTTTGTATTTGATTGATCATTTATTGTATTCAATTGGAGAATGGAAAAGAGCCAATTGTTACTCTTCCAAATTATTTTAATAAATGGTTATTTAATTTTCTTTTGTATTTGATTGATCATTTATTGTATTCAATTGGAGAATGGAAAAGAGCCAATTGTTACTCTTCCAAATTATTTTAATAAATGGTTATTTAATATTCTTTTGTATTTGATTGATCATTTAATGTGCATTGAATGTGGGAAAACTTGGGTTCAAAATGTATTTGTAGACTCACTCTTTGACATATCAGCCTTGGTTAATTCACTTGAACATGCAAAATACCAATCAGATAGAGAAGAATATTAAATAATTAATTTATTGAAATAATTTGGAATGGTAATAATTGACCTTTTTAGATGCCTCACACTAAATGAATGTTTAATAGGTCATGCTTGGTGATGGTTTACATTCAATACAATAATTGATCAATCAAATACCTTATTGAAATAATCTTGGAAGGGTAGTAGTTGGAGTTTATGTGAATGGATAAATAAAACTAATAGTATTTTGGTGCCTACAATGCATTTTAGGATGACTTACAACTAGATATAATTTCATTTAAATGCATTGATTTTATGAATATATTTAAGTGGTGCATTTAAATGAGACTATAGTCATACTCGTACATTAAGTTGTAAGTCATATCCTAAAATACATTGTCTTAAAGGCAACAAAATTTCTTTCACTTATCTATTCACATAACTCCAATTAATACCCTTCAAAGATTATTTCAATAAAGTATTTGATTGATCATTTATTGTATTCAATTGGAGAATGGAAAGAGCCAATTGTTACTCTTCCAAATTATTTTAATAAATTGTTATTTAATATTCTTTTGTATTTGATTGATCATTTAATGTACATTGAATGTGGGAAAACTTGGGTTCAAAATGTATTTGTAGAATCACTCTTTGACATATCAGCCTTAGTCAATTCACTTGAACATGCAAAATGCCAATCAAATATAAAGAATATTAAATAATTAATTTATTGAAATAATTTGGAAGGGTAATAATTGACCTTTTTAGATGCCTCACACTAAATGAATTTTTAATAGGTCATGCTTGGTGATGGTGTACATTCAATACAATAATTGATCAATCAAATACCTTATTGAAATAATTTTGGAAGGGTAGTAGTTGGAGTTTATGTGAATGATTAAATGAAACTAATAATAGAAATTTTGGTGCCTACAATGCATTTTAGGATGACTTACAACTAGATATAATTTCATTTAAATGCATTTATTTTATGAATATATTTAAGTGGTGCATTTAAATGAGACTATAGTCATACTCGTACATTAAGTTGTAAGTCATATCCTAAAATACATTGTCTTAAAGGCAACAAAATTTCTTTCACTTATCTATTCACATAACTCCAATTAATACCCTTCGAAGATTATTTCAATAAAGTATTTGATTGATCATTTATTGTATTCAATGTATACCATCATGGAGAATGGCGAAAATGGCTAATTTTACTCTTCCAAATTATTTTAATAAATGGTTATTTAATATTCTTTTGTATTTGATTGATCATTTAATGTATTGAATGTGGGAAAACTTGGGTAGTAATTGGAGTTTATGTAAATGGATAAGTGAAACTAGTTATAGTAGAGATTTTGGTGCCTATCACAATGTATTTTAGGATATGTGACTTACAACTTATTGTAAGAAAGTTTTTAGGCTATATAATTTCATTTAAATGCACAACTTAAATATATTTATAAAATCATGCATTTAAATGAAATTATAGAGTTGTTTAAGTCATATCCTAAAATACATTGTAGGCACCGAAATTTCTACTATAACTAGATACACTTATCCATTCACATAAATCCAATTAATAGCCTTCCAAGATTATTTCAATAAAATATTTGATTGATCATTTATTGTTATTTAATATTCTTATGTATTTGATTGATCATTTATTGTATTGTTCATGTACACCATCATCAAGAATGGTATTATACATTCACTTAGTGAGGCATCCAAAAAGGCCTAGATGTGTGTACCTCAATCATAATAGAATATCTCCTTCTCTAACATGAAGTAGAATTGCACCACACATAATTATAGTGTAGAAGTTCATTCAAGATTTATGTATTTATATGCTTACTTGTTACTTTTACATGTGAATGTTTCATTAGGATATTTTAGTACTTTTATAGGAAATTTTTTATAATCCTACTTTCTCCCTTTCTCCCTCTTTTTCATTCTAGATAGTTGAATGAACTTAAAATTGTTCTTATTAAATTACTTCATGATGTTCAAGCCACTCATTGCTCATGTATTTCCTATGTTTTATAATTTCCTATGGAGCATCTTACTAGAAAATATTTGGTTATTGCATATTTTACTAAATTAGAGAAATAAAATTAGTACATATTTGTAATTTTTTTGTTTTAATTAAATTTGTAGATATTTACATATTTATATAGATATGGCTGATGATTAGGGATCACATCATTCCACTCAGTCTCAGCAGCAAGCTGAGGCTAGGTCTAATTTATATAATGATAGCATTAGGATATTAGAGAATGCTTTGAGATGTTTGGACCAAACAATACTTAACTCCCCTAATCTCCCTAATAGAGATAGATTAGTTAGCATTCAACAGGAGATCCATCATATGATTCACACGATTCAATCTTATAATCCTTATGATGAGGTCAATATAGAGGAGTTTACAGGTCCCTTGCCAGCAGTGTTGTTGGCACAAAGAAAATTGATTCTATTACTAGTAGAGTTTCGACACATAATGTGCACAACATGTTCCCTCATTATATGGGACAAAAGAAAGTTAGAGGATTGTTGTTACTAGATGTATAGATGAGCTTGCTGCTCCTTTTATATATCCCAGATGGTTGGAAGCCCATCACAGATGGCCTCATAATGATGAGTTGCCACTTTATTTTTGCAAACAACTATATGCTGAGCTTCATTTAGGGTTAGCAGTGGACTACACATCTATTCCTGCACATGCTGGATAGGAAAAAGGAAGGTTTGTTGACAAACCTCAATTCAGACGTGCAGATTTACCACTGCCCGTCAACAAGAGGGAATTAGTTGGTCCAAACCTTTTGGTTCTTCCAAAATGTTTAGAACTAGCAGTAGCAAGAGGTGTAGCAGCAACATCTACCCAAACTGACCTTTTTGACAGTATTGTCATGATTGCTACTCAGGTGGATCGGATATCATCTGATCATGTACGCAGATACTTATTATGTCCATGGATTAGCCTTCCTCCTACTGAGGCTACATCTACCAATTGTGATCCCTACATTCGAGCAAAGCTACCATCACCATCAGATGTGGCCCATATGAGTGAAGTCACTATATGTAATGTTGCTTTGGTTTCCATTGTTGATTTACTATCATCATACTAGTTTATCAGTGATGAGTACGAGGTTCCTTTAGATGGTGTAGTCGCTCATATTAGATGACATT
The DNA here is from genome assembly GCA_007258455.2 of Sequoia sempervirens. Classification (NCBI taxonomy): domain Eukaryota; kingdom Viridiplantae; phylum Streptophyta; class Pinopsida; order Cupressales; family Cupressaceae; genus Sequoia; species Sequoia sempervirens. The sequence goes on from VDFB02281492.1 coordinate 929,147,806, forward strand.
TTGGTAGACAGTAGGGTCAGGGTGAGGCGGCTTCACAAGATGTACATATTCCAAACTAGCCTACAACCCCTGAGGTTACTGCACATGATGTACACGACACATATAGATCACTTCTCTTTAGCACTGGTCCTCTACCTGATACAAGTGTCCCTAATTTGACTATGCATTCTCATGACATTAGTGACATTGGTAGAGTGCTCTAGGGTGAGACACAAGTACTTTCAAATAATCGGATATATTTTGCGTTCTAAAAATTCACATACATATATAAAATAAAATTGACTTTAAAGTAGTTCTCACTCTTCATTGAAATCTGATATTTTTAAATTTGTAGCAAAACGAGGGTTTGTCAGGCTTTGGAGATTTGGAGCATGCAGACGATCCTATGCATGGTGCATTTGAGGTACACATTTATAATATTTAAAGTACTTAATACATTCAAACATTGAAAGTACATAACTTTAAGATGACTTTAATACATTTACACATGTGTACATTAAATTAATTAATGTACTTTCTTTTACAGGGAGACATATTAGGACATGGATCGAGACGAGGATCGAGAGAGACATACGATCCTATGCATGGTGCATCTGAGGTACACATTTATAATATTTAAAGTACTTAATACATTCAAACATTGAAATCACATAACTTTAAGATGACTTTAATACATTTACACATGTGTACATTAAATTAATTAATGTACTTTCTTTTGCAGAGAGACAGATCGGGACATGGATCAAGACAAGGATTGAGAGAGGCATCAGGCCATGGATCCAAAGAATTAGGATATGGATCCAAACATGGATCAGGAGAGAGATCGATCCATAGTCATATTAGGCATCATCCACTTTGATTTATTTTACATGCAGATACATGATTTGTTATACATTTTATATTGTGATTTGTCACATTATGGTTCTTAGATGATGATCTTCACATTATATACATTCGACATTATGGTTTCACATTATGGTTCATCTTATTATGTTTTATAGTATATAAATTTTACATTATGGTTTCACATTATGGTTCATCTTATTATATTTTACAATATATATACATTTTACATTATGGTTCATCTTATTATGGAAATAGAAATTCTTGAAGCTAATCAAGGATTACAAGATCCATTTTTACAACTTTTCCAAGAAAATAGAAATATAAATATACAACTAACAAGATAAAACAAGATAATTCCACACCCTCCAATGAACATATGAAAGAATCCACATGGACCTAATAATGATCAACATCACCCAATAATGTGTGACCATAAGGCCCACCCCTTTGTACTAGGAGCATATTGATTAGGTAGTCCAACAACACTCACACAAAACAAAGTGGTTGAATAATCAAACATACTAATTGCATATCATACATGAGGCATCCAATAGAGCACACATTGAAAAAATAATATCCAATAATGGAATCCAATAGTAACATTTGGTGTTAGCCACTAATATGTTCACACAAAGTAAATCGTGATAATTGCTAATAACATACAAAGTAAATTATGATAACTACTAATTAAAACATTTGAAATGGTGATAAACACCAATAATCAAATAGTGAAAATGAAAATAAAAATCAATAACATACAATTAAAATGGAAAGGACAACCAATAATCATGTGAATATATTTATGTACACACATTGGATATAAACATGTGAATATATCATGATAATGTCTTGAGTCTTAATTATGTTTATGTTTATATGATCTCATTTTAATTTATATTTTTATATTTTATCCATTCTCAAGCCCCTCTAGTTTACCATTCAAATTTGAATGGAAATAAAAGTTCACTCCTCTCCTAACTCTAGAGTTAAATCCTAACACCAAAAGGTCCAAAGTGATTAAAATATTGTGACACATAAATTGAGGTAAAAAACAAAGAAATTCATATCCAAAAGATAGATAAATGCATTTCTATAAGGAGAATTTTCATCCTACAAAACAAAAAGGTTTAATATGGTCTACAACTCAATTTTGATATTTAAAAAAAAAAACCATACAAACTTCCCAAAAACATCATTAATGAATTTTGGAAATTTTTCAATGTTAAAAATAAATAAAAAACTAAAATGGAATATACCCTTTTGAGAACTCAAATTAGGAGATTACTCAAGTTTCAAATGGTAATGATTTAGCAAAAAAAATCCATAGATCTAGCATAAAATGCAATTTTCCAAATCTAAAAACTTACAAATATAAATTTCACAAGTAAAAATATAGATCTTGATTCAAACTTAGCATACTACAAATGGAAAGACATACAATCTCCTTAGGTGAAGGATGAAATTTAATATGAAAACTATCTAAGCATGTTTGTATAAATCAAAATAGAATAATACATTCACAAATCAAAACCATCAACAACAAAGATTATCCTTCTTGAATGTAATGCACACAATCCTTTGGCAACCCTCTTTTAGATCCAACCTAAATATCTTAATCCACAAGAAATTTGTAAACAATAATTTTGCAAAATAATAGCTCACACCATGGAGGAGAGGGAAGAGAGAAATAGGGAAAATGAACAAGTGTTTCAAAAATGACTTTGTGTTTCCTTTTGTCTCAAAAATCCCTAACCTCTAATTAAATTTTTTTACTCCTTTCACATTCAAAATAGTTATTTTCCACAATTAAGACACTAATTTTTAGTGATGGAATAATGAAGACACTATTTGATGTGTTGCACATTCATGGTACTACGTAATCTAACTAGATGCTGTGACTTTTGATCATATAAATGAATTAGTTGATATGCCTTGATGTTTTGACATCAAAGATTAGATCGCCTCTAGGTGAGAAAGGATCAAAAACATTGAAGAATAAATATATAGGTGAGATTGTGTGTTTCATAAGTAAAATAAAGTTAAATTCTCATAGAAAAATGGATTTTAGAGTTAATTTGAATAATTTGAATAATTTTGTGTGCAAACATAACTGGATTGTAATTTAATAGAAATTTTCAATGAAGTTTTGGAATATGCATAATGTGTTGAAATTTAAACTATGTATGTACTTAACATTTGTTAAATCTTACCATCCTAAGCTAAGTACAAAATGCCTAAAATTTAAAAAACATATAGCAAGATTAAAATACAACAGATTATGATAGAAAAGATGTAAGCTCCCAAATAATAACCACCATTTTATGTCCTACATACATAGATTTAGTTAAATCTTTATAGCACCAAAATATTGAATTCTAGAAGTACAACCATAATTAAAATCTATAGACTATCATGAAATGTCTCCTAAAACTTGAATGCTATATGATGTAAGAATGCGGGAGAAATAAAATGGACTCTTTAATATACATTTTAAGAAAGCTTTATAGGAAAATAAGATCACAAAAAAAGAAAGCTTCATGGGCTACTATTGATTGAAATTATTTGAATTCAACATAAAATAAAATAAAATTCAAATTTAGGTCCAAATGTTTTATTTTTATTCAAGGGGTAAACGCTTTTGACCCAAAGCTATGAACCGATGAGGTCACAAATGGGGGACCTCATCCCCAAATGTTACATGTATGTATTGTCATAGAAAATATATATGTACAAAAATATCTTAAAGTTCTTGGTACATATAATCTGGATCCTCTCTATCTTTTATTATCTCTAAAATCTTTTCATGGTCTTCAATAGGAAACCTCCACCTTTGTTTGGCACGCCCTCTTTTTGGTAAAGTTTCAAGATTCAATCTTGTTGCTATAACTAAATTACTATAATGTAAAACCTTTTGTCCTGACATATAATCAATAAATTTAATGCCATTTGTACCTATCTTTGTTTGTTTATAGTATGTGCCTTCAACAACCACTGATCCGGTAGGATACTCTTGTCCATCACCATCTGTCATTGATTCTGATAATTTGCATTTTGGTTGCATACATCTTAGTAGATAATAATCTACACCTTCTGCATTGTCAGGATCTACAAGAACAACAAAAATATCTCCTGTACACACCATGTAGTAAACCATGCTCAACTTAGGTAGAATATAAATTATCAATTGTTAGAAATAAAATTCAATTTAAAAATTTAAAATTTACCTGTAACAACTAAATTTGATACATGTTTGTAATCAGCTGAATACAGAGGATCATAGATATCTACAATGTCATTATCTTCAAAAGGGTTCGATGTGTCCACTAATTGTTTTGTTTCCCATTGTGAAACATACCCATCTCTAATATTCTCACATTGTAGAGTATTTGCATTTATCTCAATGCAATCAACACAAAAACATTATTTTTCTCTCACTTGAATTACTAGAGGCCTACTATGTCCTATTGTCATGATTTGATGCAAACTTCTAATACCACTAATTGTTTGACAACTAGTAAGAGTTGATCGATCAATATCTGTAAATTTCAAATGTATCCAATTAAAAAGTGTATAAAATTTAAAATTCAATTCATGTACACATTGAAATTCATAAAACAAATTCATTTATGTACCTCTAACTTCCCAAAAATATCGTGTGTTGTATATTGAGTCATGGGCAACAAAATTAATTTTGCACCATTCAACAATTTCATGTGCATTCCTTATGGCATTACCTGCAAGTTCATGTTGGTGAAATGTCAAGTTAAGAAGTTTTGTAGTTGAAAGGAAAAGATGGATCTCAAAAAACATAATTAGATTTTTTCTAAAAATCCATATAGTGTTACTTGCAAGTTCGTGTTGGCGAAGTGCACGCTTCACACATGCTCCAGCTCCATCATGCTCTCCTTTTCCATGTCCACTCTCATAGAAATTCCACAAAAAAATTATGTCGTGTCTAATATGTTGTTGGCTTAACCAATTAAAAGCTTTTGTAGACTTAAATTGTCCTGTGATGTTACAACCAATTTCATTTAAAACCAAGATAGTAAAAATAAACTATATGTGTACAACTAATTAAGTTTGAACAAGTTAAGTAAACAAATAAACATATAATTTCAAAAAAAAAATTAAATCAACACTTACCAACACATCCATTAGACCATATCTATTGTTGTGAAGCATCTATTTGACGTCGTCTCAGGTCTTCAAAAAACATTACAAAACAATGGGCTACATAGCTTCTATCATGACCTGTATCGTCACTAATATAAAAGTGAACCTCTTTGATGATAATTCGTTCATCTTTTCTACTTTGTAGACCATCCACATGTTCTTCAGCATGCCTATAACAAACTTGTACAAATATTGCAACTTGCTCTGAATGATAATATTGGCTTTGGATCTCACTTTGAGGACTAAATGTATAGTTCTCAGAAAAGTCAACAATAGAGAGAATACAACCCGCTGGAAACCAATTCTTTGAGTCACAAAATTTCTTAGCTTGCCATCTAGCACCATGAAAATGTTGAATATGTGGATATATGATATTGCAAAATTTGTTCATAAACTCATTGTAAGACAACTCACTCTCTTTGAGAACAATTTTTCTAGTCTCAACTCTTGACTTTGTTGAGTATTTCTCATATTCAAATCTCTTCCACATAACTTGCATTGAATGCTCAATATTGTCAACTTGTAAAAGATTCTTCAGATTTCCACATTCATTACATATATTTTTTATACACCGCACTTTAAATTCATTTGAATCTTCTATTTTTTCGCATAGAAGAGACTTCACAAATTGTGTTTTACTTCCAGGGATGACTATTTTTGGATTGATTATTGCCATAGCTTTTCTGTATGTCTGAAGGTGTAGATCAAATTCAACATGATTTCAACAACAACAAGTCTCACGTATCTTATTTATACATACAAAACTTGGTCATAGTCTCTCAAACATCCTTTGACAAATCTTCACATCTGAAAAACTCTTGCTTGAATGCTTCAAAAAACTCACTTTGAGTTGTATCTATAAAATGTTTCGGATGTGAAATTTTCTTACCATCTGCACCTTTTATTTTTATAGTGTCCCTTCTATTGGAAGAAACACGAGAGTGGCTGGTCCAATATTCAATCACCTATTCCTTTACATCTTCTGAGATTTTATCTTTTTCGGGGAACCCTACAAATATTTACCCAATTATTCTCAACAGTTCCATCCAATCTATTTCTCTTTTTGATATATCTTTGAATAGTTCTCTTAGAAGCATTGAGTAATTCAAAAACTGCTTTAACTTATCTTCTATGTGATAATTTCTTACTAGAAATTACCGTCATCAATGCTCTATGTGTAGCACTTAAATCAACAACTCGAATCTTGCTTTCAATAGAATTCAATGCTTCTTGCAGGTTTTCAACTATTGTTTTCTTTACTGATCTTGATGAATTTATTTTATTATCAACCCCTAACAACTCCAAAACAGGGGTCATTTCTTTCCTCCTAAATAATTTTGCAAATAATTGTGCTCTTCCAACTATTGACTTTTCTTCAAAATATTCATCCCATATTCTTTTGCAGTGTAATTTTATTGTGCTTTCAGGTAACATATCTTCAAATGAAATACTATTAAAAAGGGATTCCTCATCCATCTCTATAAGATTTTCCATACCAAGGAAAATATTTCTATGACCACCTTTAGTTTGTCCTGACACTTGTACTCCTTGGTCGTCATCAATTTCCACAGGTTCTTCTTTAGAAGATTCAGTTTCATCCACATTTCTACTCTCTTTTTCGATCATACAACCTTGTTCTTGTCTTTTTATTCCCCATCACAAATTGCTCAGGTTTGAATTCACCTGCATACACAAAAATAATGTGCATTCAACCTTTTTGATGTTTGTATTGGATAAAGTGTCCCCTAATATCATGGAGGTATGACTATTTTTTATAGTGAAAACAACATGTAAACCCATCATTATATATGTGGAAACTATTGTCTGGAATCTTCTCCTCTATGAGAAAGCCTGATTTGATAAAATTGGATGATCCTAGTTGATAGGATATTATGGCCTTATCATTCATCATGCTCGGATCTTCTTGATCATTTGGGATATAAATTTGATCCATGGTAGCTTTTGTATGTTATTTAACTAGAAGTATTGTTGTGGGTTACATTTGACCACCTCTATAAGATGTTTACTGAATCTATTATCATTAAGAGCTTCGTTTATAGTGGATTGGGTTATTTCTTCATCCTCAATTTCACTTGTTTCACTAGTTGCAACACTAATGTGATCTTCCCCATCAAAGTCTTTTCCCCAAGGGTTCCCTTCTTCTTCAGACATTTTTGCTCTTGTTCTAGGGGTCATATGTGATTGTTCTGATCTTCAATCTAAGGTAAGATTATGTATGAGACCTAAGACTGGGAAGCAATAAAAGGATATGATTCTAAGATGGGATATGAAAATGGTATGGTACGATATGATAAGCTAAGAATGCAAGAGCTCAAAGGCAACTCTAGATCGAAAGTTGGTTATGATGTAAAGGATTTACTTGTGTTATGATGGATACACACAAGGACCAATGATCAAGAAAGGGTATGTAGGAGATGATGGACTCCAAAAGGATTTCCCTACTCAAGGATAATGGTATATTCCCTAACTTAAGGATGATGAACCTCAAGTGATGCGGGTGATAGATAACCAATGGTTTGATTTCAAGACCTAGGAAGAGTAGTCTAAGTGAAAGCTAAAGGTTTGTTTGAGCAATAGTGGATATGCAAGGGTGGAGGATATGCAAGGACTAGGTGGAATTTAAGGATTGAAAGATCAAAATAGAAGGATTGATAGCCCCAAGAAATCTAAGTGATAGGCTCATTTTGGATGTTTTTGTTGTTTGACATTTTGGGGTTTTGCAAGGTTTAAGGTGTTGCAAATTGCTAGGTGTGATGTTTGTTTCAGGTCTTATTTTGAACACACACGCAAGACAGCAAACAAAATGTTTGATTTTAACAATACAAGCCCAAATCCTAAGGTTGGCAAGGACTATATTCACTGGATTCCATGTGGGTTTCCCCAACTGCACTTATTCTTAGCGGGTGACTTAGAAGCTTGGCCACACTGGCTCCCCTCCATGACACTCACTTCTTGGGTCAACCAAGCTTCGAGCCCTCATGAATCTCCCATGACATACTCTTCACCTCTACTAATAATTGCGAGAATGTGGATGCCTTGGCAATGACCGTTGCTGCACCAACAAATAGAAAAGGATTTTGGCAACTACAAGCAAGAGGTGTCTAGTAAGGGAATTCATTCGAGTGGTTATACATGCATCAAGATTAGCTCCGATAAGGAGGATTCCTAGCCTGCAAAGGTTACGCTCTACATGGTTTATGGGGATTCACTTGTCGGCATAACACATCCGCACTCGTGGTACTTGAACTTTCGTCAAGCACCCATTTTATATATCGACTGGAAGTAGCTTGGCTTTAGCCTATTACCAGTTAGGTCATTCCCTTGGGGTGAGTACTTTTCCCCACCAAGGAAGGCCCTCTAAAGGATTAAACATAGACGATGGGTCTGGTTTGTGATCACCAAGTTTGCACATACTACCATCTCAAACATAACAAACAATGTTCATTCATCCCCTAGTTAAATCTATATGGCGGAAGACAATTGTTTGTTTTAATGCACCAATTGAAATGTGTTCTAAGCTTAAAGACAATTGGTTTCAAAAATAAAAAATTCTTTGGCCAAACATCTTGAAAAACCATAGATTAGTAGTTTTTCAATATTAGTCTTCAACAGTCGACAACTACACCACTTGTTAGTGCAAGCATTAGCTACAAAAATTCATAGTAAGGCACAATGAAAATATAAGCATGAACATAAAATAATCTAGCAACAAACATATAAACATCAGAACAAAAAATAAATTAAAAAAATTTACCAAATCTTATGTATTAGATGCTTGATTTTCCTATTCAACTCTGTGACAAATGCAAATGATTAGAAAAGTATCTTGTTGTTTAGTATTAAATAGTTATTTAAGAGCAAAAAGTAAATCATAATAGAAATAGTTCATCAAAAAGTGGATAAAAAATGGAAAAAGCCAAAAAAAAGACTAGTAAAAGCTGACTTAAATAGTTATTTCAATAAAAACTGGACGAAAAACGGGAAAAATCTAAAAAACATATTCAAAAAATCAAAAAATCGGCCATTTTATGTTTCAGTACACAATTGATGAAAAAGGAAAGAAATTTGATGAAAATGGAAACAATCAAAAAATCAAATTTGAATAAATCATAGTTTCGGCCAAATACCATTCGGTCAAATAATATTCATACGGATAGTATTCGGCCAGACAATATTTGGCCGATTGGGATTCGGTCGAATCAAGTTCGGCCAAATATATCCACATGGCAGGTGACATGGCAAAAAACTCACCATTTTATCAAATTTCTAGAAATTTTCAACTTCTACTAAATATTTCTTCAATCAATTTTTTAAAAAAATAAAAATAAAAATACCCTTTTGTAGAGCTCACAGTGCTGAATCCATATATATATATATATATATTGATTAATTTTAGTATATAAATTTTTGAAAATATTGCAAGTAGGTTGTTCAAAGTCAAAAAGAGGCTCAATTGAAATTAAATAAAAATAAGTAAATCATCATAAAACAAATTGCAAAATATATGATGCCCTAGAGGATAGAATCCTCTTCAAAAGGGTATATTTTGTTTTTTGAAAATGAAAAAAAAAAAATAGTTGATGTCAACTGAAAACTACCAAATTTGGGTAATTTTGACTTTAAAATGTTATTACGAGAAAAATATACATCAATTTTTTTTTTTCCCATGCCCTAGATATTGAAGTCAGCTATCTGGGAAAAAAAAAAGGAGAAAATGAAAACAAATTCTGTATGCTTCTTGACGTCAACTGGACGTCACTTTTTCTTGAAATTTTCAGCATAACAAAATCTGCTTTTAAATTGATAAAAATATATCAAAAAAAAAAAAATTTGAAAAATTACAGGAATAAACTTCAACAAAATTTCTACATTTTATTAGTTTACATCATTTTGAAATTCAAAACATAAATACCACTTTTATGTGGTTGAAGTTGAAAACTTTTTCTCATGTTGGTCGATTCCTTTATAAAGTGTGACACAGGTCTATACTTTTACCCTGGTATACCATCTCTAAGTCCCATAAACTCAACAATGGCTTCATCGTTTTCAAAGAGGTCTAAGCTTGGTGGTCCTTGTTGGACCCAATCGATTAGTTGAGGGTGAAGTAACGACATGTTATCATCAATATCAGTGAAGCTCAGGGATGACTTAGATAGGGTAAAGATAGAGGAATGGTCAAGATCCCAAAAGGTATCAATCCAGGCATGGTCATTCATATGATCGGTTTGAGGAGAGGATTGGTCAGGCTCCCAAAAGGTTTCAACTAGGCCATAGTCGCTAGAGGATTTTTCTGAACCCCATTCCCATTTATTAGAGTTTGTCTTGGTATGGTAATTTGTAGATGTCTCAACAACTTCAGAAACCTTGTTGACTTTCTTCCAAACCACATTAGTACTAGGGGATTTCTCTTTTAGCGGTTTATACTCTACCCATGTGTTGCACAATCATTTGCTTACTATGATAGGTTTAGTCCTCCCTTGTTTTTCCAATCCAAGGCCACTATGACCGTCATATCCCTTTTTTTCATTATGTGAAAACCCTTATCATATTTATCCACAGGTAGATCTGCTTGTAGCTCATCCTCTTCATATTTATATATCCATGTGGAGAGGTTTTCCTTGATAGATTCCTTTCCCAATTCGCTCCACTTGGTGAAAGTTGTGGGTGGGTGATACTGAATTGTGATCTTGGGTTCTTTTTTGATGTGATGGGGTTTTCCATAATGTTTTGGAGCAAATGGAATTTTCTCCACACAAAATAAATTTTCAATATTGTATTCTCCCACTCCATCATCCTAGACCTGGACCTTGGTGTCGAAGAATTTTGTTGGTTTTGGTGCAGCTTTAGAAAGAGAATTCAGATCAACATATTGTGATGAGGAAGGGGTGGGTAGGCTTAGCCTATGGCTAGGAACAAGATATTTATGTGTTCCTCTCAGGTTATTGCAATATTGAAAGGGGTCTGGATCACCAAAAATAATGATCTTCGCACCATTGTAGGGAAATTTCAGGCATTGATGGTATGTGCAAGGGACAACCTTCATGGAGTGAATCCATGGGAATCCAAGCAAGATATTATATGGGAGGTCTAGATCTAGAACCTGACACACCATGTCTTGTACATCACAACCCACTCTGATTGGTAACACTTTGATTCCCTTGGAGGAGTGTTCCATGTCATCATATCCACATATTACAACCCTCTTTGACATCTATACAAGCCTCTGAGTATCCCATGGTAGTTACTAGTTTTGATTTGTATATATTCAACCCAACTCCAGCATCTATCAGAACTCATATGATTTTGTGTTTATTGACGTACACTTCCAAGTGCAATGGTTTATTATGGATTGAATTTTGTGAAGTACAGTCATGTTCAGTAAGGGTTATATGGTGTGTGGTAGCTAAGAAACTTACCATTGTTTAAAATTGATTCACATTTAAGTCTGTGTGGACAAATGAATCCTATAATGCCTTGCCTAGGATAGCCTTGTGCTCGAGAGAGGTGCATAACAACTCAAGAATGGAGATTTAAGCTAGGGTATTTCATAGATGGTTAAAAAAATTATATTCACATGTTGATCGAGGTTTAGAAGGGGCTCTTTGTAGAGTCACCTTTGTTTACCTAGTGGCAACCACACAATTAGGATTCTTTTTTTTGATAAAGATGGTAGACACATGATTTTATGATGAGGATTGGATATGGTTCACTGAGTACCTCAAGGGATCATCATCGAGGATATGTTGCATGACATCACCAATTGATTCTTTATGAGGTGGAGGATTCATGAATGTAGGAGATATACCAAATTATATAGATTTTGAAATAATGATGCAGAAGAAATGTTGGATCAAAAAGTTCATATCTCAAAGGCCTTCTTTTGTATATGCCTCTAGCTATTGTGGGAATAAAGGGTCCTTTGAAAATAAATTTCTTATTTTGATATTTCTGTTTTTGCTTTAAATTTGCATATTTTTTTGATACAAGCTTAGGAATTCTTATCTTTTGACTTATGACCTTATCCACTTTCATAGTTACCACTCGTTCATCCAAGTTTAGGAGATAGGTGAAATTGTATGGATTAAATGGATTGGTGAATATGAATAATTCTTGTATAGGTTGGGTGATGTCATCAACACACTCATCGAGACTATCATTTTCAATGTTGGTAATGCTAATAAAAAATCACTTGTTGTCAATGAGTTGGTAGGAAAATTTAGTAGGAACCATATCTATTGATGTATGCCTAAACTTAGGATTCTCCAAAGGAGAGGGTGTTAATTCTTATAGTGGACTTGAGGGGATATGATCTTGGAATGAAGGAGGATTTTTATGGATATCCCCCATATGGGATCATTTTGGAAAATTTTATTATCATAGATGTCTTATTGAAACATAGGATTATCCCAGACATCAATTGATTAGGTTGTGGATGGTAGGGGTTCAATTTCTAGAAGGTATGCTTGTAACTCATATTCTCCATCCCCAAAACTTATAGTATTAATTTGAATTGCAGGATAAGGAGAAGTATGTGATACTAAAGGCTCAGATGTTGTAGAAGAAGGTGGGATGGTGGTATTAGCAAGGTAATACCTTGGAAGGCCAGGATTGCTCGGTGAGGGTTGGTGAGGTATATAGGGACTCAAGTATGCTAGTATGGTCACCACCATTTTATTGTATGGGAACTTGATGCATTGGTGTAGAGTGGATGACACAACCTATATGGAATGAATTCATGGATTCTCGATGTCCACCTCCTATAATGATTTCATAATTGGACTTCTACAACCACAATTCAGAGATTGGACATCTGACCTGAATAGCTATTCAATCACTACGAAGGTGCATTTAAGTTGTCAACCCAGGGATGTGAACTTGAAATGGGTCAACACTATATGTGCACTAGGGGCTTAAGAAGTCACTGCATGCTACAACTAAGAAAGGAAATGCTGAAAGAAAATAATAGAAAGGAAATGAGAGAAGGACTAAACATCAACCAACAACTATGCCTGAACTAGAATACAAAGTAGGAATAAAAATATGCACAACAAACAAGGACTACTCTGTTCATCTATTCACTTTGGCTGCAGGAACAGACACAGAATGGACTTCTAGTGGCTACAAGAACAGTCAATGTTGGATCTTAAGCTAAGTACTAGATAGTAAGTAAATACTAGACTAATGCTAAACTAAGAGAACAAATTACTCACCAAGTGGGCCCCCTTGGATAAGTATCCTCCAAGCTAACAAAAAATCAAATGCTCAAATCAAAATCTTATTTTCATTCACTGTAAATTGTGCATACAAAGAGTAATGTGTTTGTATTACTGAAAATGAGAGTACAATGTAAGATCGCGCATCCCCAAAGAAGGAGCATCCAAAAATTATTAATACTATAGCTAACAAGGCAGTCAACTCCACGATTGGGAGGATGCCATTTAGGGAAAGTAGGAGAAAGTGGAGTGGCGACGGTTACGTGTGCATGGAATCCATCAGACATGTAATTCAAGCGCAAACCCAACACAACAGTAATGCCCATGCATGCTCGATCATTAAGGTCCATTGCAAGGCAGTTACATTCAGTTGCATGAAGATTCTCTGCTGTCGGCTGCCCTTGACCTAGAGCGGGTCCTCAACTGGATGTTATGGTGCATTCCCAGTTAGAGGTGTCTTCCATAACTTGGTGTATCAAGTCTACAGTCCAAGGTTAGTACGCATAATAACTGCACATCAATAACCACTCCAAGAAACAATCATTAATTGCATGCAAAATCAACATAGACAACCCACATATTATGCCAAACATCATTAAAGCTTATAGAGATAGGGTAATGTCAAATATCAATGGTTTGAGGGAAACATTATGCCAATACCATCATTTAAGCATTAAAATCCATGACATCAACAAGCAAATAGACTATAGATTCAAGACCAAAAATTAGGCTCATCACTCCCCCCAACCTAATGTTTTGTTGGTCCCCCAACAAAGGTAGAAGTGTTCTCTTGCTTGGTTAAAGCTCTAAAATTTGCAACTGAGAGTTGTCCAACATCAGTGGCTACATTACGAGAGTTAGGATCCCAATAAAATCCTCCCATTCTGTCAAATCTATCCCATCTTTTCCTTTATGTGGCAATACCACTTTGGTAGAATTTGAAATTCAGAATAGGCCACATAAGCATGGGTGGCTGAAAAGTCAGGGGAATCCAATGGCGTCCCTGAGTTCTACCAATTTGAATATTCCTTTCAATTCTCTTTAATGCTACAACATAATTGTGGATGGAATGAGGCTCAGCCTGTTTCAGTTCATCGGTCAAACTATTCCATCTCTGAGATAAACATCTCCTCATGGTTTCTTCCTTTCCTGTTGTCTTTACCTCATACTCGATGTAGAATGCCTCAATCCAAGGCATAATTTTATTGCCATAACTTGGTCTGAGCAACATTCTATGCCATTCTTTGTAAATTTCCCTTGGGTTACTTGATTAAGCTCTAACGTGTAGTGGGACATCAGATTCCAATTGTTAGTAAGAACCATGTTGTTTTCCCCAACTTATTTCATTTTGCACCCAGGACATGAATGCCCTTAATTGAACATCCCCAACATACAACAGTGGATTCCATTCATGGTATTTTGTGACAACATAATTATGTAAATAAAATTCACATAACAAATTCTTTTGTTTAGGTGAGGCAATCCTATAAGCATTGAAAAATTCCATAGGAGTATCAATAGAAGGATTAAAACCTGAGGCAAGTCTTCACATCTTAATAGAGAGATACTTCTCTTTCAGGAGCAGAGCATAAACCCTCAGGGGTTCTCTACATTCCAAAATATTTGGTGCTAAGGCTGCCATATCATCTACCCTCTACTTCAGGGTGGCGATTTCTACATTTTTCTCTTCAATTTCTTCATCCTTCTTTTGAATTTCATCCTTTAAATTCCATTTTTCCTTTCTCCATTCTTCTTCCCTTCTTTGCATCTCTGTCCAAAGATTTAAAATTACTGCATGTACTGAGAAATCAAAAGGTTTATGGATGCCTACCAATTTTTTTGTTGATGGTGGTTCCTCATATGGAATTACTTGTATAAACTCATGCTGTCTAGTTATCTCCGGCTGTAAGGGTGCTATTTCTTTCTCTTTTTGCTGCAGGGGCTCTTGTTCTTGCTGTGGCTATAGGAACTTCTGCTCCGGTTTTGGTTGTTGCTGCAAGACTTCATGTTGCAGGACCTTTTGCTCATGCTGTAGGAGGTTCTAACTTTCCTCCAATTCCTCTGCAATGTTAGCAAGATCGACCAGTGGTATGTTTGTTGCTCCCTTAAATATGTCTTCCTCTTTACCTTTTTCATCATGCTCCAACTCCATTGGAACTTTAGGGTCCTCATGTGGGGTCTCATCAGGTTTAGGTCTTTCCTGCAAAGATTCAGCTGGTCTTGATCTCCTGGGAGGTCCTACACATCTTCCTTTGGCTGCAGGAGGAATATCATCAACTTTCCTCTTTTTGGACTCAACACTTTTATTCCTATAGGTTGTGTTTTAGCCTTCCCTTTCCTAATTTTTGCCTCCCTTTTCTGTGCCCTAGTTTTCATGAGGGTTTCAAGTGGAACTTCATCATCATCAGAATCTGAGGAAGAGCTTTCTTTTTCTGAGTGCTTCGTTCCAGAAGAACTAATTTCAATGGTTTCTTCTGTTGTAGGAGGATTTGTGCTAGGGCCGACACCAGAGGTTGAAGCACTAGGAATGGCTTTCACTATGCTCACCCTCCTGCTAGACCTATGAGACCGAGGTATAGCCCTAGGTGGTGAATGCTCAACATTAATAATCTCCTCATGGTGATAATCTTGATCAACCTTAATAAAATCTTCCCAAATCATTTTGGAAACACCACGCAAATATTTTTCAACTAGCAACTTAATCAAGCAATGGTGGGAAACAAAATTATCCCTACCTTTCTGGGTTTCGACCTCCATGATTGAGAGAAGATTGTACAACACATTGGGTATATTCATCCTCCTCCCATGCCTTGTGGTTCAAAATCTTGAAATGGATAGAATGCAAGTTTGATTGGCGACCCTCACAAGTGATGGATTTGATGATATACACAACTATCTACTTCCATGGCTCAGGAAAAGACATCCTTTTCATGCCCTATTTTTCTATGTTCAACAGTGGGTCATTTGGCTCTATAAATTCAGCCCTGGCTGACCTAGCATCTCTAGAAATAGGGTAATTTTCACCATCAAGGTAACCCCGTGACTTCTGCAATTCTTTCCTCTATTGCTAGGACTTCTAACCCTTTCACTGTGGCTTTTCCTTTTGAAAATGTTTGGGAAAATTCAAGGGAAATGCTTTCATCAAAACCATCCAGCTTCAAAAAGTAATCTATCCATCCATAGTTTTGAAATGCAGCCAGGCATTGTGCATCCTATAGTAAGATATCATGCACTGTGGGTTCATTTCGAACTAACCCACCTCCCATTGTCTACAATCAAACAAATGCTCTACAACTTCTTTTCAACTTTTCTGCAATTCCCCTTTTGAAAATCAAATGCACTTCCCTACAGTATAGTGCTAGCGTTGACTGAATTTATTTCCTTTTATTTTACCCTCTTGCTTGCAGTTTAGGACTACGACAGGGCAATAATAGTAGGAAAAGGGTGATAAAGGAAATTATGATAGGAAAAACTGGCGGCTGCAGTTATTGTCATTTCATTCATGCAATCAGCTCATTCTAAAATTCTGATGCAACCTAGTATGGTTTGACACATGGACAATAAAATTTTGCATCTTTTCATTTCCCTCCCCCCAACCTAAATTTAGACATGTGTCCACACATGTGAGATGGGAATGGTGATTGACAACTAATGATTGCACTTATGTGAATACCTATGGTAACGTACACCAATTAAATGAATGTACTTAAAAGATGATTAAAGATAGCAATTAATGTGCACATACCTAAATGTGTGGAAGATTTACTACAAAGATCATGGATAAAGTAACGCTCGCCTTGTTGGAAAATGGATTGAGCAATGAATGAGGATGGAGTGGAATGGAATGAGGTGGGATGAAGATGGAATAGAGAGAGAGAGATGGTACAGATGGGTGGATGGGTGGATAAATGGAGAAATGGACTTCCACGTAAGTGAAAGTATTTATTATGGAAAGTACGTACCTCAATTAGGCTGAAGGAGGGACACTAGGTCCGCTGCCTTCAACTGTAGGAAACTCTAAGTGCTGAGTGAACTGCTGCAGGAATTCTTCTTTAGATGTTAGCTTATGATATAATATGAGGTGATGACCATTGACAAGTAATTTAAACTTGACAGGATCAATGGTGGTAAGCTGAACAAATCCATTTGGAAAAACCTCAACAACTTCATACGATCCGAGCCACCTTGTCTGTAATTTCCCTGCATTATCCTAGTATCTTGAGTTATAGAGAAAGGCCCAATCTCCTGGTTTGAACTTCTTTCTTTTAATGAATTTATCATGCCATTTAATCCTCTGATTCTATATTACTTCAGTATGTTGTAGGTCTACTCTCCTCATCTCATCCAAAGCATTTAACTACATGATCCTTTCTTTCTGTGCTTCAAAAATGTCCATCCCTAGGTCTACTGTAGTTCGCAGGGTTTTGTGTTCAAATTCAATTGGCATCATAGTTGTCTTCCCATAGAGCAATTCAAATGAGGTGAAACCTATAGTTGTTTTCCATGTTGTCTTATAAGCCCAAATAGCTTTAGGTAATTTGTTTTCCCAATCTTTCCTATGAATGACTACTGTTTTGGTCAAAATGGCTTCAATTTATGAGTTTTTCACCTCAACTTGGCCATTAGCCTAGGGGTGCTATGGAGTAAATTTTTTGTGCCTAATATTATACTCATTTACTAAGGCTGTAACAAGAGTTGATGTGAATTGTGGCCCCTGTTCAATTACTATTTCTCTTGGGACTCCATATCTTGTGAAAATCTCTTTATAAAGAAACTGTGCCACTTTGTTATCTTTTGCATGCTTCATGGCTTTGACTTCTACCCATTTTTTTACATAATCAGTACATACCAATATGTAAGACTTACCATTTGATGGAGGGTCAATTGGTTCCCTGAAATCTAATCCCCACTTGTCAAAAGGAGTGATTACTATCTGGGGGCACAACGACATTTCATCAGATCTAGTTGGTTTTCCCATCCTTTGACATCTATCACATTTTTTGGTATACCTCCCTGCATCTTTGTGGAGTGTTGGCCAGTAGTATCCTGTGTTCAAGATCTTCAGTGTTGTCCTTTTAGCTGCAAAATGTCCTCCACATGGCTCATTATGACATGCATGCAAAATATCATAAGTCTCATCTTCTCTTACAGATCTTCTCATGACATGATCAGATCTAGTATAAAACAAACATCTAGCAATCCAAGAGAAATGAAAAGATCTTTCAACAAGTGTTCTTTTCTCTTTTGGGGAGAAATGAGAAGGAACTCTACCCATAACCAAGTAATTGGCTATGTCATTATACCAGGGTGTTTGTACGCTGAGGGAGAATAGATGTTCATCAGGAAAAGAATCATCTATGGGTTGGTTGTCTTATGATATAGTCAGCCTTGAAAGAAAATCTTCAACAACATTAGCTCTCCCTGGCTTGTCTACAATGGTTATGTCAAACTCCCGCATTAAAAATAATCATCTTTCCAGTCTTCCTATGATCAATGGTTTATTCATGAGATACTTAATGGCTGCATGATCGGTATGCGCACATATTTGGTAGCCTATTATATAAAGTCTAAATTTGTTTAATGCATAAACTACTGCCAACATTTCTTTCTTTGCCACAATATAAGTGAATTCAACTCCTTACAAATTTTTGCTGACAAAGTAAATAACATTTTCAATAGTTCCTTCCTTCTGTCCTAAGACTTCTCCTATGGCATAGTCTAATGCGTCAGTGTGAATGTGGAAGGGAAGCTCTCAATTATGTCCCTTAAGTACAGGAGCATCTATTAAGCCTGTCTTTAAAGCAGAAAATGCCTAGTCACAAGCTTCGGTCCACTAAAATTCAACATCCTTAGTGAGAAGAGTGTACAATGTTGTTGCTACCTTGCTGAAATCTTTAATAAACCGCCTATAGTATCCTGCATGGCCCAAGAAACTCCTAATATCCTTTTGTTTTGTGGGTGTAGGCAGATTTGTGATTACTTCAATTTTTGTAGGGTTTACTTGGATTCCTTTGTGGGAAATGCAGTGACCAAGAAGTACACCTTCTTGTATCATCATAAAACATTTCTCACTATTTAAAGACAAGTTTTGATCTTCACATCTTTGTAGGACCTTCTTGAGATTTTCCAATGCTTGATCAAAATCAACACCATAAGTGGTGAAATCATCCATATAAATCTCCATACAATCATGAGAGATGTCTAAAAATATACCAATGACTGCCCTTTGAAATGTTGTAGGCGAATTGCACAAACCAAATGGGTGGACCGAATAAGCATAGATCCACCATGGATAGGTAAATATGGTCTTATCTTGGTCTTCTGGTGCAATTTGGATTTGGTTATAGCCACTGAATCCATCTAGAAAAGAGAAGTATTATTTCCTTGCAAGTGTATCCAACACTTGATCAATGAATGGTAGAGGAAAGTGATCCTTCTTAGTGGCGGCATTAAGTTCTTTGTAATTGACACAAACTTTCCATTTCCCTCCTTTCTTTGGCACAATCACCAATGGGGACACCCACTAACTATCTGAAATGGGATAGATAAATCTTGCATCTAGAAATTTTTGCAGTTCTCCTTTTACAATTTCTCTTAGTGCAGGGTTAATCCTCCTTTGTAGCTATCTTACTGGAGTGCAATCATTTCTAATATAGATTCTATGGGTGCAAATTTTAGGATCCAGTCCCTTCATGTCATGATAATCCCATGCAAATGCATGCCGATGGGTTCTTCATAGATCTATCAACAATAATTGTTGCGTTGCTCTCAATTTACTATTAACATTCAAGTACCCTCCTTCTGACATCTGTACTTGTGTAGTCAATTCTACCATGGCTGTTTCATGGACACATGGTACCTTTAGCTCGTACGGTAGCAATGTATGGGATATACTAGTTGCTGCAGGAATAACGTCTAAAAAAATAGTGGCTACAGGAAGAACAGGCAGAAGTGTGCTAGCTGAAGTAGAGGATGATGTATCACCTTCTCTATAATGGTTCTGAAGGACGTTAACCAACACTTCATCATCATCTTGAAGCTGCATGAAAGAACTTCTGCCTAGCATCATAAGTTGTACCATAGAATTAACTTCCTCAGCCTCTTCACCAATTTGTGGCCATACAGAATCTCCCTCATCGTGAGATGGTTGAGCAAGTGGATAAAGAACAAAAATTTTAGTGCTCCTTCCATCTGAAATGGTCATGTCACCTGACTGACATCCAATGTAGGCATCTGTAGTGGCTAACGAAGGTCTTCCAAGGATGATGGGATACCCGCCTAGTGTGGCCTTAGGGGAAAGAAACATGAAATTTGCTAGATATTCCTAGGAATCTAGTACTACCACAAGATCCTCTATTACACCATTAGGCTTAACAATAGAGCCATTTGCAAGCTACAGGATAGTAGGAGTAGATCTCATGCTCTCGATATTTAGCTGTTGCAGGATGTCTTTGGTCATTACATTGATTGCTACTCCTAAATCAATTAGAGCATTCTTCACCTATATCCCATTTATGACAACTGCTAACATAGGACTACCTGGGTCATTATACTTGGGAATAGTTACTTTTCCTAGCATGATATTAGCTAGTTGGCCCACCACATGGACTGTAGTTGGGTCTTTCTTTCTCCTTCTTGGCTTCTTAAGACAAGCTTCCTTGATGGCTTTACCGTAGATTGGGACATCTTTTATTTCCCGAAATAGAGGTATTTGAACACATATATGCTTCAACTGATCCAGGATGTCAAAAGTGGTTTCCTCCTTTTCTTCCTTCTTCTTAGTAACTTCCAATATCTGAGGAAATGGTGGTTCTTGCTCAGTCTTTTTGGCTTGGACTGGTTCAGGATTTTTAAGTGGATTTGGTTGAATATGAACATTTAGAGGTTCCTCCTCCTCTTCCTCAGGGAGCTCAATAATGATAGGATTGGAAGGGGTTGGTAACTTGGTTCTTAAACATAGATGGATATCACTTACACTCACAACATATGCAGGAAATTAGTTTGAATTAGCAGAGTATATAGGCTGATGTTGTGGCTTATTATTAGGATTGGGTGTGGGCTGGGCTGGTAGTTGCGTTGGTTTAGGTGCATTAGGACTTGCATTAGTAGGTGGAGGCATCATGGTAGGTTGTTGAGGATGAGAAGGTGGATGCATGTGGGTGTTATTCTAGGTAGGCCATTGTTGCCTCCTCTCCATTGACTTGTTTGTTGCTAATTTCCTAGAGGTGGTTGCCAGTGTCCCTAAAATTGATGCCAATTCCCATGAGGTTGTTTCCACTGAGGTGGAGGACTCTGGTGGCTAGGCCAAGCATTTGGAGGGTTTCTCCAAGACTGTGGTGAATATCCTCCATAACTAGGTGGATATGGGGGCTGCCATTGGTTACCAAATGAATAATAGTTAAAATATGGTCCAACATAAGATAGTGGATCTGGTGGCATACCTTGTCTAGGAGCCCAAGGCTTCCTTTGTGCAACAAAGTAGACTTGGTCCTCTTCGATATGAATTGGTTTGAACTCAGGTGGAATTTGCTTACTATCCAGATTAGCAACCATCTTACATCTGCAATCCCTCTTCTTCTATCTACAATGAGGACAATACTCTATTAGAATCATTTATGCCTCCTCTTACTTCTTTTTAGCCTGAAGTGTATCCAACTGAGTGGATAGATTGTTGATAATGTCTTGCTTGAAATATACTAGCAAATGAGTGATCTCCATTCTTGAAACTCCTCCAGTAGTTGAATTCCCCATGGATGATTGATAAGCTCTACCTTTCTTTGAAGTTGCCTTGGAATAATTCTGACATATCTTCTTGCTATCTTCCCAAGGAACTTGAGAGGTATCTCCTCCTTCCATGATATCCAAAGTATCAATACAACCTTCATTAATTCCTCTCAGAAAGAGTAAATTTTTTGATTCCTCATTGAGTGCATGGTGTGGAGATTTTTGTAGGAAAAACAAAAATATTGCAATATAGTCTTCCAGGCTTTCATCCTCTTTCTGCTACATCCTAAAGATGTTGTCTCCTCTCATGTCACTACCTCTGCAATATTCCTTGTACTTTTCAAGGAATTTTTTCTTCATTTCTTTCCAAGTTTGGATAGTGTCTCTGCCTAGGCTCATGAACCATCTTAATGCAAACTCTTTCAAAGTGGTAGGAAACAACTTAAGCCTATGGGCATCAATAGTATAATCATAACTTTTGTAGAGTATATCAAATTCAAATAAGAAGGTATCAGGATCTTCTGTCACAAGTCCATACAACTTGGGTAATGCTAAAGCAGGGATATTCTTGATATTTTCAACTTCATTCTGATGGGTGATAGGGAAAGGAAAAGCTGGTTGGTTCTGTCTATTCCCATTTGCATTTCCCATGTCGGCTTGGTGTTGCTAAAAAACAAAGGGGTTCTCAAGCTAATTTTGATCTTTCGAGGAGACCTTAGAGCTAGTTAAATCAGGGTATGCATCTGCAAAAGGGTGTGGATCTTCTTCTTCTTCTGATAAGTTCTGGTACTCGACTAACTAGAATGGGTGAGGATTGTTAGGAAGAAATCTCCCATAAGCATCTCTCCTCCTTCCTCTATGCATGTGGTATCACTTGCTATCAGTCAACTCACACAAAGAATTTTAGAACAACTGCTAAAGATGCTACAACAAAACTACCAATGACTCCAAAAACTTCCTATCTTGACACCATCCCCGACAACGATGCCAAAAATGTCTGGCTCCTATAATGATTTCATAACTAGACTTCTACAACTACAATTCAGAGATTGGACATTTGACCTAAATAGCTATTCAATCACTATGAAGGTGCATTTAACTTGTCAACCCAGGGACGTGAACTTGAAATGGATTAGCACTGTATGTGCACTAGGGGCTTAAGCAGTCACTGCATGCTACGACTAAGAAAGGAAATGCTAAAATAAAATAATAGAAAGGAAATGAGACAAGGACTAAACATCAATCAACAACTATGCTTGAACTAGAATACAAAGCAGGAATAAAAATTTGCACAACAAACAAGGACTACTTTGTTCACTTTGGCTACAGGAACAGACACAGGATGGACTTCTAGTGGCTACAGGAATAGTCAATGTCAGATTTTAAGATAAGTACTATACAGTAAGTAAATACTAGACTAATGCTAAACTAAGAGAATGGATTACTCACCAAGTGGGCCTCCTTGGATAAGTATCCTCTAAGCTAACAGAAACTCAAATGCTCAACTCAGAATCTTATTTTCATTCACTATAAATTGTGCATACAAAGAGTAATATGTTTGTATTATTGAAAATGAGAGTACAATGTAAGATCATGCATCCCCAAAGAAGGAGCATCCAAGCATTATTTATACTACAACTAACAAGGTAGTCAACTCCACGACTGGGAGGACGCCATTTAGGGAAAGTAGGAGAAAGTGGAGCATCGGCGGTTACACATGCATTGAATCCGGTCAGACATGTAAGTCAAGCGCAGACCCAACACAACAGTAACACCCATGTATGCTTGATCATTAGGGTCCATTGCAAGGTGGTTACATTCAGTTGCATGCAAATTCTCTATTGTTGGCTACCCTTGACCTGGAGCGGATCCTCAACTGGATGTTATGGTGCATGCCCAATCAGAGGTGTCTTCCATAACTTGGCGTATTAAGTTTGTAGTCCAAGGTTAGTATGCATAAGAACTGCACATCAATAACCACTCCAAGAAACAATCATTAATTGCATGCAAAATCAATATAGACAACCCACATATTATGCCAAACATCATTAAAGCTTGCAGAGACAGGTTAATGTCAAATATCAATGGTTTGAGGGAAACATTATGCCAATACCATCATTTAAGCATTAAAATCCATGACATAAACAAGCAAATAGACTATAGATTCAAGACCAAAAGTTAAGCTCATCACCCGAGGAGAATGTTATATGTGGTTTCTAGGTCTATGACCTGATAGATAGTCTCCATCGTAATAGGTCCCACTTGTAGAGGCAATATGATGGTACCAAATGATTCTTGTTCAACATTGTCATATGCTTTAATCCTTATTCCTGAGCTATGATCAATAATATTATCTGAATATCCCAACCTTTTGACAAGGCTTGAACTACAATATTTAACCTTGATCCCCCATCTATCAAAACTCGTTTGATTCAAAACCTCTAGATAAAAGCTTCAATTTGGAGTACATCAATATGGCTAGGGTTTTGCATAGGAATAACCTTTTTAGCGAATGTAATGGGACACTTAGAATTTTCACGCTTGGTGAGTGTGGATGTGGATCTTTTTTGAGATGAAAGGATGTTATTCATGGTGTACTCATAGGCCACTCTAGTGTAATTGACATCCGCTTTTTCACCTATTTCAAAACTCGAGGATTTTTCCTTTCCATGGTTTTTTAGAGGGTCCTTGAAGATCGTGTGAGATTTGTTTGAGGTTTTCGATTGGTTATCGACTTGTATATCACCCTTTTCTATATAATCTTGTATGATATTTTTAGTTGGAAGTAGGTGGAGGTCTTATGTCCTTTTATTCTATGGTATTCACAAAAGTCATTGTCATTCCACTAGGCTAGTTTGAATGGCCTTGGATCATAATGTCTAACCTTTGATAGCTGGATAACCTTATTTTGTAGCAATTTCTTCAAAATTGCCTCAATTGGCTCCCTTAAGGGAGTATATTTTCATTTAGGTGGAGGGGCCCTAGGAGGACCATGTGGTGCATTTTTTTGAGTTGCATTGGTATTTTGTTCCTTCTTTTGTGGTGTTTTAGTGGTATTCATCACTATGGGTCCTTTCAGATTCAATGCAAGATGAGGTTTATTAATAAGTTTTGTGTCTACTATGCTATCATTTGTCACGTTTTTGTTTGGTGACCAAAATTTGTTCTCATTTGGTTTTGAGTTATGGGAATAATATATATTCTCCTTAAAAAAATTACTAGCCCTTTGGTGATAAGGGATTTTTCGATGGATAACCCCTTTTAAATTGCATCCTTAAATGTGTTTGAGCAATAGATTTGTAAATGAAACATTACCTCCTTGTTGAGGTTTTCTAGAAATATTTGGACTAGTTGCTTTTCTAGTATGTGACATGCACACTTACTAGCTAGGCTTCGCCATCTTCCTATTTTTCAACACATAGATGGGTTATGCTAGTACCTCTTGATATTTTATATGAAAAGTGAGTGATGAATTTTTCCATCAATTCACTCCATGTTTGTATACCTATCGGTAAGTGTGCAAACCACTCAAGGGATTTCCCTCCTCGACTTCATGGAAATAGTCTCATGAGATAAGTATGCCCATGTGCCACATCTAAGGATGCAGTGTGGAACTCCCATATGTGTTCAACGAGGTCTCTTTTTCCCTTCTATTTATCGTATTTGGGAATAATGAAGTTTATAGGAAAGGGAGGCATATAAATGCTCCTGTCAAAGGGGTAAGGACATAAGTCCCCCATCGAGTATGTTTCCCAATTACCAGTTACATGCATATTAGACATTTGGTTTTGTAATGTTTTTAATTGTTGTGCTATTAATTCCATGGGTGAAGGTGTCATAGGAATGGAAGTGGGTGTGATGTAATGAGGGGAACCTTGTGATTGGTTCCCAAATGTGTTTATGTTGTGTAGTGGATTGAATCCATGCATGTTTTAATTTTGATGCATGGGTGGATTTTGATGATGAAATGGTAAGGTGTATGTGGGGTTTTAAGTGAATGAAGATGGTGGTGGAGGAACATTAACACCAATTGTGAGTGATGTGCCAAGATAGTTAGGAGCATTAACACTAGTTGTGTACGCAAAATCATGATAGTTTGGTTGTTGCATTGGGGTTTGAGAAAACCCAAATGTGGATTGTGAACCAGGATGATTTGGTTGTGGTGGAGGTGAGAGTTGATTAAACCTGAATGTATATGCAAAACTATGAATGTGTGCTTTTTGTGTAGGTGAGCATTGTTGAAACCAAAATGATGAGGACAAACCCAAATGTCGACTATGAACCTAGATTGTTGGGTTGCTATTATGGTGGAGTGATAGTGGGACCTATATCAAAAAAGGATAGAGTCCTTGTTGGTAGTGGATTCATATTTTATGTAGAGGATGAGGTTTCCACTTATGGTCCTATATGTGAAGGATTTTTCTTCCAAATTTTATTGAGTGTATTCAGAAGAGTGGCTTTTTGGGCTACAATTGTGGTATAGATTGGTGTTGCAGTGGTGGATGTACAGGAAAATGTGTTTTCCATGGGTTTAGTGAGTGATGGTGGAATGTTCATAGTGGGTGTGGTATGTGTTTTCTTAGTAGGAAGCACACTTGTATTACACTATCATGTGGGGGGTGTAGCACTAGGTGCTATTGATGGTGTTCCATTTATAGTACTTGTTACCAATTTTTTGCCATAGCTCAATTGGTGGAGTTGGATTAAACATGGTTATATCTTAAGGTGAAGTTTCAGTTATTTCTTCATTGTGTTCAAGTGTTGTTTGCACTTTGTTCATTATTCTTTAAGGGACAGTTGTGCATTTAAAAGAAGAATCAGAGTTTCAGAAGTGCTATTCAATGTTCCAGAATTAAATAAAGTACAAAATTGAGCATATAAGCAACAAAGCATTTTAAAATCTTTCATTATTTCATGAAAGTGATTCATATTTACATAGCTTCATTTGATTGCAAGAATCCAAATGATAATACAACATTGTATTAAAATGCATTTTCTTTTCGAAATGAAAAGCATAAGATGAAATCAAATATCCACACAAGCCGTGGATGGGACTATCACAGTGCATCATTAATAGCACACTACACTATGGAAGATGCAAAAGAAGAAATCACATAAGTAACAACATAATCATCATTGCCTGATTGGCTGATGGTCGAAGCTGGAATGGTGCACCTTTTGTCTTCTAGAGCTTTGTTGACCTATAAGAGAAAAGAGGGGGATATCAGAGGCTCCGATTATGAAGATACCTATATGAATCACCAACAATAATGTAGTCTGCTGTAAATTATACACTGAAACAATCAAGAAAAGTACAAAAGCATGAGTTGAAGGAGAAACATCAACATGATCATCATATATTTTTTTTTATGCTAACATGGTTTGTTTCCTTGTGCAGGTATAGGGAAAATCACGATTTTGTTTATTATTCGAAGACCAAGCATGTGGAGAAAAACGAGCTCCCACAAGGGTAGAGCTCGGCATGCTTCCCTTATTCATTACAAGTGGGCTGATAAGAGATCGTATCATCATATTCATCAAGAAAAGAAATGATATACAACTGAAAGAGTAAAGCAGAGTTATCTATCAAGCTATTAAACCAACTGTGCATTCATAACAATCAGGTAAATGCTTTCTGAAAGCTACAGGTGAACAGTGAGTTTAACCCGCTCAATTAATTCAACTGAGTACATTTATATCAAACATTGTTGTATGGTTCACGTTCTTTTGCTACAGTTTTATTTGTTCATCATGATCATATGTTAAGCGAGGTTCAGTTCAACAGTGTTCTTTCTCACAACCAAGAATAGTGAACAGGCATACATAATGCCTTAACGAGGAATATAATTGTTTTAGATTCATGAAACAACTTTGTTAAATGGAGCATAAAAATGTATGAAGAGTGCCAAACATAAGCAGTTCAGTCATTCATGTGGTGGAACAATCAAGAATCAATCTTTTGGCTAACAGTGGAATGTAATAATCCAAGGTACACTGTTTCTTAAGTTTTGTTTCATCATTTATCATGTGAATCTGTAGAGATACAACATGTGAAGGGTCATTTCAGAATATTCAAATAGGTGACAAAGCATAAGGAAGTGACAAAAGTGCTTATGAAAGTTCCAGTTCAGCTGTAAGAGAGAACACTGTCTATAGAACTACAAGACTTTAATCAAAATCTTTGCATGAAATCGAAATAGAGTTGAGATACCAACTAATCTACAGACTTAGTCAAGAAGAATTATGTGTGCAAGAAGGAAACAACATGGAGGACAGTAAAGTAATACAAAAAAAAGACACATTTCCAGAATCTCATATAACCGAATGAGGGTTTTCAACAGTAAAGTAAGGAATATGTATTCTTTAGAATGTTATACAATCAGGTGGATTTCTGTCAGAAAGTGAGATCTACACAGTGTTCTCATGGTCAAGCTAAACTACAACAGAGAATGCATCTTGCTACATATATCCTTCAAAATTTTAAAATTCCATATGTAGGAGATTCAAAATTTCAGAACATGTAAGGAAATGCAAAAACAAATCATGAGTTGAGCTCAGATTTTACACAGATACCAAAAATGTGCAGATTTTGTTTATTTTTCATACACCCACATTGGGGTTTTGAACAAAAGGTATGACTTTTACAATTTCCAGTGACACCCATGTCGGGTTTTATGAAAACCACAAATATTACAACTTGTAGTGATACCCATGAGAGGGTTTGTTAAGGAAGTAACAGGAAGTAATGCAAGGTAATGGTGGTCGAGCTCCGTAAGAGAAATCACATAATAGATACATTTTCTTTAAAATTAAAAATACCCATATGGTTCTTTTTGTTTCAGAAGTGTTAAATGGACAAATGGTCTTTTGGGTCGAGCCCAGGAAAGCTTCAAATGCCCAGATTAATATGCAATGTCCGCGGCCTGGAGGAAACCTTTGGCTCATGAATGTTCATTAACTCCCAAAAGATAAACCCTGCTGAGTTGCCATCAGATCTTAGAGATCAACTTAAATGTGAAAGAAGGGTTCTTCTATAAATGCCATCAAAGACTCATATCAAGCCCGCGACCTGTCATAGTTTTCTCACATTTGTAAGCTTTTTTGAATGAAAATAGCAAGGAAGAATAATGTCTTACCATTGTTTACCTGTATAAGATCAAAGGAGCCTCATTCGAGCTCACACTAAGCCTTCAAGATCAGGAGTCGAGCTCGTATAAAGGAACACAAAAATATCCAAATAACAAAAAAACAAGCACATAAGTAAAGAAATCATTAGATTTGTATCTCATGGCCGCGGCTAGTGAGGCTTTTACTGTTCTCAAAGAGCTCAAAGAATGAGTCAAATGAACAGACAATAATTCTTACCCATGAAGCTGAGTGAAGGCTTCATTTTGTCTCTTGCAAAATCAAAACAAAAAGCCCAGGTCGAGCTTGTGTATGGCGGCCAAATTGAATGGTATAAACAAATATACATAGGAAGTGAAAGCGCATTAGAAGTTATGTTTATGCTGCGGCCTCAAGGCCAAGAAACGACTTAAAAACGCAAAGAAATAAGTTTCAGGAAGCTCGCAAAGAGTTCTTACCATCAGAAAGTATGGAGATTCGACAGTAGAAGCAAGCATGGAGTTCAAAATTTCTTCAAAAAACTGAAACCCTAGCTCATGGCAGCACCCATAGTAGAGCTACTTTCTTCAAAAGGTTCATTTTGCAAATGATGCGAAAAGATAGGGATTTTTCACATTTTGTTCATTAGGGTTTGCTTTTACCCTAGGTCGACTTAGGGATTTTTTCCCTCAGTATTAAAAGTTTCAATGTCTAAATCAAATGATGGTGGCCGAATTCCTTGTGTTTAGAAGATAATCATTCCTAAGTCAAGATATCACAAAAGAAACTATAATGAGATTTTATTTTGAATTTTTATTTTGACTTAGGGTTTTTATTGATTTAGGAGAAGATCATTTAAAATAAGTATGATATAATTGGTTTTGCCTTGGAGATGAGTTTTCATATCTAGGGTTTATTTTATTTTCAATTGATTTTAAAGAAATCAATTAGGGATATTGATGAGTAGAGTTGTGCCTTGTATATTTTTATGATTTTTTAAAAGAAAAATCAAGTGTTGAATTGATGAACTAAGCATGTGATTCTTTTTGAAAAATATTTTGCAATCTTTAATTGCAAAAAATATATAAATTATAAAATATGCAATCATGTAAAGTAGAAGCATAAAACAATCTTTTATAAATTGTTTTGTGATTTCTTGCTATTTTTAGCAGATTGGAATTGACTTTTCCTCTTGGTCGGATTTGAGTTTCATCTCCGAGAGATAAGGTGTTTTTCTGGATTTTAAAGAAGATTCAACCTATTTTTAGAGGCTTTACAGTATGATCATAAAAGTAGTGTGCTTTTTTATGCTTTTATGCAGTCTTTTGAGACAGTTTGAAGCTTTTTTCCTTGAGCTTCTTTGTGAGCTCGGATTAGGGTTTCTTGAGAGATATATTTTGAAAAGACTTAGTATTTTTTCTTCTCTCCCCAGTTCAGAATATAGTTTCTGGCTCTTAGCATTCTTGAGCTTGTAAACTCAGTGTACTCAGTTCAGACAAATACTCTTTTAGTTTTAATAAAGCAGCAAATTCCTCATTTTCTGTCTCAATTTTTGTAATGGCAATCTGATGTATTTGTGTTTCAAACTTGAATCCTTATATGTTTTGCTATTGTAAACCTTTGTTCAGAGTTACATGTTTCAGGTTGCATGTTGTGTTTAGTTTTCCAGATCTTCATGCAAATTACTGATGAAGTATGTGTTGATGAGATTGTGAGGATTACTGTGATAGAGAAACTGTTATGAGTGGTTAGGTCTGAATTTTCATAAGTTTGGTGAATCATCTGTTAGTCATAGGCTTTATTTTCAAGTTATCCTTTTATCCCTTTCCCTAGAAAATACTTAGAACAATATTCATCATTTAGAGAACCAGCTCACTTTGGAGATTCCTTCTTTGTTTAGATCACCCACATATAAAGAAGGTTTCCATGTTTCAGTAGATTGTTGAATCTTGTATTCAGTAGGGTGCAAATCTAATTGACAACAATACCTAACCCTATTGATGCTACATTTGGCACTTTCTCAATGATCATGAATACATAAAAGTAAGAGGGGAGCTTAGCTCCATGTCATGCCAATGATGAGAAGTATTTATTTGGGTCTTCTTTGACCATTTCATCAATAATATTCAAGATCCTCGGATCTTGAGATGTGTTATCAACTTCTTGTGTGAAAATATCATCTATTTCCTCTATAGTGTGGTCACCATAAGGTCTAGGACCCTGATTTTGTGTCTTCCTATGAGCACTAGGGTTTTCTCCAAATTTCATCTCACTAGTGGGGTTGTACATTGGATAAGAAGGTGAATCCATCTCTCTCCTTTTGATATGGGAACATGTAACAACCATAAAAGTGATGTTTGTTTGAAGTTTTCCTTTTTCTAAATTTTTTTATGTTTTGTTTTGCAAAGTTTTTGGGTATGAATGCACCTAAAATGAATCTACTTGGTATTTTTTGGTATTTTTCTATTTTTGGGAAATATTGAATGTGCAAGACCAGAATGAGACTATGTTTTTGTGAATTTTTTGGACTGATGTAAGACTATGTTTTTGTGACCTTTTCTTGACAATTTTCGACTAAATGCAAAGAACTTTGTGTTACCTTGACTTATGATCCTAAAAGTGACAATATTTTGACAAGTTTTCTAGTTTTTGAGACCAGTGTAACCACGTGTAAAAATTCTAAAACCTCTAAGTGGAATGATGATGGTTTTTGATAAAAATAGATTCCTCGACTAATGAGTTGGGTTTCTATTTTTTATCAAAAAATATTGTTAAAAAAGTGTTTTGACAACTTGACTAATGAGTTGCAACCCAAATTTTTTTGATGATGAAGACATAAAAGGTGGGGTTTTTGAAATTTTTCCAAATGACCAATCTAGATTTTTGACCTTCAAACTTGCTTTTATATTTTCAGTTTTCTAAGATTTTAATGACAAGGTGTTTAAAAGACTATGAAAAATGATGCTAAAGAATGAAGATAAAATGATGAAGTTCTCTAAGGACTCTATAAAAAATGATGCCAAAAGAATGAAGCTAAAATGATGAAGTACTCTAAACCTAAGAAAGCTAAAATGTTGAAATCCTTAGTGATGAAATGTTTATCCTAAGAATAGATAAGGATGCTAAAAAGTGCAACAAATGGTGATTGATTTTCATTTGAATTTTTTGGTAAAAAGATTTGATTTTCTAAAATCTATGAAATTAGGCCCTTTTCTTACTAGGAAAATACAACATTCAAAACCACAAATGTGATGTTGAATTTTGTGACTGTGATGCTATAGATTGCAACTATGGTATAGTTGGCCATAGATGTGTTGCAATATTTCTCACTTGCTTTGCATATAGTTGTAGCTTCAAATTTGTTTTCTAAGGTAGAAAATCAACTGACAGAGTTGTGATGTAGTACTAAATGATTGCATCACACTGTTTTGTAACATAGATTCTCAGTTGCAGTGCACAAGCTGACAATTGTGGTGCAATAGTTTAAGTAAACAAAACAAACTCTAGGAATCCTAATATATATATATTTTTAATTTGGGATCAATGATGCAAACACATAAATAGTCATTTTGAAAAGTGATTAATGAATTTTAACAATTTGTTTTTAATATCTAATGATAGAACGTTTAAATTTTTTTCAACACAACGATTTAAGACAAGCACAACTTATAGTAGTGGTAGATCAAGGTGTGCCAAAGTAATCTCAGGCCCACCTCCCATTTAAGGGGTAAACATTTAAATAATATAGGATCTTGGAACCATTTTAATTGTCCCAAAATCTTCTCTCTACGGAACTATTAATCGATAGACACCACAAGCATACCTTCTTCCTCTTCTTGAAAGGATATTTCTAGCAATCCAAAAAGATTTTGCCTCTACTCAAGAAAATGCACAGTAACTTTAGAGGATGATGCTATCCTCTTGCACTAAAATTATTAATGTTTGAAAGGTCTTAAATGGTCTATAATACAAAAGGTTTTTAGTGGCTATTAGGTGAACACCATCAAACTCTCAATAGATCCATCGGTAAACCCACGGTTAATTAGAGTGCTATCTGCATGGTTTGACCTACATATTTTTCTCTTAGCCAATTTATATAGTGCACCCCTAAATGTTGCTTGAGGTCACCTTGAGTTCTCCAATGAGGATGTAGCTCAAGGAAGGCCTCCTACTTCAAAGAAAATGGTGAAGTTTAGTGTGCTATTTCTTGTCACATAGGATCACACAAGTGCACAAGGGGAGATGATACTATGAGCAACACCTCTTCACGTGCAAGTGAACAAGAGATAGAAATTAAGTGGTTGTTTTTACTAACACCAAAATGAAGTGTGCAAGTTGTTTGTCCTTTTTAGTGCACCAAATAGAAAAGTGTCATGTTTAGGCATGTTGTTAATTTTAACCCAAGATTGCAGAATGAAGGTTGTCTTGTACATTTTAGGTGCACCAAAAATAAATATGATACATTGGTAGTTCTTTTTAAACACCAAATTCAAAATGTGAAACAACCATGTCAATTTTTAAACATTGAAATGTAAATGTGAGATATTTGTGGTTCTTTTTAAAACCTAAATTTGAAGTGTGAAAATAACCATGCCAATTTTTAAACACTGGAATTTAAATGTGAGAGATTGTTTTTTATTATCAAAAAATAGGTTTTGAAGGGTTCCTAAAATCCTATGCAAAACAAAAGGAAACACAAAAGATAAGCAAGGAAGCTAACCCAAAAGACAAAAAGTTGATTAAACCGCAATCAACTAACCATCAAACCAACAACAACAAAGCAACAAACACAAAAAGAATAAAGAAACAACTAGAGAAGATCTTTTAAAATCCTTGCTACCTCAAAATATTTGGTGATGACCTTTTTGTGCATCTCCATGACCTCTTTAACATCCTACATCGAGATAAAAATGACTTTTTTGGTTTTTCTTTGAGTATGCACACTTGGCCCTACCCCAGGATCAATTACCTGCCCCCCCTTTTCATTATCCACACCCACAACATGCCCTCCCTATTCAGGAAGAAGGGGATTATCATTCTAGTCCTTATCTTTTTTAAATAAGAGTACCAAACCCTCCAATATGGTCCCAAGAGAATCCTTGCTGAGATTAACTAGAGTATAGAGGTTTTGACAAAAATTCAAAAAGTTCTTCTCAAGGGAAACAATTTTAAGGTCATGATCAATTTTTAGCTTAGAAAATTCCTCTACCATTTGGTTAAGAGTGGAATTCATGGTCTTAACCATACTAAATACTAAATTCAACTCCCTAGTTCTTCTCAAAGTAGAAATGTTGCACCTTGCAATCATGTAGCACTTACCATGCAGATTTTGTACTTCTTGAAGGAGCCACATTTATAGATTGAAAAAGACATCCAAACCATCCTTCACCAAGATAAAGGCTTGATTAATATCCAATAATTACTAGTTCAAATCCATCCCCTATTGAGATCCCATAGGGAGCTCTTCACCAAGATTACCAGCAAGGGGAACCAACTACTCTTTACCTTTTCCCGTGGAGATCGAGACAGTAGGGGACACATCTAGATCAAAAAAATTATTAGAACCCTTAGCCTTCCCCACTTCAAGGGCCTTCTTTGTCTCACCACTCACCTTTACCCCTTCTACAACATCCAAAAAGGGCTCCTCAACACCCTAGAAAATAACATCCCACACACTAGCAGACCCCAATCTTGTACTTTTCCTCCCACCAAAAGCATTACCATCCTTATTTCCCTCCTCAGCTCCACCAAAGATTTTACATTTCACACTCGAAGGGGAGGGCACGAGCTCCATCTTAGAAACCCGACCACCTTTCCTAGCCTTTGAAGAACTTTTACTCTTAGCCATAGCTGAGGGGAGTTTCTCCAACTCTAAATCAGTATGATTGCCATCAGACCAGGTAGGTGAGTCCTTAAAACCCAAATGTGAGAGATTTTTGGTTCTTTTTAAAACCCAAATTTGAAGTGTGAAAATTAATCCTCTAAATTTCCACTATTTTCCAATAATTAGATCAATAACACAAAAATATTATTCTACTATTGAAAAATAGAAACATGAAAAATGTTAACCATATTACCTTTCTATTTTTCAATAGTCAACTGTGGTGCTGAGAAACACAATTATATCATAAAGAATGTGGTTCAGGAAGCGACAGGTGTGGTGCATTGTCAGTCAAATGTGGTGGACTATTAGGAAAATGTATTGTATTTCCAGTCAAATGCATCTAACAGAAGCTCAGATGCATCACTTTGTCAGAACCTACAACAAAGAAACAAAAAATGCACTAACAAATGCAACACGAAAAATCTTCGCATGTGGTACTATGTTTAGCAATTATGTCGCATGGAATTGCGATTGTGGGGTACTATCATGCCATTGCATTGTAGAAATCCATGAATGTATCTCACTTCTAGTAGCTACAAAAATTTCTAAAATCCATGCAAATTTGTTAAAAAACATGTTGGTTCATGTCAGGTTCACCAAATGTAAGAACAAAGATTGAGGTAAATAATAAACATAAAATAATGAATCAACCACAATAACCACTAAACTATAAATATAGGATAACTCAAATCAATCTCTCAATCAAGAAAAAGCACAATATAGAAGATAACAAACTAATACAATTTTACCTTCCTTTCTATGCTACCTTTGAATTACCTTAATTGTTTTTGTCCATTTTTATCCTTGAATATTTCTCTCAGATTTTGTATTGTAAATTTTGCTTCAAGCTTCAAATTTTGTTAAATGATGAAGGATGCCAAATATTGAGAATTTGTGGTTAACCATCATTGTGCAACGAGTCTTGTTTTTATAGAAATGTTGGTTTGAGATGAACAATCTGGATTCAAAGATGAAAGATCAAGATCAATGGTCAAGGTTTGTTGAGAGAAAATAGATTGGAGAGTTAATTGGCCCGATCGATCCAATCAAGTGAATTGATTGGATAGTTAACTGGAAATTGAATAATCAATGCGATTGATTGATTAGTTCATTGAATTGATTGGTTAGTTGATTGAATAGATTGAATAGTCCATTGAATAGATTGATTAGTTGACTGAATAGATTGATTAGTCAACTGACTAGATTGAATAGTCCACTGAATAGATTGATTAGTCAATATTGAGAGGGTAATTAATTAATCTTGAGAGGAACGTAAAGATGAAATTGACTAAATAAATAAAATTTTATTTATTAATATATCATGTTGAGTGAATATTGAGGAATTAAATAATTAATTTAATTATTTAATTTAGAAGAGGGAAAGTAGATTAATTAAATAATTAATGATAACTATTCAATTAATATTAGAAGAATAAGTGGGGATCGGGTGACATAATTAAATCATTGATGTTTATTAATTAAATAGGAGGAATATGGTTAAATTAACACTTTATTAAATAAATTTGATTTATTTAATTAGTTTGAAATGATGAATGAGGATGAATTAGTTAAATAATGTTAAATTAATTAATTAATAGTAGAATACAAAAATTGATAATAATTAAATAAAGGTATTATTTAATCATTTTAGGGTAAGAAGGGTCAAAGTTAGTCAAATAGCGTTGTTCATAGGTCAGGACAATTTAGGGTATCTACACCAACAAACTGATTGCCGATCTTGGATAGAAACCTTTTGGGACCTTGATGATTCCTTGATCTATACCTTATCTACTTCATCCCCAAGCTTTTCTAACAATGATGATAACATTCCTCTAATCCATCCACAACTAATTGATTGGGATCAATAAGGTCCATTGAACTTGGAAATATTTAAAAATGATGAAGCTATAGCCAAGTTCATGGGACTTCAAGAGAGTATACCTCAAGGTATCATAAAGCTAAATTCACCATAGAATTTGGCACTGCTACCTACTTCGGGGATTCTACTCTATCTTCCAGTTGAAAAAATGAAAAAGAAAAAAAGATTAGGTCTTTAGGTGAAAACCGAAAGGTGCCTCTAGACCAGGAAAAAGAGAAAATAAAGGACATATTTGAGGGTGAAAACCTCTATGAGGCACATAAGGATGGAATGTTGGATATTATCCCTACAAGTCAAGAAAAATCTCCACTATTGGTGGAAAAATTAGAGGACATAAATATCAGTACAATCAAGAATCCCAAGATTATACGCTTTGTAGCTTCTTTGATAGATGAGGAAAAATCGAGTTTCACTAGAATCTTCTCCAAATGACAAATCAAATTTGTATGGTCTTATGCTAACATGCTTGGAATAGACCCTAAGTTAGTTCTTCATCATTTACCTCTTCTTCCAAATGTGAAACCTTTCAAGCAAATGCTAAGTAAGATGCATCCACAAATTGCCTTATTGGTCAAGGTTGAATTGAAGAAATTGTTAGATGTTGGTTTTATTAGGCTAATAGACTACACAAAATGGATCTCAAATCTTGGGCCAATCACCAAACCAAAAAGAGAAATTCGAATCTATATAGACTTCATCAATATGCCACCACAATCCAATCTAACATAGTTGAGAAGTCTACAAGGAAAAATTTGTATTCCATCTATAGGTTCATCACACAACTAGTAAATAAATTCCATCCTTTCCAATACTTTCTTCAAAAAGATGTTCCATTCAAATGCACCAATCATTGTCAACAACCCTTTCAACAACTAAAGGATTACATGTTATCACCACCAGTCTTGATGCTACCTATTGACCAAAATTGCTCATCCTATATGTATCAAATACGTCATAATTATTAGGATCTCTCTTAGCACAAAATGATGAAGATGGAAAAAAGAAAGCGATATACTACACTAGTCATACACTTGTGGGGTAAAACCTCAATTACACTCCTATTGAGTGTGCTGCATTTCTCATTGCCATCTTTGCAACACAAAATATTTGACATTATATGTTGAATATTCAAATAAAGTGAATAGAAAAGGTAGATCCAAAATTATCTACTCAATAAAGTAACTCTCATAGGTAGACTAGAAAAATGGGTAACATACTCCTCAGTGAGTTTGATATTGAGCATGTAGATAGGAAAGCAATAAAGGGATAGGTAATAGTGGATCAACTAGTATATGCTCTTACTCTAGCATTTCAACCTCTTGTATTAGAATTTCCAGATGAAACAACTTTCACATTAGAGATGCCTACAACATGGAAACTATATTTTTATGGATCCTACACCCACCATGGTTCAAGGTTAGGAGTTCTCTTTATCACACCATAGGGGGATACTATCCCTAAGTCTTACTGAATAACATTCCCATGCATGAATAACATTACAAAATATGAAGCTTTGTTGATAGGACTTAGGGAGGTTATAAAATGGAAAATCAAGCACCTGCATGTCTATAGAGATTCTCAATTGGTTGTCTGATAGGTTAATGATGAGTATGAAATGAAAGATGAAAAAATTGTGTCATACAAAAAATGGTCAACAACTTCAAAAAGTACTTTGATTTCATCATATTCAAATAGATTACATAGGTTCAAAATAAAGTATTCAATGTAATAGCTACCATTGGATCTCTCTTGGACATACCTAATAATGTGCATCTGTGTGAGTTCTTGGTGGAACAACTTTTTTATCCTCACTTTCAATTTCCCTGAATCAACTCATGTGTGAAATTGTTGGTCTTAATTCGCCTTGGTACAAAGACATATATAATTACCTTCATGACCAAATCCTTCCCCCTGACTTGTCAAATAACCAATGAAAAACCTTTACCTGACAAGCCTCCAAGTATGTTATCATTTCCGATACTATATACATTTGTAGTTTAGATAGTACTCTTCTTAGGTGTCTCAACATAGAAGAAGTACAAATGGCTTTACACGAGGTACACGATGGTATATGTGGAGCTTATTCTAGTGGTCCTACTATAGCTAAGAAGCTCATGAGAACATGATACTATTGGTTGAATATGGAATGTGATGCATACCAATTTGTTAAGAAATATCGATAGTATCAGATTCATGATGATCTCATCCATGCACTAGCATAGGGACTGCACCTGATTACATCACCATGGCCCTTCTTTTAATGGGGACTCAACCTTGTGGGAAAGATTCACCCTACCTCCACTAATGTCCATAAATTCATCATTAATACAACTGACTATTTTATGAAATGGATTGAAGCTATTCCTATGACATACATCACTAGTAAGAAAATTATGAAGTTTATCCTAAACTACATCATATGTCGATATTGTGTCCCCCTTTCCATTATTACGGACAACGGGTGACCTTTCAAGATCTGGGATATCCAAGAACTATGCAAGAAGTGTCATATTTAGCATCACTTTGCCACTCCTTATTATCCCTAAGGTAATGGTCAAGCAGAGGTGTTTAAGAAAACCATTATAAAAATCCTAAAGAAGATCATCAATGATGTTGGTTGAAAAATTGCATATAAAATTGAATCCAACCTTATGGGCTTACTATACAAGCATTCATATTCCTACTGGTGCTACACCATATTCCCTTTTCTTTGGTTTTGAAGAAATCCTTCCCATCAAGGTTGAGTTACCATCCCTAAGAGTCTCAATGCTATAGTTCATTGATGATGAAAACTACAAATTATCCAGACTACATGAGCTAGAGGTACTAGATGAGAGATGAAAAAATGCATTGGTTCATTTACAGGCCTATCAAAATTGTCTCTATTGTAGCTACAATAAAAGTGTCTAAGTTTGGCGGTTTGATATCGATGACTTAGTCCTGAAGGAGAACCTAAAGAATTAGCTAGATAGAGAAAATCCAAGAAATTTTGTACATAATTGGTTGGGTCCTTATATTATCACTATGGCATATGGGTCTAGTGCTTATCAACTTGCTACTCCTAAACATGAACTGCTACCTGATCCTATGAATAGCACACACCTTCACAAGTATTATACATGACTTTTGGAGATCCCAAAAATCAAAAAAAGAAGAAGGGAAAACAGTAAAGAGAAATAATCTGTTTAGTAGTGAAAACCATTTTGGTGGCACTTTGGATAAGTACCATGGTGATAAACTAGCAAACAGGATCCATGTGTAGTAGTTCATTGTTCTACCTTCTATCATTATTTTTTTTCTGATTTTTCATTCTATCCACAATAAACTGAGCATAGGCTCTATCATAACAAAAATTCCAAACCTCTCATGGCCTGAGAATGGTTGACATCTCATGTCACCCACTTTCCATATACATTCCTTCCATAATAACTAGTGCTATACTTGATCAGGGGAAAATCCTTGACCTAGATTTTCAAACGAGATCTTTGACATTGTATCAAAGAATACTATCACACTCACCATAATCCACTTTTCATAGTAGATTATCCACAATCCACCTTCCATAATAAATTGTCCCTTGTTGATATTAACATATTGATAAGACACAAATAGAATATCCTACAAAAACTTGAGCTTAACAAATCATGAAACAACAAGAAAAACTATCAAACTAGCCTTAAAATTTTCCAATCAATTGCCTACTTATCTATCAATAGAATCTATCTTTATTAGATACCATTTTTGTCTTAAATATATTGTTACATCATCAAAACAAGACTAGCTATCTTATATGAGATATTCATTGCTAAAATTAGACATAATTCTTTGAATCCTATCATCCAATCACTCACTATTGGTAAGAAAATCTAAATAATTATTGACTCATTTGTTCTATTTAGTCTTATCTTTTATCTTTTATCTTATGTTATGTTCCTATGCTACTCGAGGATATACACAAGAGATTAGAGGAGTGATGATGGATCATGACTATTTCTATTGATTTATGTTTGTGGTTTTTCTTGAAAATATGACTATAGCTACTAAGTTTGTTGTGTGTGATTGGGGTTCCATTTGGAATTAAAACATCCTATGCAAGTTAAAAGTCAGCTAACACTTTCTTGCATGAAGATCAACATGCTCTGTGGTTACTTCCTCACATATTCCAACAAGGTTCCATAGTCACTAGTATGAATCATGACACTCCTTGTTTGCAATGTGTCTTAGTCCTGACAATGAATACTGACATCACCAAAGTTTGTCTCAACTTGGTGTACATATATCCACTTGTCTCTTATAAAAAAATTAGGCAAATAGAAATAAATGCCACCATCGCAATTCATGCCTTGGTGTACATACATTCACTTGTCACATAATAAAATTCTCTATGATGATAATTGTGCACTAATTAAAGGTCAAAATCTATCCTTATATTCATTCTTCACTTCTTATTAACTTTTTCCTCTCGTTATCATTTCTTCTATTAGTCCTTGAAGTCATTTTTATGGTGTGTTATGGAACACAAAAAAAAATGAATCGATCACATAATCTTGCATCCACACTCATGTTATAACATCATATGCATCATCACATGCATGTTATGTCATTCATATTGCATAAAAATATATAAAAAAAAGCATTGCATCACATTCTATAGAACCATCATCAAAATAGAATCATATAAATCATCTCATGTAACATGTCATAAAATTATAGTGTCATCCTGCATATAGATGATAAAAAATGGTTAGTACCATCATAAACCATAAACATTAGATATCCATACATAAAAATCATACATATAAACATAAATCAATATCACATACATCCATCCATGCATAGTAAATCATACACTAGAATAACATACATTATAAATCCATATGCACATCATATAGGAATTATCACATAAACATAAACTGCATCACATAAATTTATAATCATATAAACATGCACATAAAATATGGAGACATCATATAGTCGCTACCAAAATTCATTTATCTCACATATATATCAAAAAAATAGTGTAATTGTATAAAATTGAATGACTGTAAAAATGGAGCTTGTAGGCTTGATCAAAATATACATTAGTGTGTATGTATACAACACAAAAATCAAGTTAGCCTAAGCTACCCCTATCATCCATTAGTGATGGCCCATGGGATGGTTGATCCTGCCTCTACCTTGATGGCCATGGATGATTCTACTATATCTATGGTTGTGGTGGTGGATAAGGTGACCTCCTAGGTCTTGACACTCTACCACTTCTTATTGACCTCCTAGAATGATATCAAATATGTAACCTGCTCTGGGTATAGCTTGATGCTTATTGAGTTGGTGGTACCACATCCTCATATAGCTCTCTATAATATTAGGTTTCCCAATCCACCTGATACAACTGTCACACAAAAATAAGCTATCAGTCCACCAATAGTATCTATAAAACTCAATAAGCACTGCTCAGACCTTTGTACTTGAATAACTATATTATCCCTCTCAGTGGTGAGATATGCCACCTATTTATGGGAAGCCTATAGTTGTGCCTATAATGCATGTACATGTGCCTGTAGTGCTACCACCTGTGCATCTAGTGCTCCAACCTCAACCTCCCCGATGAGAACATCCTGTATTACCTCCTTGATAGGATCATGGGGCCCCTGATCCACTTCCATATCCTCAACATCAATATATTGCTCTACCTAAACATCCTCCTCCTCTATAATAAGTGGTAATAATAGTAGAATCACAGGTGGAACCCTTCCTCTACCTCTCCCTCCATCATCATATCCCCTCCCTCTCCCCCTCCTCGTGAACCTACCTCTACAACATTGTCCCTATCTCTCCTGAGGAAACAATACCTCAAGATCTGTAAATGATGTAGGCCTATGCTGCACCCACCATGCATCATACTCTATCATAGTCCCTACATTGGCCACCTTTGGCCCTACACCCCATTGTATTGGATGCAACTGATCAAACTCCTAAAAGAAAACTGAGGACTAATCATGGGTCTCCAGTGTCCCACCTCTCTCATAGAATGAGAAAACATAGCTAAACCAATGGGAACACCCCAATGCTCCCCAAACTTCCATAACACTTTCTCTAACATTTGTCTCTATATAATGTGTTGTGATTGGATAGTGCATCTAATCAAGTACCTGGTCTATTGGTAATAGGGTAAATGAACCACATCATTGTCCCATACTACACACTTCTTGTATGGCCTCCATGTGAAATCAACAAGCATGTCAATCTCATGCCTCTAGTAACTGACATCACTAACATGAATTTTTGCAACAACTCCACCATAGATGTAAACATATAACAATCCTATAGGTAAATCTCTAGAAATAACAAGACAAAAGACAACAATATACTCCCATATCCACATAGGGATTAGTGTCACTCCACAACCAATAGAGAAATTTCCCTAGTATGTCACATCATGCAACTGAAAATATAACATCGCAAGCACACAAGGGCACCAAGCATAAATTGTTCCCTCATCCATAATTCCCACCAACATCCAGCCCCATCCCACTGGAAAACCATGCCCACACTGATTAGGTACTAGAAAATCATCTATAAAATTACAAATAACAATGATCAATATCTCATATTGGTCAACCAAAGTATCCTAGCAGATCTCATACTCCTCGACCCCTAGATCATCAATTTGAAAACATCTTTGCATGACTGCCAATCTAGAATCAGGGTCATAAATGGCCCTCTCACCATGAATAGGGATGCACCATACATCCTCTAAAGTCACTGTAGCTTCTCCAGTGGGAAGATGAAAGGAGCTCGTCTTTGAGTACCATCTCTCCACTAATGTTGTGATTAGTCCCTTGTTAGGTGGATCTCGGGCATAAAAGTGATATGGTACAAGTTGAGAGTATGTAGAGCCACTCGCTCGCCCATACCTAAATGATCCCATAATGCCATAGAAGCTAACCGACTCTCATGTGTATACAATGGAAGCAATACCACCTACACTCAAACAACACATTACATCAATCAAGACCTCTTCCTAAACCTATTTGGGCCATTAAACGATAAATTGTGACTCACTCAATGTATCTAATTAAATGACAGTCAATTGTGTTGCTTTAACAGTCCAATGCATTACTCTAAGCAATTAGGGCTTGCAATTACAATTGCGGTTTGGAATAACACTTACATCGTTCTATCCTATAGTTATGTCACACATTGACAAATGTGGTGGGAAACCCTACAGTTGTGTCACCACATTACAAATGCAATGCTAAAAACATTTCTAGCCAAAAAAAATAATTGTGGTGACACAAGACAAATGCAATGCTAAATATGACAGATATAGTGAATGCGACTATAGATGCGGTCCAAAATTCTACACTGCATCCATTTATTTGTTTTCGAGCCCTAAAATCTATCAAAAAACATCAAAATTTCAAATGTAGGATAGGATACATACCACATCACCTAAGCCATCTAGCCACCCGTAGCTCCAAACTCGCGCACCCCAATGATTGACCTCTAGAATTCCCGCCATAGCTCTGCTACTCTAGCTCACTCCTCTCCTCTCAAAAGCACAATGCACAAATGAGGAGATTAATCCACCCAAGGGCCTATTTATAGACCTTCAATGACCTAATG
Organism: Sequoia sempervirens; assembly: GCA_007258455.2. Lineage (NCBI taxonomy): Eukaryota > Viridiplantae > Streptophyta > Pinopsida > Cupressales > Cupressaceae > Sequoia > Sequoia sempervirens. The sequence continues at coordinate 929,192,279 of VDFB02281492.1, forward strand.
GAGACCCCCTTTTGCATTGGATTCACTAGATGTGTAAACCTATTGCTACTATTGCTGACCAAATTGACCTAAAATCACAATTTTTACCATCTTCACACTTAAATACATCAAATCATCTTGTTAGAAAATTTGGAATTTTTTTTATAATTTTTACCATTTTTTTGATGGGGCACCACACTATCCTGCTGTCACCAGGGCATTACTGGGGTAGGTCCTTAATGTAATTTTAAAATTTTTCTTTGACACAACTCTCAAAATCACATTGTATCAAAGAGGGGAAAAATGTAGATACCTGGAATTATCCTAGCCTGCAAGCGACACTTTTACACTAATTCTCATCTTTCCCATATGATTAAATAATTATCAATTATTTAATTATAAACTAATTCCATATTCTACTATTAATTAAGTATATCATATATTATTTAATTAATTCACTTTAATATTATTCTTCCTTGATTAATTAAATAAATCCTATTTATTTAAATACGTCCCTAATTATCCTTATTCTTCTAATCTAATTAAATAAATTATCATTATTTATTTAATTATCCACTATCCTACCTTCTAAATTAAATTATTACTTTATTTAATTATCCATAAATTTCTCAACATTATCCACCCTCCATAAATAAATAAAACCAATTTATTTGTTTATTAAATCCCACTTGTACATTCTTTTAATAATTAATTATTAAATCTCATGCATTTCCAACTCATTCGTTGACTGAGACTTACTCTCAATCCACTGACTAATCAATTTCACTTCTCTCATCAATCAATTTAGTTCACTCCCACCCAGTCTAAGTTAACAGATCAATCAATTCCCTTAACTAAATCATGCAAACAGTTAACTAAAATCATGAAATCAGTTGTAACTATTTAATTGATCAATCAATTTCTCTCAACAATTCTCCGCCATCGATCTTATTAGCCTTTCTTTTGATCTTGATTGTCCATCCAAATCAACCTTTTTTATAAAATAGAATTTCATCTTCATTTGAAGGCTAACCATGAATCTTTGATATTTATATCATTATCATACTCATATTCATTTGAGCTTAGCATAATTATGCATACATAAAATCTAAAAGAAAAATGGAGAAGAACTATTGATGCCAAAAATTGGCAAGGTAACAAATTTTATGGGAAACTCAGTCAATGGGGGGACTAATTGTGCTAAACTGAGTGACCTTCGGGCTTTTAAAGAAGTCAGCTTCTTTTGTAATTGGGGTTTTGGAATGGGAAAATGAAGTAGATATAAAAAATAAAGATCTAGCTAAGGTGATGGGCCAAGATTTAGATTTAAGGCATGATAAACCTATCTTTTGGATGTGATTTAAGGACTTGTTCAACAATCTGCTATGTCCCAGAATAACAAAAACTAAATATGAAAACCTGAATAATTTATTTAATGACATAAAATAATTCTCATACACATTCACTGAAAAGAGGAGTCAAAGACATGATCTAAACCAAAAAACTTGTATTAAAATCATAGAAGTTTTGCAAATAAACAACTCATGATAATAATGACACAGTATAATGTTTTATCAAATAGCTAAAGAAAATAGAAAGGCCAAACAATGGCACAGTCTGAGAATCTTACACAATAATCTAAAGCAATACAAAAGGCCTAGTATTTTCCCTAATTTTTTTGTATCTTTTGAACTCATTTTTGGAAGGAAGAAGTAGTATATATAGCTAAAAATCCCATTGCCTAGTGGGCCAGTAACAAAAAAGATCCCATAACTTGAGCAATGATGCCTGCAGCAATGATTCCCTTCGACCGTTGTAACAAAAAAAGATTCAAGTCATGAAAGTAGTCACTCCCCAACCAGATGCATCCCCTGCTAATGATGGAAGTGGTCCTAGAAAAACCCTGTGCAGACAAGTGTCATTCAACCATGAAGGAAGTTAAGACACACAGTAGCTTGGCAGGGCACATAGCTCGCTATTGCCTCCCCTTCAAAGAAGTCCCCACAAAAGAGACACGTGGAAATAGGTTGAGGCCTGCTTGTTGATTCCTCTCTTGCATTGAGAGACTGTGCAGTGAAGACAAGTGGAGGTGTTCTTTACTATCAATGCCGACTGTGGGGTCCACTAGAAAGTGTACGTGGACAAAAGCTACATGGCACACAGACGGGGCCCGACTACAAAGTGAAGGGAAGCAATCTTTAAGAGCCCACAGTGACAACACATGGAGGCATGATGGAAGTCGGTAGAAGAGTGAAGGAAGCAATCACTACGAGGAGCATCTGGTGAACACGTGGCAACAACAGATGAAACACTTCAAAAAGGGGGTCGATGATGTTCAAATAATTGAGGCATGGGCCAGTACTTAGCAAAAACAAAACCACCCATTGGGAGCTTGGGGAATTTATGTATCCATAGTTTTTGGAAACTACCAAGGGCGTTTCGCCTATGGAACGAGGAACCTAAAAAATTTGTGGCTTGCAGACTAGAGTCCCATTCTTTGGGTGATAGAGTCAAAGCTTAGAGAGAGCGACCTGCAAAGAAAGCCAATTAGCTTCAGATGGTATCGATATGTTGAGTAGATTCTCCCTCACTCCACTCAGATCGATCATTTCCTTGTAAGCCAACATCGCGAATATATTGGCCCCGGACTCAAATTGGAAGAGCAGCCATGCAATCTGATGAGTGACACCCTCAATAACTTCTGCAGTAGGAGGTTGACTGGAACTCTAGAAAGTGGATGTATCCCTTTGCTTCTCTCCTATCTTTGCTGCAATCTGCTCTGCAATCGCTACCGAGTCATAAAAAAGAAATGGGGAAGGCAGGCCCATCTGGGTTAGTTGGGAAAACCTAGCCCACATACTATTCATGGTTTGGTCTAGCTTGGCAGCGCACTCGCTAGCGTGAAGGATGCCCAAGTGGCAGTGGATGAACCTCTTCTCTATTTTGGTATAAGCCTTCCGATCCTCGATCCCAACATTTTCTAAGACCTCATTCAAGACCATATATAGCCTATCCAATAGCTTTTCCACCTTGGGAACCCTCTTCGTGATGACCTGTGGAAACCGCTCAATTGCTCCATGAACCTCCTTGCCTAAATTTTTTTCCCCCGCCATAAATTGGAGTGTTGGTTGAAGTGTTGGGTAGAAGGCCTTGACCTTATCCCAGTATGAAACATATAGCTATTGAGCCACTAGAATGAGGTTTGGCTGGGTAGTAGGGGCTTGGGGAAGACTCCTTAAAGAGATGATCTTTGCATCTCTTGATCTGACATCCTGTGTCAGTTCCACAACCTTTTTATTTGTGGCTGCAAGCTGTCTCTAGATGTTTCTCAATTCTACAGACCAATTTTCCTCAGCTCGATTCTTTTTTGTTGATTCTATCTCAAGGGAAATCTTCATCTCTTGGAGTTCCTTCTCCAATTGGGCCTTTCAAGCCTCAAAATTTGCATCCCTCTATTGCATTTGTTGCTCAAATTGAGCGCGTTGTCGTTTAAACTCCTCACTCTTTTGTTGTATCCCCTACTCTACTAGAGCCAGCTGATTCTGATATTCTTGGTTCCTCCACCACAGTGCATCGACCAGGTTGGGGTCAATAGATTGGAACTTTGCACGTTCCTCTCAGAGTTTAGTCTGCTCTACTTTTGTTTCCTTTGCTTTCCCTGATAAACACAATTTTTTCCTCTCACCTTTTCTTTCAATAGTAGGATCTCGACCTTGTCCTTCACAAATTTCAGCTCCTCTTCCTTCTTCTTTAGCTAGTGATCAGACTTGAGGAAGTCGGTGGTCATCACCCACGGTGTTTCTTCCGAGCTCAACTTTGTCCTCTAGCCAGACTATGCTCAGATCGAGTCCCTTGGTGAACATGTTGTAATCATCAGGTTGCATTTCCCCCTATGGTTTGATGATGCTCGGGTACATGGTTGTGAAATGCAATGATTTATGAGCTTTGTTGAAAATAGTATACACCTTTGGCTCTGTTGGCTTCTTGGCATCCTTGGCCTTTTGCTTTTGGATTCTAAGATCTCGTGCTTCCTTTGTATTATCATCCTATGCCATAAATTGGGCTGGCAACTAAACTAGCCCGCCTACGAAAGGTGCATCGGGAGGAAGTGCGAAAAGGAATGTGAGGGTAGTGGTCCTGGGCGTCTCCTTCTTTGGAAGGGTGACTATCTATGGGGAGAAAGGAGGGATATACAAAAGCTTGGTTTGTGACCCAGCGGGAGGACTCATCAGGTGTTGTGGTGGTAGTGAGGTCTTAGTGGAATCTATCTACTAAGCAAATTGAGTTGGGCTCGATATAGTAGTGGTAGGAGGGGTGTTAATAGCGGCCACAGATGCAAAGGGCAAAGAGATAGCGGATGCGGACATGGCAGTGGCAAAAGGTGAAAGGGTCCACGAAGGAGTCAATACAATGGTCTCACCTGGGAGAACTGGGAGAAACCTCCCGCAATCATTGCAGCAGAGGTGGAAAAAGAAAGGTTGACACCTATGGTGAGGGGTGTTGCAAAGATAGCATGGGATACTAAAGATTTGAAGTAAGAGAAGAGGGAGAAAAAGTTACCTATTGTTCAGATGATTGCATTTTTTGGCTTGCCATCGCCTCTTGGCTTGCTACAGGTTCTTGCAAACTCTCCCTAAAAACTGCTTCTATGCACCATCGTTTGTTGGGTGGCAAGTCTTCCACTTCAATGGTCTCCGACTGTTGTTGTGCGGGCATCCTAGTTCTCTTTGTAGTCCAGGTGTGAGTCATTGAGGCCCTTGTACATGATATGTTCACCCGCATGTTTGTGGAGACCTTGATTGGCTACTTCGCTACCTTCTCTTTTTGTTGTGTTGGGGTCATTTGTGTTTCTAATTCCTTCTCCTTTCCCTTCCTGACATTTGTTCTAGCCACCTCCGAAGAGAGATCTTCGTCATGGCCTACTTCAGAATTAGTATGTGCTTCGTTCCACAATTTATCAAATCTATCATCTGTCTCCACACTCTGATAAAGGGTATCATAGCATTGGATTTCTTGTCAGTAGACCCAAAAATCCTTAAAGAGTGGACCGATGCGAAGCTTCTCATGATACTTCATTAAAGGGAAGTAGTACTTGAGCCATGGAGGCCTACTATCATCAGTTGGGATATGAGCTAGATTAACTATTAGCTCATCATCATCCTTGAGTGGGTTCCCCTGCTTCTCCTAGTAAGGCTGGGAGTTGTACGTTATGTTGACATGCTCATTTGGTAAGTCATTTTCGAGGTTGTAATTCCATTTGTCACAAATCCATACCATCCCCATATGAGCTAGCTTTGCCTCTAGCAGCTGATGTGTCTTCTTCTTGGCCATTACCACTGTTTTAAAGCTTAGCGGGTAGGTGAAAAACCCCTTCTTCTTGGTTGGTCCTCCGCAAAAGGTGTAATCGATAATGGATACTTGTTGAAACATTTCGAGGGCTAGCACCTAATTTTTGAGACATTTCAGAAGCCAGAATAGTTCCTCAATGAAGATGTGCATTTGAATGAATGTGAAATCTTCTCCGAGAAACCAGTCACATTTCAGAGTGAAATTATGCATATACTCTGTCTGGGAAATGGTGAGGCGGTAAAGACCAGGATCCTCACTCAAATCTCGCAAAATTGAAGTCCCTTATTTTCCTGAGCATCTCATCAACGATGAATTGTGCAAAGTCATACCAGAAGAAATAATGTTGCCTACGCAACTAGAACCCCAGAACCAACTGAAAATATTGAACATACTTGTTAGTGTCTAGGCCACAAACAAATGCCATCATTGAGAAGTCTTCCTGCATGTTTGTGGGGAAGGCACCGTGCATTTCCAGAATCTTTGGTGGCTTTTTTTGATCTTCCTTAGGCCTTTGGGTTTCTTTGTTATAAACATCTAGAGCATATTTTTTGGTTCTCCATATTTTCTCCCCTTTTGTGGGACTGAATGGCTCTATCATTTTTGTTCTAGAGCTTTGATCAGGGATGCATAGAATGTTCTAGATAGCTCCTGGGAAGATATTAACTTTCAACTCCTGACACTCGATGGTGTTGGTGGCTAGGTTAAAATGTTCAATGGCTACATCAACTAGTTTTAGGAAATAGTGCACAAACGAGACCATATACTGTGGGAGCTCACTGAACCAAGTTTTTGCGCCAAAGAATCTGGGTCGCTAGTTCTCTTCATCCCTTCATAGGCCACCTCCCTTAAAGACTTAGGGTTTTTTGCGAGGATGGGATCATGAATATTATCCCATTCCTCCTTGGTTAAGCTTTGGACCCTGTGGGTCTTTTTCCTTTCTAAGGCCCGCGTGTTTACCTGCTCTGGCTTCTTTGGTATCTCAGGCGAAGCGTAAGAGATGTCTTCAAAGACATAGATGGTCGATACTACATGCATAACATCAAACAAGCTTTGTGTTGCCTCTCCTTTCACCTCTACCTGTGCCTCTATTTGAGAACTTTCTGCCAGTTTCCTCTTGCTGGAGATTTTTGCTATGCTCAAATTTTTTGCAATTTTCTTTGGCTCTTTCTGTGCTCAAAACTCTTGCCCTAGGTAGCATGCTAAAAAATATTTCACAATGTTAGCCTTTTGCATGCGATACTTAGTTATTTCTTGCTTGGGGTAGCCAACAACGCTCGACTTTTAGCATTAAATTTGGCATGTACCGACAATTATCTACTTGTGCGAAATGAATTACTTGTCATTTTGAAATGACAAGAATTCATAATGACCTTTGGTAATCATGTTATATGGCACAATTTTCTTGGAACTTAAGCCAAAAATTTGAAGGCAGCTTAGGCTTCGCATGTTGTGGCAATTAATATCCCAAAAGAAATGATTAAGCACAAATATGTGATAAATGCTTGAGAAGATACATGTTCTACTTTGGAGTTTGAAAAATGCTTGCAAAGTGACACCTCAGCATTTGGTTGTGCAGATTCCCACCAATGACTACCACCAACTTATGCTAATTAATTAGCGCCCATTAATCTTGCATGTAGCAAACCGTACTTAATAGACGCAACTGGGTGGGAAATTTGAGTGACCCTGGTGCGATTTTTGAGTTGGTACTCGATTAGCATCATGCGTATGGTATGTAAATTACCACGCATATCCTAGCTATTTCTATAAATAGGCACTTTAGGCAATAGCAAAATCACACTTAGCAGTTTGAGCAGAATTGGTAATAGGAAATTGGCTTAAAATTTAGCATTAGGCAGCTGAGTAGAATTGCAAAGAGTTATGCTTAGGTAGTCTGTGTAGAGCTAGTGTCAAATAGTTGCATAGAGCTTGCCACGATGGATACCCCAATTAGGTTAGTATGCAAGAAATCCCAGAAAACCTTCCTTGGTGGAATCTCGACTAGGCAATTGAAAAGAATGACTAAGAATAAGCATTCACTGGCCATTATAGTGATGAAGTGGGTTCTAGGGAGGGATTGTATTGAATATGAAGACAAGTACATGGTTAATACTAATGTATGCTCTCAATTCATCATGTCTATGTTCAATATCCAGGTTCCCAAGCCATTGATTCTTTTCCTAGTGCTTGAGATATTTTCGAAGAAGTACCTGGGCGGCCTTAGAGAGGTGGTGGAAAATGTTGCGTTTGGTATAGGCCTGCCAACGATGAGCAACCTCCAGAAGTACATCGAAGAAGATGCAGTAGTACCATGGGTGCCATTCCTAAGTGGGTTTTGCATCCAGTTACAAGAAGAGCATCATCAAAGGGTAACTCGTGCCTTCCACTTCCTGTTTCACTTGTACAATGTGGTGCCTTTCTACGACATTGACTGGTACACTGACTTCAGGAACATGGTGTTCCCTTTGCCTCTCACCATTGCTTCTGCAGATGCTACTATTGGTCTTGCTGATGAAGTAATTCTAGACCCTACCATCAATGCCTCCATTCTCCCTGCCCATGACTAAAACTTTTATGTTTTAAGAAATCATCTTTTTGTTAATACATTTTTTGTATATATGCCTAGGAAAAAGGCTTTACCGTTGATATATATAAAGAAGATACAAAATATATAAATATAATTTTAAGCGTATGGCCTTAGATCCATTTTGACAATGTACTTATCAAGGTATATAAATATAATAAAAATATAGATTATGTTAACATTTTGTCTCCTTTTCCTTTTGATTTGCAATGTGGGTTCTCTTTTCTTTTCATGCATATATGTGCTCATTTCAATTTTGCATATGGGTGTCATTTTTCTCTGCTTCATGGGTTGCTTTGATTTTCCTCTACCCTTTGCAACAATGGGTTTCATTTATTTCCTACTTCCTCACACTGTGGATGAAAATTATTGAAAGACCGACCAACAAACACTAAAGGGAAAATAATTACACTACTCACATATTTACACTGGCGGAATAGTTGCGAAGCTTAATTGAACAATTTTAGGTGAATTTCATTAACCAGAATACCCAATGCTTCCTGTTCCATATTTTCCAATTTGAATGCATTGTGCTGCTTGCATTGAATTATTTTGAAAGGGTCTTCCTAGAGGTTGTCGAACTTTATGTGTTGGCCTGGCTTTGCAGCCCTTTCATTGAATTTTAACACTAGGTCCCCGCATTTTAGACCTTGGTCTGAAGCTTTCTTGTTGAACCATCTCTTAACCACTTGCTGGCAGTTGGACATGGCTATCAGGGCCTTTTCCTTTTTTTCTTGCACTTCCAACAACTCGGCCAGTTGAACCTCCATGGCATTGTTTTGTTCTACCTCAAGAGATTTGAGCAATTGTAGCACCAGAATCTCCATAGAGATGGGAAATAGTGCTTCTTTCCCATACACTAGCTTGTACGATGAAGTCTTGAGGACTTTCTTGGGAGTTATGCGGTCCACCCACAACACTGACCGAAGTTTTTTGTGCCATTCTCGCTGGTGTTCTAACCTAATTATTTGATGAGTCAAACTAGATTTTTGTTAGTTGACTCAACTAGGCCATTCCCCTACAGGTAGTAGTTTGATGATGTTTTTAAGAATATGCCATTCATGAGTACAAATTGACATACCTTAGAGCCTAGGAAAGCTTTGGCGTTGTTGGAGATGATGGTTTTGGGCAGGTCGAACCTTATCACTAATTCTTCAAGGAAGTCCACTATCTTTGCCTCTGTTGCATTCTTTAGGGGCATGGCTTCAGTCCACCTGGTGAAGTAGTTTGTTGCTATTAGAATCCATTTGTGTTTGGCACTAGAGGTGGGATTGATCATTCCGATGAAATTGAGGCCCCATTGTGCGAAAGGCTCATCAACCACTATCAGATTGAGAGGCATCACAAAAAAAGTTCTTCTTCCTGCGAAGAATTGGCATTCCTTGCAATCTTTTACCAAGGAGTATGAGTCATTGAATAGCATTGGCCAGAAGTACCCAACGCACATGATTTTGATGGTTGTGGTCTTTGCAGAGAAGTGTCCGCATGTGGGACTACTATGAAAAGTGTTGAGAATCCTCTTCACTTGCTCTATGGTGACACATCGTAGTAGAATGTTGTTGAAATCCTCTTCGCTTACTCTGTGAAAAGTGTCGAGAATCCTCTTTTGAAAAGGATCCCTTCAATGAGCGCATATTCACTGTTCTGTAGTTGGTAGAATCTTCTCTTTTGAGAAGGGAGGCCCAACGGGTATTTTTTGGTATGCATGAACCTTACTCTATCTGCCAGCCAAGAACCTTCAAACTCAGACTGATTGGTTAGAACTAGCTCTGGTTGCTCTTCTTCTGATGTCATTTCCTCATCGTTCTCCAAGTACTCGCACAGTCCTCTCCCTTAGACGGTCTTGGTAGGATTGACCTCAATTTCGTATTCAAGGATCTTAGTGATGTATTCACGCACACTGGAATGCATGATATAAACAATCACCTTATTGCAAGATATTAGGTGTCAGAACTTCTTTAGTCTGTTAACAATTGCAAATGCTTGCCTCTCGATGAAGTTGTAGTTCATCTCATATTCCTTTAAGGTCAAGGAGTGAAATGTTATTGGATGTTCTCCCTTTCTTTCATCATCTTTTTGAGTTAAGACAGTAGCGATGCTTGAATTGCTACTGAATACATACATTTTGAAGTCCTTCGATAGGTCTGGATTAACCAACACAGGAGCTGAAGAAATAGCATCCTTAGCCTTCTCAAAGGCTTCTCTAGCTTCTTTAGTCCATTTGAATAATTGATCCTTTTTCAGCATCAGGGTGATTGGTCTGATTAATCTTGCAAAATCTGAAATGAATTTTCTCAAAACATTTACCTTCCCCAGGAAAGACTGGACTCCTTTTTTGTTGAATAGTAGGGGAAGCTCTCTGATTTCTTTCACCCACTCGAGATCAATTGCAATTCCTTCTTTGGAAACTACATGTCCCAATAGCTTTCCTTGTGATACTCTGAAGACACATTTTTTTCAGGTTCAGGGATACCCTGAACTCTTGGCATTTTTGAAAACCATCACAAGGTGATTGAAGTGATCATCCTTATGTTTGGAGAAAATAGTTAGATCATCCAAATAGATTAGGATAATCTTATTGATCAATTTGCTAAAAGTGATATACATTGCCCATTGGAAAGTGGCTCCTGCATTTAAGAGGCCGAAAGGAATTTTAGCATATGCAAATGTTCCCCAATTGGTAGTGAACGTTGTTATGTTTCGGTCCTCCTCTTTGACCCGGATCTGATTGTAACTAGAGAAGCCATCTAGTAGAGAATTTTTTTTTGATCCTACCACTATTTGGAAGATTGACTCCATGGAGGGTAGCGGGTAGTGATCCTTTATGGATGCTCTGTTCAGGTCCTAAAAGTCAACACATAGGCGAATATATTTGTTCTTCTTTTAGATTGGGACCAGGTTGTATACCCACATGTTGTACTTGATAGAGAAGACAATCTAAGACTGAATTAGCTTTTTCAGCTCTTGCGCCATCAATGCTTCGATCTTTAGATTCAAGGGCCTCTATTTTTTGGGGACGGGTTTTGCACCTTCTATCAGCTCTATTGTATGTTGGATGATGTTAGGATCATATCCCTTAAGGTTATCATATGACCAGGCCACTACTCCTTGATACTTTTCATAGAAATTGATGAGCCTTTTCTTATCATGATGTGGAACATCTTTCCTATTGGCAAGAGACATTGCAAATATACTTTGGTGTTTCCATTGATGGTAACCCTAGTCAGTGATTGGATTAGCACATCATCGTTTAATTCCACCAGAAGATAGATTGAGGATAGTCAGGAAGAACAAAGCATCTAATGGTTTTGTGTTCTTTGATTCTCATGCAGATTTTCTATTGTTATTTTGAGTTGTGGATCTTATGGGAAGTCAATCAATGTATTTATTTTGTTGTCTAAAATTCTCAGTGCCTCATATGAAGTTGTATGCAAGTTTGGAGGTTCGGTTGGATATCTTTCTATTCATTAGTATTTTGTGACCGACCTAGATGATTTTAAGTGTTGAAGATATTTGAGGAATGTCTACTCAATTTTTTTTGTGTTTGATCATCTTGATTTGGGTCCGAGCTAAGTTATGACCAATTTTTGTTGGTGCGCATTGAATATTATTCATGATTTGAGCCGACAATTGTAAATATTTTTAATTTTTATTGAAGCCGATAGGTTGCGATTAAATTCTTAGTCGCAGATATATATAAATGTTCAATTATATCATTTTATGTATGTAAGAAGGTGCGTCGATGCATGTTGCGAATATCAGAAGGGTGATTGAGTGATTTATGCATAGTTTCACTTATGCATTAAAGATTTTGTGGTGTGAGTTAGAGCAGAGCAGAGAAAAAGTACATAATTAGTTAGAAGGACAAAAGATCGACTACTGAGCCTAATTGGAACTGTAATAAAGCATTTGTAGATGCTATTCTTAGTTCATTCTCTTGGATCTAAACCAAATCTTTGTAAGCCAGTGTGCCTTTCTATTTTGAGTAGTGAGCCTAAATGCAAGTGCATTCTCTTATTGTAAACTTCTTTTTGAGTATACTTAGATCATATTGTGGATTGGCCATCCATCGTGGTTTTTCTGCTAATAGGGTTTCCACGTAAAAATCCTTGTGTATGGTGTTGTGGTTGTTTTCTTTCTATTTCTGCATAATTCTTTTGGTTGAATGTTTTAATTGGGTTAAAGATCAAAATAATAAAGTTAATTTTTGTAGAACACTGATTCACCCCCCCTCTCAGTGTTGCTTGTTTCCAACAATTGGTATTCGAGCTAGTTCCTCGAAGGAAGTCTAACAGCTTGGGGAGATCTTGGAAAGTGCTTTCAATGGATACAAGCAGTCTTCAAGAACAACTTTTGGTGGCCCTGGATGATCTTGACCAGTCAAAATATGAGAACCGAGAACTGTAGGAAAATCTTGAGAATGTAGAGAAATTCATTCAGTCATTGAAAGAAAAAATCAATGAATCAAGGGAGAAAAGAAAGGAATTGTGTGATCAAATTAAGCAGAAGAATAGAAGTATGGAAGATGAGCAACTGAGTCATGCCTTGAAGGAGAAAACAAAAGAATGTGAAAAGTTTTCCAAAGAAAATGCTGCCCTGAAGCATGAGATGGAATCCATCATGATGAAAATGACCAAGGAAATTGAAGATAGAAAGAAAAATGAAGAAAAGCTTGCTCAATCCTTGAAAGAAAAATCTGAACAATGCAGCCAACTGGACAATGAATTGGAACAATCTAAAAACAGTGAGGAAATGCTTGAAAAATAGCTTGATGATCTCAGAAATGAACTTACTGCTGCAAATGAGTACAAAGAGAAATTCAAAGCAAGCTCAGCCAAGCTTGAAAAACTAATTAAAGGTCAGCGGATTGATGGTGACAAGTGAGGTCTTGGCTATGAAGAAGGAGAAATTTTTGGATCTAGACAAAAGGAATTATGGACAAGGGAGATTCATGCAAGGAAATCAGATGAGTGGAGCTAGAAGGAATCTAGTAAGACAACCAAATGCTCAAAGATTCAATGGTTACTATTTTTCTTGCAATAAATTTGGTCATATGGCTTCTCAATGTAGAAGCAAGATGAATCCAAGAGGACCATCATTCTCAGGTCAGTGCTTTAATTGTAATAAGTTTGGTCACAAGTCAAGTGAATGTAGAATTTTGATGAACAACTTTTATAGAGATGTCAGATTCTATGCATGCAATAGATTTGGGCATATTTCTAACCAATGCAGATCAAGGAAAAATCAGTGGAATAGTAGGTCTGGACAGAGAAATGTTGTGTTACAACTACAACAAATTTGGCCACACTGCTAGATTTTGTTGGAGTAGAAGAGGTCATCCGGTAAAGCAAAACATGTAGTAGGATGTTAAGGGAAAAGGAAAAGTCACTAAAAATGTAATCAGGAGGCAAATGCAGAAGAAATGGGTGAAGAAGGATCCCTCTATTGGAGGAAATGTGCTTGCACCATAATTTGCTTATGGGAATTAGTTTTAGGCCTTTGGCCTAGGGGGAGCTATCAAGAAAATCTCTTAACCCCTTGCCGGTAACTGGCACCAGAATGTGGATAAGTCCAATGAGTGCATAGATTCCTTTCAGATGTTTTTCAACCAATTGGAGATAGTATCATACAATATTGGAGATCCATAGAAGAATTATTTGTCTCAGTGCATGGAAATAGGGTAACCGGATGAATTAGGGTAAAAGCATTTATTGCGACACAAAAGGGGTTAGTTGTGCAAACAATAAAAGGTTATTTTTTATCCTCCATTTGTCACCTTGCATTTTGGAGAAAAGAAGTTTGGAGAGCCTTGGAGCAAACTTTTTTGAGTTGTGGTGAGATTCAAGTGTGAAGAATTTTCAATGATCAAAACTATGATCCAACGAAAAGGTATTTATCAAAAAACTAGTGAATTTGTGAATTTGTAAAAATGGCCACTCCATTGGTAGTTGAGGTTAAGGATAGAACCTATCCAAAGTTCAAGTGGCATCCTTATAAGTCTGTTGAGACCGAGCCCCTAGGTGCATTTTCGTCTGTACCATACGAAGTCTTGCACACTGAAGATATTAGGGCTTATATACATGCCAATATTGAAGAGTTAGGAAGCTCTCAAATGTTGAATTTGTATTCCAACCACATAATTGGAGAAGAATTCACTGTCAAGCTAAAATACAAAACCCTAGAAGTGAAGAAGTTTACAAAATTTGTGAAATTTCCCATATTTGAGGAGAGTGAATGGGTGTGATATATTTTGAGTAGAGTTCATGCTGAGTTCATGTGGTTGAATATACCTTTCAAGATTACGAAAGAGGCTATAAGCACTATCACAGGTCTAAATTCTTTTGGTGGTTTTCCAATCTTGAAATTTGTAAAGAATCAGACAGTTACTGATGCAACAAGTGCACAATGGGATAGAAGGGAAATGATAATCGAAGATATTGCTAAAGTAGATGTGAAATTTGCATCGATGGTTATTGGGTACAAGATCTACCACTCTGACCGAGATAATTTAGTATCTGGTATGACCATTAATGCAGCCTATCAGATGGTAAAAGAAAATGTTGTTTATGACTTGTGTGAGCTACTTAGAAGTCAACTGACAGAGAATCTGGGTAAGATTAAGAAGGAAAAAAAAACTCTTTTAAGTATGGTAATTCATTGTTGTGCTTGTTCTTTTATTTCATGAGTGAGGTTCCAGGTGTTGGGAAAGTTCATTGGAAAAGTAACCTACCTGTAGCTGTGCAAATAAGAGATATATTGTTTGGAAGCGGTGATTGTCAAACTCGAAATACTGCCCTCTGGGGGTACTTCAAATTTTTTTAGAATATGATGCATGCTAGAGAAAGAATACCTACCTCAATTGTAGAGAAGTACAAAGATACAATCTATTTCAAGGTAGATATTGATCAATGCTACATGGAAGCTGTTGACCCCAGGACAATATGGATTATGCCTATGGGATATGAAGTAGAGGAGAACATCTTGAAAATATATGCGGAACATTTGCTGAGCATGCCTCTGGATCCAAAAGAAGAAAGGTTTGGATCTTATGCATAAAAGAGCATGCAAGTCCATGATAAATTACAAAAGCCAAAGATAGTCAGAAGAGTAAGGAAAGAAGTAGAAGTGTTTGCAAAAAACATGGGCATACCTGTAGAAAAATTGAAAGAAGCCAAAAGAAAGAGAGATGAAGCTGAAGCAAGAAAAGAGTTAGCAAGAACTAAATATACTAGTCTAGTAGGATCCTCTGCCCGTACTAGATCAACAAGGAGTTCCCCATCCACTCCTACAACCAAGCTAGTTCCTGTGCAAACCCAAGACAAGGGTTTCGGTAAAAGAAAGAAGAACAAGAGCTCAAGAACCTATGAAACTACATCAGAAAGTGGGGAGACTGAGTCTGATGAAGTTGTGAAAGAAATGAAGAGGAAATATTCTGGTGAGGAAGAAAAGGAAAAGAAGGAAAAAATTGACATACCAGCTATGACAGTTGAAGAAGTTGAGAATGTTGTTGTCAAGGATGGAAACCTCTAGCCTCTCTGCAAATGGTATGAAATTTTTGATGAATCGGGTCAAAGAATTCTTGAAGAAGCTACAATAAAACATCTGAGTATTTTGAACAAAGTTCTTGTTGAAATTATGTCTAGTTTACCTAAGAGTCTATATGATGTTTTGGAGGTGAGAAGAGTAAATGCTAGAACACAAGAAGAGCATATGAGAAAAATAATTCTTGTAGAATTGTGTCCAGAAATGTCTATTGAGGAGATGAATTCACTCCTAGACAAATCCAAGAGGGAATTCAAAAGCAAAATAAGGGTAAACAAACTTATGATTTGTGAAACTGGTATTGTTGCTTATGAAAGAAAGAAAATCTTGGAAGCATTTTTTTCAAGAAACAAGATCAATGTTGAAGAAGTGAATGTTGAAGATGTTGTATCTGATCCGGTAAATGAGGAGGTGAATGAAGATATTGAGGATAATCAGATTCCTCCTGATGTGGATAACACATAAGCACCTATGGAAAATAAAGTAAGGTTGTATTAGCTGAATAAAAAGAGACACCAAATGAAGAAGTTGAAGCTCATAAAGTCAATCAAGAAACAGTTACTATGGAACTAAAGGTTGAAGAAGAAGAAAAGGTTCAGGTTAAGGAGATCCCAGTGGAAGCAAGAGACACTACCAAGGTAGTAAAGGAATCTCTAGTGGATCAACAAGAAGAATTTGATCTTGAATTGGTTGAAGGCCAAATCAATCTATCCACTTTGTCCCCGATTTAGATAATGAAGGTTGCATCAATTGCTCAAGCTAAAGCCAGTGAGAAGATTCTGAAGTCTCACATGGAGGACATTGAATTATTAAGTTTTGCATCTGGAGTTCTAGAGAAAATTATGCCAACTCATGTTAAGGATCTGTCTAGTTCCTCTTTCGGTGAATTGAAGAAGCTCATAAATTTTGTAAGTACTCATTTAGAGTCTCTTGAAAAATCAACCATGGTTAAAGTGTAGAAGGAGTTTGATGGAAAAATATTTAGTTGGTTAAAATAAGTGATTACTAAGGATAAAACTCTGTTAGCCACTTGTATGAAGAATATTCAAGATTCTATATCTGAAGGTGGAAAGGCATATAAGTCATGTTTTATTTTGTCCAAATTCATTGAAGACAATGAGAAGAAGGTGAATGATCTTGAAAAACAATTGGCTACCTTTTCTATGCTTTTGAAGCATTAGCTGGAAATGTTGGTGAGCAAGAAGGTCAAGTAATATCTCTACTTGAAAAAATAAGGAGTTTGAAGCATGAAAATGACATGATTGTAGGAAGAGCATGTGAACTCAGAGGACTAATTGGTCCAAAGATTGAAATAATGGTGAATATTTTAAAGGAAGCCAAAGATGCTATGGTAGTTAGTGACCTAATGAATCTCGAGACTGCAGAAACTCAATCTTATTTATTTTGTGGTCACATAACAATTATGGAGAGTTTCAAAATGGTTTGGGACACAAATTTGAGCATGTTTAAGAGAGATTTTGCAGATATTTTCCAATTTGTGTAAGTTACTAGATCATGCCTATACAATTTGAAATTTTGTTATCTTTTTGGTTCCCCAATTTTGCTATTGATGTCAAATAGGGAGAGTTGTATAGTGAAAAATGTATATTCATCTTAGGGGGAGTTTCATTTCTAAGCTAAGATTGAAGATTCTTTTTGAAATTTTGAAGTAGCAGTGTAATTCATGTTGGTACTGATCCGACACTTAGTCATTTTTCACTAAGTGTTGCCATCAATGCCAAAAGGGGATATTGTTGGAAAGAGACACTACAAATATACTTTGGTGTTCTCATTGATGGAAACCTTAGTTAGTTATTGGATCTGCACGTCATCATTTACTTCAACCAATAGACAAATTGAGGATAGTCAGGAAGAACAGAGCATCCGACAATTTTGTGTTCTTCGATTCTCATGCAGATTTTGTGTTGTTATTTTGAGTTGTGGATCTTATGGGAAGTTAATCAATGTATTTATTGTATTTTCCAAAATTATCAGTGCCTCGTATCAAGTTGTATGCAATTTTAGAGGTCTGATTGGATATCTTTCTGTTCATCAGTATTTTGTGGGTGACCCAGATGATTTTAAGTGTCGCAAATATTTGAGGAATGTCCACTCAAATGTTTTTTGTGTTTGATCATCTTGATTTGGGTTTGAGCTAAGTTATGACTGACCGTTGTGGGTATGCATTGAATACTATTCATGATTTGAGCCGACAGTTGTAAATATTATTAATTTTTATTGAAGCCAACAGGTTGCAATTAAATTATTAGTCACAAATATATATAAATGTTCAATTATATCATTTTATGTATGTAAGAAGGTGTGTTGATGCATGTTGCGAATATTAAAAGGGTGATTGAGTGATTTATGCACAGTTTCACTTGTGCATTAAATATTTTGTGGTACAAGTTAGAGCAGAGCAGAGCAAAGTGCAAAATCAGTCAGAAGGACAAAAGATCAACTACTGAGCCTAACTAAAACTATAATCAAGCATTTTTAAATGCTATTCTCTCAGTTCATTCTCTTGGATCTAATCCAAATCTTTGTAAGGAAGTGTGCCTTTCTATTTCGAGTAGTGAGCTCTAGGCAGTGAGCTTGAATGCAAGTGCATTCTCTTATTGTAAACTTCTTTTTTAGTATACTCAGATCATATTATGGATTGGCCATCCACTGTGGTTTTTCCCCTAATAGGGTTTCCATGTAAAAATCCTTGTGTTATGGTGTTGGGGTTGTTTTCTTTCTATTTCTGCATGTCTTTTGGTTCAATGTTTTAAGTGGGTTAAAGATCAAAATAATAAAGTTAATTTTTGCAGAACATTGATTCACCCCCCCTCTCAGTGTTGCTTATTTCCAACAATTCCCAACTTTGATCTTTCTTCCATCTCTGACTTGAAGGTCCACATAGTCACTTTTGTCCGCTATAAAATTCCTTTTATCATTTATTGCATCATCACAATCAAATAGGTTTTCAAGGGTGACCAGTCCCTTTAGAAGCTTGTTGGATCTTAGCTGAATGATTTTTCTATCATAGGCTTCAACAATCTTTGGTTGGAGTTGGTCAACAAACTCTCTCAACTGTTGTATGAACGAAGTGATGTGTTTATCACTATCAAACACTTGCTAGCTCTGATCATTATCTATAATTTTTGGTCAGACTATCACTCGCACAGAGTGTTTGTTATGAATTAGGTCAGAGGTAGTGTCAAACTGAGATCTGATTGCAGCCATGTGGTCTGCATCACTATTTTGTTCTTGGGGAAATGTCTGGATGTTGAAGGATTAAAAACCTTTGATCAGGTCCCAGACTCTATGTCTATATGATCACATGTGAACATTATTTGCAGCAAAGAACCCTCAGAATTGGTTTACTACTAGTTCAGAATCTCCAAACACCATTAATTGCTTGATTCCCATCTACTTCGCAAGACTTAGACCTTGCACTAGTCCTTCATATTCAGCTTCATTGTTCGAACAAAAAAATTGGAAGCAGAAAGACCAAAGTGTCTTTCCATTATGCAGGGATATCAAACATATCTCAACCCCTGCGCCCACTTTGCATCTTGCTCCATCGAAGTGCAACGTCCACAGCTCTGAAACTTGATCGCTTTCAAGTTCCTTCATGACCTTTGGAAGCTCTTGATCTTCATCATAGATGACATAAGTTCCCAATCCAGTAGCATGATAATTTCCAAAGGGGTCAACATCTATATATTTTCTCAAGAGAACTTCTTCTTGATTGGTCTGATCTCTGGTCACTTTTTCATCGTCTAGCAACTCAGTGCAACGTGTTTCCTCCTTAGTGAAAGAGGTATGAGCAGCCTCAAAGTTGATCATAGCTTCATTGGCCACATGTTCCAAATGTAGGGATTCAAACACTATTTTCATTTTAGCTCCATGCTTGGTCCTTAGGATTAAGTGTGACCAGTCCAGAGAAAGATACCCTCCTATCTTTGAAGTGAATTCTTGGGATAGCAGAGACCGAACATGGGGGGAACATCTATGATCATGGTATCTTGCAAAACTGTGATGTTGGGGTAGGAGAACAAAGTCAAAGGGAGGTCCTTGATGATACATATAGTTTTGAATTTGTTCTCATCAAGCTGCATAACCCCCCTCTTTAAGGGTTCATAGCTAAGTCCTAGGGCTTCAACTATCTACTTGGGCATGATTGTAGTGCTAGTGTCAGAGTCAATCATGGCATTATGTAGTAATTTCTCTCCCATAATAAGGGTCAAGAAAAAAGGTTTCAGTTTCAACTTATCTCTAATCTCAGTAGAGACTTCCTTTGTGCTATTTGTGAGAAATTTGGCAAGAGGTGATGGATCAATAGCCTTTCCCTTGAGCGATTGCTCTATTGGATCGATGAATGGATCCTCCCGGAGGGCCTTCTGTAGTAATGTCTTCTGCTCTGGAATAGCTAAGATATCCCACAGAGACACATTAGCGGATGATTTTTTCAATTGTTCCACCACATTGAATGGTGGAAGATTTGGAGGCTTCTACTCTTTAGCTCTAGTTATAACAATTTCCCTTCGCAGCAGACATTGTTGTACCACTGCGAAGGTACTAGGTGTCTGGTCGAAAGTCGTTTTGGGCTGTAGACTGACTAGTTGTGGGATGACTGGTTCACTTGTGAATCTTGTCTTTGAGTGAGTGTTGTAATTGGACTACACTTGTGGGGTTTTTGATGTGGATGCATCATTGGAAAACACCGCCTATTCTTCTTCCATCCATGAGAAGAGCACTTGATTGGGAGAAATATCCATTTCTTGCTCCAAGGACATCTCTTGCATTTGTGTGGTAAGTATCATGTTTTCCATTTGTGAAGAGGCATATACATAACCTCCATGGTCCGACGTCACACCTTGGCTACGTTGTTTTGCCACTTTTTGTTGTAAATTGTCATGAAGGCAATTTCGGGGAAAAAGTGCGTTGCCATAGGGGAAGCACCAAGGGTTGATGTCATCAACTAGATTGTTTTTCCCTACTGTCAGCTCTCTACTCGAGCTTGGTTTAGCACTTTGCAACAGAGAAGGAATGGGTACTATTTGATTAGTTGTTTGTGCCTACAGATTTGTGCAAGTGCCTCCATGGAACTGGTTTTGTTGGTATGAAGACCTTCTGCCTTGATAATTTTGATAGGTTGGATTTGAAGGTGTAGACTGGTTTCACTTGATGACAGTTATTTTGTTGGCCATAGCCTGCAAAATCTCCTTGACATTGCTTATATCATTCTTTGAAGATCCGGATGTAGAAGTGACATTCTGTGGGGCTCTCAGATATGTGTACATAGATTGAGGATGAGCCGACACACTGGTAGATGCTACTTCCTGATCAGGAATTCATATTTCAAGAAATATAGGCATGATGGGCCAGGGTGAAAACTTTTCGGTGTTTATCAGATTTTTCTTCGCTTTGACTACAATGTTGTATGCATCCGATAGGGTGGTTCCTCCAAGAGACTAGATCGTCATCGAGATGTCGACATTGATAGATTTCAAGTAGAACATAAATGCCAACTCGGCCGACGGGAAGATAGCAACTTGGATTCTCTGCCAAGTTATGTGGATTCAGGCGTTGAAGTTGGTCATGGCTTCATGTGGGACCTGCTTTATGGTCGCCAATTGCTGATATAGTGAATACCGATCTCCGAGCTGATCCCGAGTACTGATATTATTAGCTTATAGAGTGTGGTACCAATCTAGCACTTTGCCCCTAAAAGAGGCTACAAGAAACCTTAGTGCTACATTTTGGGTGGTGATTCCATGCACCAGACACATTTTTTCCATATCTTGTAGATGTTTGGATGGTGTTCTCGAGCCATCTCCGGTGAACATAGGTATAGCTTTTAAAGTAGAGACCGAAATAGGGGCCCAAACAATGGGTGCTACTAGCTCTATGAGGGGACTTTCGACATCCCATGCCACATAATTTATGTTAGCGGCTGGCAACATGGCTAGCAAAAGGGGTGGAGGGAGTGGAACGTTCACTATTTGGGTCATGGATTGTACTATTCCTAGCAGTGACACTAACAAACTAGGGTTATTTGTTGTTTGGGACCTAGTAATAGGTTGATGCTCATACACCCTCTTATGATTTAGATTCATTTAAACAGTCCCACTGGGTGTGCCAGAAAAAAGAAACTGTTGATGCCAAAAATTGGCAAGGTAAGAGCCTTTATGGGAAACTTAGTCAATGGGGGGACCAATTGCGCTAAACTAAGTGACCTCTGGGTTTTTAAAGAAGTCGGCTTCTTTTGTAATTGAGGTTTGGAATGGGAAAAGGAAGTAAATATAAAAAATAAAGATCTAACTAAGGTGATGTGCCAAGATTTAGATTTAAGGCATGATAAACCTATCTTTTGGATGTGGTTTAAGGGTCCATTCAACAATCTGCTATGTCCCAGAATAACATAAATTAAATATGAAAACATGAATAATTTATTCAATGACATAAAATAATTCTCATACACATTCACAAAAAAGAGGAGTTAAAGACATGATCTAAACCATCAAACTTGTATTAAAATCATAGAAGTTTTGCAAATAAACAACTCATGACAATAATGGCACAGTATAATGTTTTATCAAATCACTTAAGAAAATAGAAAGGTCGAACAATGGCAGAGTTTGAGAATCTTACACAATAATCTAAAGCAATATAAAAGGTCTGGTCTTTTCCCTAATTTTTTTGTATCTTTCGAACTCATTTTTGGAAGGAAGAAGCAGTATATATATATAGCTAAAAATTCCACTGCCTAGCAGGCCAGTAATAGAAAAGATCATGTATCTTGAGGAATGATGCCTGCAACAATGATTCCCTTTAGCCGTTGTAACAGAAAAAGATTCGAGTCATGAACATAGTTGCTCCCTAGCCAGATGCATCCCCTGCTAATGATGGCAGTGGTCCCAAAAAAACCCTGTGCAAACAAGTGTCATTCAACCATGCAGGCAGTTAAGACACACAACATATTGGCGGGGCATGCAACTTGCTATCACCTACCCTTCGAAGAAGTCCTCGCAAAAGAGACACATGGCAACAGGTTGGGGCTCACTCGTTGATTCCTCCCTCTTGTGTTGAGAGACTGCATAGTGAAGACAAGTGGAGATGTTCTTTACTATCGGCGTCGACTGTGGGATCCACTAGAAAGTGTATGTGAACGAAAGCTATGTGGCATGTGGATGGGGACTGACTACAAAGTGAAGGGAAGCAGTCTTTAAGAGCCTGCAGTGACAACACGTAGAGGCATGGTGAAAGCCAGTAGGAGAGTGAACGAAGCAATCATTGCGAGGAGTGTTTGGTGAACATGTGGAAACAACATATGAAACACTTCAAAAAGGCGGGCCGATGATGTTCAAATAATTGAGGCGCAGGCCTATACTTAGCAAAAACAAAACCACCGTAGGGAGCTCAGGGAATTTATGTATCCACAAGAACAATAGAGATAATTCAATGTTTACATAGGAAGTAAGGTATTGCTTTGATTTATTATTGATCTGATATGTTACATTGTTCTTCATTGATAGATTAGACTTGGAATGCTTGAATCAAATAGTTTAGTGGTTTTTGTTTAATGATTCATACTTATTATCTTGATTTCGGGTCATACACAATCTATTTTTTTTGTTGTTCATGAGGTTTGAGCAGCTTCTAATGTATAATATTCTCCCGCTCTTGCACTCTAAGCCTACCTTCTTCCAATAACATAATGATAAACTCTACATATATTTTCATTTATGGGTCTCCTCCCACCTTCACACTCTCAAAAGGATTGATATAATTCTCCTTTTCTTGGATAGTCTACAAAACCTAGGTTTCCAACCCTATTTTCTTGATTTGACCAATTGGGTATACTCCATCTACAAATGAAGAAAGTTGCATAGCCTCTGATCTATAAAAAATACCTTCTCTTTTTATTTTTCAAGAGTTTTGAACAACATTTGGTGTTCTAGGCATCATCCAAAGTGAACCAATCAAGAAGCACAACAATGATCTCTTGTTTGCTAAGCTTTGTTGTTAATATGGTAACATTGCACTTTGGATTTTTCCTCAAAAGAATTGAGTTGAGCTTGTAGATCACTTAACATATTTTTAAACTTAGGGTTATCTTGGCAAGAAGATTTAAGGATAAGGATAAGGGGTGAGAAGTTCATAAAAAATCATGGATACAATTTTTAGGGAGTAGGAAGTGTGTGAGAAGGCACCCATGCATCAAAATCTTCATATGTGCTTAGGATGGTGTGTTTAAAGTTTTTAGTAATAACATTGTGATATGGGGAGAGTCCAAGAAGAGCCATTCTCCAAAACCAAGCTTGAGGGAAGAGCATAGGAAGAGTGAACATAAAATTCCAACAGTGTTGAACATGGGGGAAAAACCATAAAGAATGTTTAATGGTCTCTTTTTTAGCACTAAAGGGGCACGATGGAGAGGGGAAATGAAGGAGTGCTAGTCACTAATAGGAACTTTAATGTGAAGAACTTTCCAAGCAATCAAATGAGATTGTTCCTTTTCTTTAGACTTCTAGATTAAAGAGATTAACTTGTTCCATCTCAGTTTGTTGAATTTACAATTTTATTTGAGGTTAAGATGGGGAGATAAGGAAATGGATGGAAGGATTTTCCTATACATAGAACTACGAGAGGGAAAATCTTGGAGTTTCCTATGGACAATAGACAAG
Organism: Sequoia sempervirens; assembly: GCA_007258455.2. Lineage (NCBI taxonomy): Eukaryota > Viridiplantae > Streptophyta > Pinopsida > Cupressales > Cupressaceae > Sequoia > Sequoia sempervirens. The sequence continues at coordinate 929,216,411 of VDFB02281492.1, forward strand.
GTAGCTTAGGAGTAACTAAATATTGGATTTCTTGGATTGGGATTCTATAGGCTGGGGGAAGATTAAATGGAGACTTAAGTTGTTAGTAAGTATATTTTTTCCACAATCCATAAAGAATAGTATGAATTCTTTTGGTTTTAACTATGTATACCTTTTCAAATCAATGTTTCAAATCACACTCAATGATCCATCATAAGACAAGGACAATGAGGAATAGGATTGCATAATTGGCCTCAAAAAGAGTTGAGGTGTAGGAAGGGGGGTGTAGGAAGGGGGGAGATCAGAAACCGAGGCAAGAGATAAAGAAGGTTGGGCTGAAAAGATATCAATATAATAAAGATAATTAATAATACACACACACACAATTCATTTATATAGTAAAGATAAAAAGGTTACTTATATTAGAATGTAAATATAAGTTAAGGAATAGGAAAAATAAATATTGAATACATAATATAGAATGTATATTATATTAGTTATATAATTTATAATTTATCAAAACAATTATATGATTATATTTATAGAATGATTTATTATATAATCTATAACAATTATATAGTTTTATAGAATTATTTATATTATAATAAATATAGATTATATTACTATATATTTGAAATTGCAATTGATTCAATTATTCATTTATAGTAAAATAATTGCATTTGAAACTATAAATAATGTGTTAATTAGTTGTTTTATATAAATGCTAAGATACACAATTCTTTTAATAAAATTTTAAAAAAACTACCAAAAATAATATGTAAGATATAAAAGATGTAAAAGAATAATAATAAATATATATTGAAGATACAAAATATAATTACATGTTAGAGCCAATTATTAAGTATGTGAAAAAATAGATTTAAATTAAAAATATTACAAATATTATATATATATATATATTAATATATATTAATATATATTATTAGAATTAGATAAGAGACTAAATAACCAAATAACAAGGATTCATTTTATATCCCACTTAATCAATAGATATAAATAAAAGCTTCATTGGTTATTACAATGTGCTAATTAATTACTTGTAGTTATAAGTAATATTAAATATTATATAATTGTATTAAATATAAAATAATGAATTTAAACATAAATATTAAGTTGTTTTATATTATATATAAGAATAACTGTTGAAAAATATAGTTATAAATAATAATATTATTTTACAATAATTGATCTTTATGCTTCTTTAGATTTTTTCATAGTTGTGAGGTTTGTGGATCATTGGTAGATGGCAAGTTACAGGATTGCATTTTCATGTTCATTACTACACATACCCACAGGTGTTAGTCAAAGGGAATTTTATTTATTTAGTAAAATGATTTTAATGGTGTTCAAGCTTGTTTTGTAGGTCGAGCTATTTTCTAGAGAACACATATTAAGCCCCAAAAATTCCAAATATATAAATAATGCAAAAAAGATCATTGTGGGCATATGTTGATATCACTAAGTGGTGCAAGTCGTGACAGAGGAGGAGAGATTTTGAAAAAAAGTGTTCATTGGTTTCAATGTTGGAAAAATGATATCTTCTCATACCATGACCTAACTAGCAACTTAGAAAACTTAAAATAGTTCATGATTTGAGACAACACTTAGAAGGATCTTGAAATTTTTTGTTAGGAAGTCAAGATACAAGTGAACACTAGCAAAATTTATCTTTGAAATAAAATCATTGGAAACAATGGCATTGGAAATAGTGGATGAATACAAGTATCTTGGGCTTGATTTTCACAACAAACTTAGTTGGGAAAAATACAAAGAAAAAAAGAATTCAAGGAGGTTGGAAAACATTATACTCTCTACAAAATAGATGTAGAAATACAAAATTATGGGATTGGAAAACCAAGAGAACACTTTTTGGCTTACTTGTTACTCTAGTGATTCTCTATGGGTGTGAAATTTGGGGCAACAACATGTTAGATCAGAAGTGGAGACAAGTGGACAAAATCCAAAAGCATCTAATCATAAGTAGCATTAAAATCAAGATTGCAATTCCTTATGAGATTTTATTAGTTGAGATAGGTACCTTCACCTTGGAAGCATTGGAGATAGTTTGGCTATTAAGTTACCCACAGAAGGTCCAAAGTATGGAGAACCATCATTGGCCTAAGCTAATCGTGAAGAAAGAGCTAGCTAGAAGAAACAATACCTGGATGAAATAGAATGAAAAATGGATGAAAAAGTGGGATGTTGATATGCAGGAATGACCAAACATAAATGAGGAAATAAAAAAGTATGTGAGATAAAAATTTATAAATGCTATATGGACAAAACAAATAGGGAAAAAAACTTACTATATCAAAGAATTTAACCCCAGGGAGGACCATGAAGAAAAATCCTACATAAGAGGGAATATTAAATGGGAAGAAAAAATGTCAATAGCACAATTAAGAACTACTTCACATCATCTTAGATGTGAAATGAGAATATGGATGGTACCTAAAGAGGAGTGGGAAAACAAATATGTTGGTTTTGTAACAAGGGAATGGTGGAGATAGAATGACACTTAGACATGGAGTGCCCAATGTATAAATACATTCAAGACAACTATGAAGACACCTTACAAGTTGATAATTTAAGTACCTTGTTTGAGGATGCAAGGTTGGATATAATTGCAAACTTCATCATCAAAATCCACTGTAGAACATTTGATCTTGAGCGGAATTTACAAAAAAATTAGGGATTCTATTGGTGGATATTGTGTCGATCTTGGGTCCCATAGGTTGCTTTGACCTCGTGGACATTATTAAAATATTTCATTTTATTTCTCCTTGTGTATATTTTATGAGGGTTTTCAATGAAGAAAACCCTAACATACCTTTAACCTATTTTTTATGAAACTAATTTTTTTTCTATTTCTTTTCTTTTTATAAAAGATTGTACTCTTCTTTGAGCTAATATTTACATAAAAAGAATGCATTGAAATCAAATTCCCTCATAACACATACAATTATAAACCTTCTTGGAATAGTAAATTATGTTAAAAATGAAAGGAAAGGTCTAATTCTCCTAATCTAGAACATAAAGTTGCAGCATGGTGAGAAGAAAAGTTTCTCTTTTCAAACAAATTATTAGAATGTGAGTTATTCATTTTTACTCTATTTTTTCCCAAAAAAATAATAATTAAGGTTTCCCTACCAGTGATTATACATCATATCACATTAAAATGTAATGCATAATATTGGGCATCAACAACAAATCTATATTTAAGATAAAAATGAAATAACCATGGATAACCAAAAAAAAATGCATAAGTATAATATTTCTCTCCTTAAAATCAATAAACTATAAAGAAATTTCTTTAGAATAATCATAATTCCATTTCAATTACTTTATACTAACAATACCCAAATTTCAATTCTTTCTATGAGCAATGTATTTAGAAGTATGTATAGAATTTATCTCCTCTACTACATACAACAATATAGATATCTTGGACTATGCTTTTGACAACAAGTTATTTTAAAATATATTTTTCAAATATATCTACAATAGTAACACACTCACCTAGCACTAAATCTTTAACATAACCATTTTCACATGTTATTTACACCACTTTGATACAACGTTTACAATACACAACATAAATTATTTAAATGTACCTAGATATTTCACAAAATATTTAAAACCTACACATTAGACAACAAGAAAAAACTTTCCTCCAACCTTAGGACTAGAAAACTAGTCCACACACAAGTTTGGGGAGATCACAATAGTAACCCAAGTTTAACAAAAACACTTAAAAACACATAGCTCAACAACACAACTTTACTACAACACATAAAATACACAAAAACATCACTCAAAAACCCAAGAGAAAGATATTGAACAATGATTCTCTCAAGAATTTCATGAGGGTGAGTGAGAGAAACTCTTTTGTGGGGAAAAAGAAAAATAATTGACAAATATATATATATGCAACAAAAAATATTTCTTCAAGTGCACCATCATATTCTTCCCACACACAAACTCTATATCACAATTTTTTTCCACAACCATTTATACTCCATCTCATACAACAACCACATAGGTATTCATACCCAACTATATTTCCCCCAACAAAGGTTCCAACTCACTAAAAACCCCATACATCTAGAGTGCTCTCAAAAATTGGGAGAACCTACTCTAACTACTTAAAACCCAACACTACACAAAAAAAAACACTAATAATAACATAACTAAATAACATAAATCTCAATCCAACACATTCATTCAAATCAATATTTATGGGATCACCTCTTCTTCAAATTTGATCTCCTAACAATTTAGGACCACCCTACAAACCTTGGAAAAAATATAAATTTAAATTAGACACTTAAGTCAACATCTTCTTCCACTTTTGACTCACCCCAACACAACAATTAATAGAACAAAATTTATCATCATAAAAATAAACATCACAACATATAAAGACAAATTTACATCATGAAGTAAATTCACATTACAAAAGCCCATAGTCCCTCCATATGGACTAGGGTCCAACTTGACTAGTTACTCACAAATGGGGTTAGCATATGACCTCTCGATTTTCATTGGAAATGGAATCCTTGCACACTCAAATATAATTATTAGATTATTATAATGGAACTCATAGTCAAAGCAACCAAATTTTAGAATATATTTGAGTCCACATTCAATCAAATAAATTAATTAAATCACATATTACTAACGTTCAAATTCCAAATAAATATAATTTCTAGGCATGCACTTAAGATGCTCTACCAATTTATAAAATAACCAGATGAATCATGAAACAACTCATAAATCAAACTATTCATACATAGATCACATAAGAAAGGAGATAATTTGGCCAATTCATTCATTCGCATAACATATTTCTAACTATGATCAAAGTGAACCCATGCATTATATATATATACATATATATACACATATATATACATATATATATATACATATAAATATATATATATATATATATACATATATATATATACATATAAATATATATATATATATATACATATATATATATACATATATATATACATATATATATATACATATATATATACATATATATATACATATATATATACATATATATATACATATATATATATCATGAATCTAAATGAATACTGAAATTAAGGGTCTAGAAATCATAAATAAATCACAACATAAAATGTCCTATGCAATATAAAAAATAGTCAAGAAGGTGGCTCAAAAGTAGTATGATAAATAATCATTGAAGGATGGTTCTATATCCTATATCCTCCTCTCTAGGATTGGAATTCTAATTAGCAGTCCCCAAGAGGTGAGGATAGAGTTCCCTCAATGACACATCCTCCCATGTGGCACTAACCTCATCATATTGGTCCTACTAAACCTTGACTTGGTCTAGATCTCATCCTCAAAGGGCCAATATCCAACAAGCTAAGATGCAAATAGAATCCAACACCAACTTCCCATCCAAATCCACCTATAAAGAATTAAAATCCAACATGTGATACACATCATGAATATATAATTGAAAATAGAAATAAGAAATACATTGTGGATGCGTGATAGGCTAGGTGGCAAGGATAGATGATAAGTTATTGGTCATATCCACTCTAAGATCTCAAAAGGAACCAAAAAATGAGGTGCTAGCTTAGAGCCCTTTCCATAATGGATTGGACTCTTATGTGGTTTCACTCTTAAGAAAAAAATTTCACCCACTAAGAAGATCTACACTAACCTCTTAACATTGTGGACAATGATTTTGGATTACCCACATTGCTTTAGCTCCTTCTAGGGTTTTTCACCTAAAAGGAGAAAGAAATGGGGTCTAAAATGCAAATGTCTACACTCAAGATTAATGTAAATGAGATGTATTGTGTCCAATTATAATGTACTAATGCATTGATCTAAAAATAAAATGATTAATGATGCAAAACCTAAGAAAGGCAAAGTGCTGGAAAACACATTGTGATATGCAAAAACACCTAAAAATGCAAGGAAATGATGAAATAACTGAACAGAATTGAGGGGTGCACCTAAAATATGAAATCTAATGTGGAGAGATTCTGGAATCCTAAAAAATTGACTGAAAATGTTGACTGGGACACTTACGCCAGGTTGGACTTAGTCCCAGTTTTGGGAAAATTTGTCAGAACAAGAATCTACCATATGGGTACCCAAAAATGCAGAAACCACTTTTTAGGGTTGGCAGTGGAACTAATCCGCCAGTAGTGGCGACTTAGTCCACCTGCAGATTTTGAGAATCTCAGGACAAAATCTTGTAGCTTAAGGTCTACACTTGCTTTTATGAAAGGTGTCACACTTGATTTTGTAGGAAACAGGGTAAAAAGTGTCTCCAATCTTGAATTAGGGTTATGTTGACTTGAGTGACTTTGATGACTTCTTGACCACTTCTCAACACCAATTTCTTTGACAAATCTGCCTACAAAGTTTGCAAACACACATGCAAAGAGGGAAAAATGGTTAAGGGTTAGAGTATAGGGGTTTGCCTTGGTCAAACCCCACTTTGGTAATCAAACCCTATGAAATGAAAAGAGAATGATAAATAAACAACATGCAATGTCATAAACTTACCAAACCCTTGATGTAGAAATTTGAAGATATGCAATGATGTGCTCTAATGGATGGCTTGATTATGCTTGATTGATTGAATACTTAAGAATGATTAAGTTAATTTCTTGAGTGAATGATTGAACGAATGGGTGAATAGGAGATGAAAAATGAGGAGAAAAACCCTTATTTATACATGATTTTACTAAAATTTCTAGAAAATAACACATCACATGCTGACCTCAAGGGTTAGAGGATAATATCCCGCCAGAAATTTGAAATAATTTTGAGTTTTATGCCAAAAAAGAACTAAGTTGCCCCTATTGGTGAATTAGTCCCACTTAAGAAAATTAAGTGGGTGTTAGGAATTAAATGGCATTAAATGTTGTCCAACGGGAACATCCTCAAAAACACACTTAAAAATGCTTGGAAAGTGTATTAAAGGGTCATTTAAGCATGAGAAAGGGTTGAATTAGTGATGACAAGTCAAGAAAAGTGTGAAAGTGGGTAAAACACTTTACAACACTTTGAAATAAGACTTGGTAAGTGAGAAAGAGGGGTTATTTAGGTGAATTATGATGAAAGGGTCCTAGAAAAGTGTGAAAGTGGGTTACAACACTTTACAACACTTTTACAAGACATCCTAGAAGTCTTAATGATTCACAAGGGTCCAAGACCTAATGTGAATGTGTTGACCACATTACAACATTAAATCTAGGCAAAATCAAGCCAAAGTCCACTAGAAGGGCTTGAACATGAGAAAAAGTAGAAGTGTTACTTTTTCTATGTCCACAAACATTTACATATTTCTTTTGATGATACTAAGCCTCATGAGTCATTGTCTAATCAATACAACCTATCGCTCCATGTCCTACACTAACTCTTGTCCAATAAAAACCTATCCTCAATCTGATCCTAGCTCAAGTGAGTCTTGTGTGCATACCATACAATTCCTAAAAATTGACATACCTAAAGAACTATGATGATTATTGTTGTGGAAAAAAACAAAATAAAGGTACTCCTCCCATTTGGATTGTGTTGGATCTCAGTTGTGATCATATGGTTTGTCCTTGATGAAAAAATCCCTTTCAATTGATTCTACTTGTTGACAATTTCAGTTTGGTTTCTCATGCTTTATCTTGGTACTGTTTTGTCTATATGGTTTACTTGTCTTGGCATTCAGTGGACAGTCTACATTCAAAATTTTAATATCTTATGGTACTTATCAGTTTGAGCTTCGTGCAGTCTCTGGTGATAGAAAAAGAACATATCGGCATGAGAATGGCAGGGTCTCCCCGATCCATTTTTTGAAATGTCTGTGTTTCCTATCGGCAAGACATTTTTGATGACATAACGATTTGATTTTACATACATGCAACTTTCGGCATGACATTCACGTTGTCTTGGCGATAGTGGAAAGGTCTATCGGCATGAGTTGTGTTCACCGCTGGGAGGTCTTACCGAATGAGTCGGGTCTCACCGACTAATACATGAGGTGGTGCATTGGCGTAAGTAATCCCTATTGGCATGTTGTTTCATCGAGCGCTTTGTGTCTTGGCGACCGACACAAGAAATTTCATATAGGCAAGAGTTGCGGCATCGATATGATGTCTTAGCAAAATTGGTATGTCACACCGACCTTCGTTGAAAGATCATATTGACAAGACTTATTTGATGTCACAGAAATTGTGATCCATCTCAAGGCATCTATCGACATGACATTCTCTTTTGTTTTGGCGACAAAAAAGGATTATATCGACATAAGTTATACCGTCGGTATGTGGTCACAGCAAAATTGCTTTGTCTCATCGATCGAAGGTTGAATGGGAACATATCGGCGAGAGTTTAAGGCTTCGGTGAAGGGTCATAGCGAAAAGGGTGATGTCTCCCCAACTAATGCATGTGGAAGTCTTTCGGCAGGAGTGTTGTATTCGGCATGTGGTCTCACTGACCGTGCACAAAAAGGTCTTATCGGCAAAGGTTTTTCTTTGGTATAATGTCATAGCGAACCCTGTGGGTCTCACCGATAGAATACATATGGACCTTATCAGCATAAGCATTGAGCTATCTCAGCGAGCTAGAATGATCACGTGGGATTTCAGTAAGACTCATGAGTTTTGATGTAGAGTCTCAGCGAACCTGTCAAGTCTTGGCGACAAAGTCAAATGAAGTACTTTTCGGTGAGAGATTTCATTCGATATAATATCTTGGTGAGGTTTTCTTGTCTTGCCAACTAACAACGTAAAGGTGTGCATCTTGGTAAGAGTTGGGGTTTTCGGTGTGAGGTCTCGGCGAGTGACCTTCGGTCTCATCGATGGAGCACAATGGGGAATTTTGTCGCTATTTGATTTGACTTGTCTCAGCGACACACAAGTGGATGAAGAATTTCAGAAAGACATGGTGTGCTCTACAAAAGGTCTCCCCGACTTTGATATGTCTCGCCAATGGAACACAAAAGGACTTTATCTGCACAAGATCTGACTTGTCTTAGCGATACACAAGATGATAGGTGACTTTTGGTATAACGAAGATATCTATATGAGGTCTCCCCGAAAGCGATATGTCATGGAGACATGAATGATAACGTGAGCTTTCGATAAGAAATAGGATGCTCTATGAGATGTTACCCCGACTACACATTGTCTTGGTGAAGGCGGATGAAGGACACATCTCTGTGAAAGTGTACTCTTGTCTTGGCGACTTGGAAATGATAAAGACTTTTGGTATGACACAATATATTCTACTAGAGGTCTCCCCGATGATGGTATGCTATAGCGACTCTCATAAGGTAGAAGGATGCATCGGCGAGAAAATCATAATGTCACAATGACACACAAGGGATAAAGTCTTTCGGTGAAACTTAATGTAATCTAAATAACGTCTCCCCGACTGTAGGATGTCACAGCGACTCAGAATGACTTTCGATAAAACAAAGACCTATCTACAAGATGTCTCTTCGATATCAAAAGGCTGTAGCGATAGTAAATGGAACAAAAGGGCATCTCGGTGAGAAAGACTCTTGTGTCTGAGCGACTGAAACAAATATAACATAAATGTGATCTTGGGGAAACAGAAAAGATCTTCGATATGGTTTCTCCCCAACGACAGAAGGTCATGGTGACGCACAGGGACCAAAGGAACGATCAACATTATAATTTCCTTCGGCATACTAGTCTGGATGTCTTAGCGAATGTTTAACAAACTCTGTCTCTGTGGCTGATATGTGTTTTTCTAAAGTATAGTTGCATGGCGACATCTTTTGTTGGCATCAGATCTCTGGAAAAATATTCTTTGAGATTTCAGAGGATATGATTTTCTGTTAGTGGGCTGTCATGACTTTGTTGAAAATCTTTCAGTTACAATTTGAAATCTCCTAATTCAGCGCAAAAATTAAAAGCTCTATGGATAGGCATTACTCTGATTTTTACCATCATCTATAGATCATTATGAATCAGCTTCATATTCTAATAATAGCAAGAGAGTTTCAGAATCTTGTGAAAAATGCTTGTTGAAGATTTCTTGATAACAAACATACTTGAAATGTATATAAAAACCAGTGTTGAAAACTATGAAGGAGCTGCTGGTCTATAATTCTGAGAGATAGTTATTTTGGCCGTATCAAGAGATGTATTGGAAAAATCTGTAATACAAGAGTTGGATTCCTAGAGTATTAGAAGCAGAGTATTATGAACTTAACTGAAAACAGAGAGATCCTCTGATATTTTATTATTGTAATTCTGAAATTTGAGTAAGGTGTTGGTGCTCCTTGAGATTGGTGTCTCTAAATGAGGGGTTGGTGCTCCTTGAGTTGGTGCTTAGAAATTAGCCTATAAGGCATTGTTAAAAGTGGTTTTTGAAGATTAAGCTAGTAAGGCAGTTTAGGAGTGGTTTTTCTACCCCAAGAGGGTTTTCCACTCGGCAAATATTTTGTCTCTTTGTTCTTCTGTGTGCTCACTGCTTTTCTGTGTTGTTGTTTCAGTTCACTGTTGAGTTTATTACTGTTCTCAATTCTGTTTATGAATGATTACATTCAACTCATGAATACATTAATCAGAGTAATATTGAGATCAAATCTGAGCTATGTTTTGGAAAATTCAAGATATCTCACTCAAATCATATTTTCATAAGTTGTCAAATAGACTGAGTTAATATTGTCATATCTTTGTGCTTTCAAAAGTGATTACTCTACTCTATTGTTGAAAGAAAAGGGAATCATAATGAAAAATCTTGGTCGAAGTTGAAATTTTTTTGACACCGATTCACCCCCCCCCTCTCAGTGTCTACCCATAACTCCAACAGATTGATAATCCATCACATACATCCACAACATACCCTCCAACACCTAATTCACCCTCTCTATCTAGTCATTTTTCTTGGGGTGATAAGTTATAATAAAATTGAATTGAGTGCCCAATTCCTACTACATTATTATCCAAAATTTTGAGGTGAACATTGGATCTCTATCTAGTATAATCTTAGAAGAAGTCCCATGCAATCTAACAATATCATCTAAGAGTAATCTTTTCACTATGGGGGATATGTGAGTAGTGCAAACCAATAGACAGTGAGCTACTTTGGTCAACTTGTCAACCATCACCTTGATGGCATCATGGCATCGAGAAGACAAAGGCATACCAAAAATGATATCCATGGAAATGGTGTCTCATTTCCACTTAGGAATATCATGAGGGTAGATGAGTCATGTTGAATGTTGGTGCTCTACCTTGACTCTTTGACACTCAAGGCATCAAGCAACAAAAATTGCAATGTTAGGACACATATCTTCCCAATGATATAACTGATGAAGATTGGCATGTTTTTTTTTCACCTTTGGATGTGCTACATATAGTGCCTTATGAGCCTTTGATAAAACCAATTTATGAAGATCTCTAATATAGGGTACATAGATAGATCTCTAATATAGGGTACATAGATACGTAGATGGTGCAACAACTTTTCTATGATTAAACCATATTTTACTCATATGATTGAATTTGATGGTGAACCTTATATTACCAATCATCATGTGGCATTTTTGTAAGATGTGAGTCCTCAAATGTATACTCAAATTCATCGACATAATCTCATGTCGTCACCTACTCAATGAATTTTCCACCACATTCTCTTTTCTTTGGTGTAATGTACATCAAATTCATACTCATAAAGGAACCCCATCCAATGTCTTTGTTGAGCTTTCTATTTTGGTTGCATAAAGATATATTGTAAACTATAATGATATGAATGAATCTCAAAATGATGTATAAGGAGAAAGTGTCTCCATCTAGTAAGATCATGAGTTACTATTGCAAGCTCTAAGTCATATGTATGGTATTTCAACTCATGGGTCTTGAGTTTTCATGACTCATACATGATCACTCAACCCTCTTGAATAATAACTATACCTATACCATCCAAAGATGCATCAGACAAACCAAAAATTACAAAGTCAGATCAGGTATTGCTAGGATTAGAGCACTATTGAGTTGCAGGTTGAGAGTTTGGAAGGCCCCCTCACATTTCTTGATTCACTCAAACTTCTCATTTCATTAAGGGAAGTGATAGGGTGTGCTATCATAGAGAAACCCTTAAAAAAATATGATAGTAACCAACTAACCCCATAAAAATCCCAACCTCTGTAAAATTATGGACGTTGGCCACTCCATGATGACTCTAATGTTTGATGGATCTATTGACATACAATCACCTAAAATAATGTGACCCAAGTACTAAACCTCTGATTGAAGAAATAACACTTAGCCAAATTGGCATAAATTTTATGTCTCCTCAAACATTGTAGAACTTGTTGCAAGTGCTCCTCATGCTCCTCTATCCAAGCAAAAAACAAGATTTCATCTTGGAATACCAACATGAATTGATCCAATAAAGTACAAAATACCTTATTCATTAATCTCATTAACATTGTAGGGGCATTTGTCATACCAAAAGACACTATTGTAAACTCATATGACCATAGTGAGTCTAGAAATCTATCTAATGAATATATGCCTCTATGATCCTTAGTTGATGATAACCAAACTTGTGAGAAAATTCACAATACAAAATTTTAGAGAAAAATAATAAGCACAAATAACACATGGAATTTACATAGAGAACCTAGTAAAATTATACTAGAAAAAATTGTGGGAAAAGGCCTCTCGTATTTTATTTCTTAGGAAAATATTCACTATTACAACAATCTTCAAAAATTAAAAAAAAAAATGACTTTAAAAACAATAAGAAATCCAAGTTGTAGATTCCTTGTTTAATAAAATTTTCTAAAAATAGAAAGTGTGCCTCATGCAACTACATGTCGTATATTTGTCAAAATTACCATAAATAGTAGGTCCCAAAAAAATTGACTTCATATTCCAATAATACTTTGGTTATATCTTAGAGAACACTTAGGCTCCCCTCATCTAATCAAATCAATCATCAATTGTAGGAAGAGGGTAAAAATTCTTGATTGTTACTCTGTTCAACTTCATGTAGTCGATACATAGATGAAGGTACCCATCCTTCTTATTAACAAAGGCAATAGGTGCACCTCAAGGTGAGATGTTGGGATGGATGTGACCATTCTCTAACAACTCTAATTATTCTTGATCTCACTAATCTCATGTTTTGTCATATTGTATCATGCTCTAGAAATTGGTTGGGATTTTGGAACCAAAACAATATGAAAGTCCACCATATGGTGGAGTGGCATCCCATGTGAATTTGAAGGAAAAAAAATTGTACTCTTTTAGAATAAGATGATCATCTAGAGATATCTCTATCAAGCCCTTTGAATTATCATGATAATGATAGCAAATATCTTGCATTCCTTTCACATGTATCTCTTTAGTTGCATAGTAGATATCATAGAAAGAGATATAGGTCTATGTATTTTAAATGTAAGGACCCTTGCCAAATCTTTCCTTAATTTTCTGAATTTGTTGCTCGGGAATTTCGTCAAACACTTTTCTTGCAAACTCTTTCAACTGATGTTTGTTGTTTCTTTTTGTGTTTTGATGCATATATTGATATCATGAACTTGAAAGACTCAAATGGAACTATACTAAATAACTGAAATGAAAATAGAGATGCAATGGAATGTATTTTCTGATTTTTTCAAGACTTATATATGACTGAAAGTGAAAGTAAATATTAGAGACATTATGACAAACAGTTGTCATGCATTCTAATATTCATTTGAATGACTTGCACCTTATTACAATACTGAAATATCTCCAATTCTAAACACCCTACAAGATCGACAACCTCCAATAAAAGGACCCAACTTATATGATAGTATGCCAATACAAAAATGTTGCTTATGACAACAACATGCTATGATGACCAAATGTAATTACAATATGTTGTAATAGACCAGCAATGAACTAAAATGAAGATGCACTAAATGCAAATGATTACAATGTAAAATGAACCTGGTTCAAAGTCTTTGAAGGGTAAAAGCACAAAGTTGTGTCACACTTTCAGCCAAATAAATAGTTCCACACTACAGTATTTGGGTCCAATTTTCGATGAACATTTGTTAAATTTTTGATAGAAGCTTGTCGAAATACTGACGAAACATTGAACCAATTTTTGTCAGAACTTTTTCATCGAACTTTTGATTAGACTCTAAAAACGTCAAAATATCAACCTAATCTCATTGGTTGTCAAAGGTACAAGTGTTCGTCAAAATTGCGACAAGATTTCTATTCGTCGGAAACTTTCGTCAGTATATTTCGTCAAAATGTCGAAGTTTAGGCACTTCTATCTTTTGTTAGAGGTACAACAATTGCGTCGGACTTTTTTGTATTTCGTCAATGGTTTTCGTTGAAATTTCGATGAAACTGTGCAATTTTTTTAAAAAAAAAAAGTATCTACATCATAGATCATCATATTCATAACTTTATTTCAATTATCACAGTCATGGTGTTGTTCACAATTCCTTTGTTTAAGCACTTAAAATATTTACCAAGCATATGGTAGTGTCCTTCTTTAAAGCATTGTCCTTATCAAAATTACCTAAGCAACAAAGCACACTAGTCCCATGTCATTCCTACTATTGTATTGGAAAAATGAGCCACCTAGTAGCAAGATACACTAATACATGTAACTCATATACCTAATTTTATGCTCTTTTCTGTGTCATATAATTATAGAACATGTTAGTGGTTATAATTCATAAAGGAATTGCATAGTTACCCCACATTTTTCCTAATAAGAGAGCATGTTGGGACTATTACTTCCTACTTTCTAACAACAAAGCACATTAGAAAATGCTAGATTTTATTTGTCTTCTTCATGTCTATGTATGTTTCTTGTGTGTTTCATTTGTTTATGTTCCTTTTATGTATATGTTGTCTATGTATTAAACTATATGTGAGTTGCTAATGCTTGTGTGTAGGCTATATTTTTTTAATGCATCTATATTGCAAGTTTTATGTTATTCAATATTGCTACTCATATAGTTTTTTATTACTTAATATGTTTGTTTCAAGCATCATAAAATTTTCAAGGATTATACTATTTTCAATAAACTCTATTCTTTGAAGCTTTTGTGTGATTATGAAGCAACCTTCAACATTTTGGGCTTCCTAAGCAAGCCACACTTTCCAAAATTGGTCCTCTTGACTTTTCTCCAAACAATTATTTTGCATTTGTGATATCTACGTGGTCTCATCTCCATTCCAACATTTGAGGTGACTATTTGAAACTCATTCTTTACTTTTCATTCACCTTATTGCTATTGTATGCTTATGTAATGTGTAGCTTTTGTAGTTGGCACAAGGAAGGAGGGAACTCCATTTCCATTTGTCATTCACATACACACTAGTTAATCCTTATAGACATCGAATTTCATATTCATAACTTTAGTGCATATTCATAACTTCTGGGATGACAACATGGGACTAAGAATACAACTCATGAGCAAGACCACATGTCACGTAGACATTCACACATCAGGATATGCTAATGATGTCTACCCTTTTGATAGATGGTTTTCCCATCTATCATTATGACTATCCTATCTATAATGTCTATTGTTACTTAATGATTAATCCTTAACAAACTTGTTTCCCTTTTGTCCATGGCACTCTACACAATGATGGAATGAATTTGATAAGAAAAAGGTCTAGCCCTTCATGATGATTGTCACATTGATAACTCTATACTCAATGTTGTCCCTTTAACTGTCCAGGTGAACTCCTTGGCCTTGGCTCTGTCTTTATTGTGTACACGGTGGGTTGTATTCAAGGTGACTATACTTATCGTGGTTTGTCCATGAAGTCTTCCCTTAGCATGCTCCTTTAGCTATCTATGTATCTAATAGGCTTGTCATAGAATTTCATTGGTCATATTTTTCACTCATGGCATTGTCCATGTCAACTGTGTAAGGTCATTCATAAATATAAACCTCTCTCTTGGAAACCTTTAATTATCCTTTAACATTATCCTTGACAACTACCATTTGAAGGTCTTCCATGTATTCATTAAAAATACTGCCCTCATAATGTCAAGAACCTATTGTCCTTTGTGTACTTTTTCCCTTGCAAGGTTTCTTGAATTACTCTTTCCATTTAACTTATGAAAGTTCATAAATATCTTATGCTTGACCATCATAACAATGTTTGTATCAAGCTTCATTTACTCTTACCGCCCTTGATAGTCAAACACTGTCATTTTCAAGGTATGACTATCATGCTTTATATACCTCTACCTCCTTCAAAATTGTGCATTTGGATTTCAATGATCACAGTCATGGTGTTGTTCACAATTCCTTTGTTTAAGCACTTAAAATATTTACCAAGCATATGGTAGTGTCCTTCTTTAAAGCGTTGTCCTTTTTCAACCATGTAGGAACCTTACCTACTATCATAAATCACTGGTTTATGCATATGATGGACTATACAGACAAAGGTGACTGCCCCAAGCTCTTGTCAATTTAATATATTCCTCAGAACAACCTATTTGAGCCTTCATAGTGATTGTCTTCTTTGCTTCTCAAGGATTCATAGTCACTATCATAGTTCATTTGATATTCCTTAGCCTAAAAATTATGGGATTTGTTTCAATATGATTGAGAGTCACATTAAATGTTTCCCAAGTCTTTGTATAATGGTATAGTTAAAATCCTTTATAACAATCTTCTAAAAATTCCTCCAAACTACCCTCATATCTTAGTTATACATTGATTGTTCCTTTGAATTTGTTCTTAAGTAAGCTTTCTCCAAGACCCTGCCTAACCATGAACCATAATTGTCTCTCCTTAATACATGACTTCCCTTGGAATGTTTTATATTGTATTTCTTTGTGCCTCCTTTTCTTGCATTTTGGATGCTCATAATGATTGTTTTCAACTATTTTATGCCTCCCTTATGTAAGACTATCCTCATGGCTTTTAAATTGCACTTGATTTTCATACAACTAGCTATGATCTTGTTTTTATGACTATGATCCTCTTGAATGATAGTGATCCTCTATGATCTGCATACCTATGACAATGATCTCTTTGAACTTGACTTCCCTTATGGTATATTTCAAGGTTATATCCTTTGTTCCATGTGAACTTAGGACTACTCATTTGAAATTACCGCCCACTCTTCCATGTACATTGTGGCTTGACTATCATTAGAATGCATTTGATTGTCCTTCTTGCTTCATTTCCTTCTACCTATGACCAAAATTATCACATACTTCTTCCCCTCTTTAGACCATTTGGAATGACTATCCTTTTGGGCATTACAAACTTACTATAACAGATAATTTAGTAAGTATAGAATCTAAAAGAAAACTCATCCATCCATCAAGGTGTAGAATTCAAGTAAAGGAAGTAATATATATATGCATTTTCTCCATCTTATACCTTCCAATTTATACAAAGGAATGCATCTGAGCCATAGGTGTATTCTCCTATATGAGAAATTGGAAATAAATCCTCTAGTCCTAGCAATATGAGACATGGAGAATAAGATGTGGAAAGACTTGTATTTTGTTACATCTGAATGCCCTTTATGATATTCATAAGGACTTATGACTATCCTTTATTTCAATATATTGAGGGAAGTACATGTTTCACTATCCATAATTTTATTCATACTTGGTTGTCCTTTTAAACTTTTATCTACACTCCATGGTTTCTTTATAAAATGGTCTACCTTTTTCTTCTATTGAAATCTGATTTGTTTGAGTCTCCTCCACCTTGACTCTGCATTAGCTAGTTATAGTTGTGGCTTAACAAGGGTAGATTTTAGTAAGGAAGATAGTAAGTTGAATGACTATAAGTAGAGAAATTTTTTCATACCTACAGATGATAAAAAATTTCATGGTTAAGTGGAAGCCTCCCATCAACAACAAGATCCAAATATCTATGTATCTATCTCAATCGAGCCTCTAAACCCTTTAGAGCTGTCAATTTTTCCACTATCTTGTTATGCACAAAAAGTCAAATTTTAGAGTTATGTCACCACTAAAAAAAAAAGAAACAGAGCTTTGAAACCAATCCACACACAACATAATGTGGTATTCATACAAAGCCATACAAAAAAACTAAACTCAGAACATTGGAATGGAAACAACTTGAAATTATGATGTAGAGCATGGATTCAGTTTACTCAACTGGAGGCACATTTCACAATAATGGGTTCTTATGTAAAACATCTGTATGAGGTTCAAATAGTAAAGATATTGATGAAAGATAGATAAATTAAAAAGATACTTAGATGTAGTTGGATTGAGTTTCTCTTTGTTTCGAGAATAGTTTAATATTCTCTGCTTAATAGGGCCAACCACGTGACGGTGGAAGCTAATTTGGCCCCTCCCCCCCCTCACATCACTCTCAATTCCCCATACCCGATCATATAACATTAATCATTCATTCATCCATTAATAACATATAACATTCATTCATTAACATATAACATTCATTCATTCAGTTTTTACATATCATCAAAAATATGGTTGTCATAATATGATTACAATCACTTTTTTTCTTTTTCTTTTTTGAAGCTAAAAAAAGCTAAAGTGGAGTATCGTTTTCTAATTCATCTGTCCCCCCTTTAGTTTTTTTTCCCTCTGCTCGTGATCTTAATGTATGCCTAGTCGTGTACTGATCACAACATGGAGGCCGCTGCAAGGGGGGGTTTGCTACAATAACAAAGAAATGTTAAATTGATATGTTTTGTTATTATTGTTACAAGTATTTTATTAATTAAAAGAACATTAGAGTGGTGCTCTTTACCTAATGGGGCAACATCATGTTCCTGATCTTGTCTTATAGCCTCATGCTCAACATGTTGAACACCCTCTAAATCTTGATCTGGAGTTGAAACACAAAAGGTTACATTAATTAATACACCAATTGCAATTAAATATGTTTAAAAGAACATTATAGTGGTCCTCTTTACCTGATGGGGCCACATCATGTTCCTGATCTTCTCTAGCCTGATCATGCTCGACATGTTGATCACGATCTACATGCTCTAAAGTTGAAACACGAAAGGTTGCATTAATTAATACACCAATTGCAATTAAAGATGTTTAATTGTATTAATCCATACTGTGTTTTGTATAACATATGAATACATCCAGTATCGGGATGCACACCATGACCTTCATCTACAAGTTGTGCTCCACCCTCACCAAGCTGCATTCCAATGTCATTTGTAGTGGAAATTAATATTGAATAGATTGCACAAGTATTCAATTTTAAATAAACTTTATTGAGTTTATTTACCTGTGTGTCAGATGCAGTGGAAGATTGTGTTTTCCCAGTCAAGGCTCTTAGGCGTTCAGCCACGACTTCATAGCCATGTTGGAAGGAAATCTTCATTTCCTCTTCTATGGGCACTCTGTTGAATTCAGAGCCCTACATTTTTGCATAAGATCATGAATTTTGCTTCTATGGTGTGATAAAACCATTTTTTTTGCAATTTATTATTTGGATGCAATATTTCATTTATTGATACTTACAATTCTTGCGGCTAATTTCATATAACCACCAGAGCCAAGTTTGTGCTACCCATGTTTTTCTAGTTTTGCCTTTATTGCCTTCGATGTGTCGGGCAGCCTATGAAAACTTTGAAATATGTTAGATTATGTAAAAAGAAAGAGTAATCAGTATATAATTACATTGTTGATAGTATCACATACCTTCCTTGATTAGTATATAATTACATTATTGATAGTATCACATACCTTCCTTGGCCCGGTGGTGTCTTTCCTTTTTTCTTTTCAGCCTTCTCCTTTCCATCCAGCACCAGGTCCTTCTAGTCCCTCTTCAGAATCATAGGGGGACGCTCGTACTTTTTGTTATTCTCTAAATGTGACCTATATTGGTCCCTCACATACTTTAGATATGTACCAGCTTTCTTAAGGACCTTGGTTCGGTTGAATGTTTTATCACCGAACAACAAAACTAAATGGTTAATGAGCTCATCCTTTAAATCTTGATTTTGGGCATTCCACCGTGTACGTATGGTGGGCCCGGAGAGCTCCAATGTTATATCACCTAGATGTTTATAAAAAATATCATTTCCTACAAAATGATCATGGGATCATTAGTCTAAAAAGAGTGGTCAATAAGTAAATTTCAATTGGATTATATATAATAATAATTAATTTTTTTTAAATTACCCAGGACCTTCTCTATCTTTATGGGAATGAAATCCTCGGTCACCAAAAATGTGACTGGCAATTTTCCCGTACTAGTAATATGGGAAGATCTAGGAAATGCTGCTAAAACATCACCAATACTATTGGCCTCTGCATCACAAGTACTACCCAATCCCTGCATGCTATGTGTTGCTGACATTTTAGTTGATAATATAGGCACAAATGATGGGGTTAGATGATCTAATGTATGTGCAGGAAGATCAGGATGGACACTTGTACCAACCCCTACTCCATGGGCAACACTTGCAGTACCCTGATCATGCACAACAACGTCATGAGAACGCAAAATTTTTTGTAAAAATAACACATATTTATTTCATGACATAAAAGAGTACAAATTATAAAAATGTGAATGAACTTATAATTAAAGACCTCATGATAGCTTACTTGAAATTTTTGTACTCTCTGAGTCAACATTTTAACCCTCTCTCTTATCTCATCTGTTTGAGGCACTATGAATAACAATTGAAGGATTTTTTTATTGCATTTTTTTTGTGTCTTCCTTATCATATCAAGAGGGTTTGTTGAATATGCGATGTCATCATCCAATAATAGTGACTGCACCTCAACCTTATGGATGCTCTCCTCTACTATTGGTGCCTTTCCCCGATCAGTCGACTGCAACAAGAATATTAAAAACATTATCGAAATTAACCCAATAAACTTATGAAAAAAACATAATTATAAATTTTTTTGCTTGTATCTAATTTGTACAATAACAATGAGGTAAACCTATCGGGAAGAAGCACCTAAAGATGCATCATGATTTGTAGTTTGGGTCGGAGCCTTCCCCGTACAATCAATGTCCTGCTGTGACAAAAATTAAATATAAAAAAACATTACCGAAATGAAACCAATAGACTTACAAAAAAAAACATAATAATAAAATGGTATATTGGAGTCATTAATTGTAGGTTGGGTAAAATGGTATATAGTATGTACCACCCCCATTGTAACTGTGTTTGTATCTAAGCGATTCAAATTGTAATTGATTAGCAACTCTTCCCCTATAGTTATTGATTTTATTGCACATACGAATATACAGTTTCCCTCGCACACCTCAAATATGCAATTGGTTTGCTTATTTGTTGATCCAGGTCATGTACTATTTATAAACCCTGCAATATTCCCTAATGCTTTTGGCTTTCTGTCAATGTACAT
Organism: Sequoia sempervirens; assembly: GCA_007258455.2. Lineage (NCBI taxonomy): Eukaryota > Viridiplantae > Streptophyta > Pinopsida > Cupressales > Cupressaceae > Sequoia > Sequoia sempervirens. The sequence goes on from VDFB02281492.1 coordinate 929,237,780, forward strand.
AGCCACTCCTTTATTTTGATCCTTATCTTTTAGTTGTATATAATTTGCTGACAGTGCATACCTATGCATACTTTGTGTATATCGAACCAGTTGCATCCAATCTTTGTAACTGTAATAGGGTCTGACATACTCCATCAATTCAGTAACTTTTTTGTAACAAACCTTTATGTCGTCCATGCAAAATAGGCCCAAACCATGTAATGACAATGGTGCTATGCAATATATCCTATCATTGACACAAAAATTAATGTTTATTGGAGGAAGTTCCCTGGGTACCCATTGTTTCCGTAGATGTTTGTACCTCAAGGGCACCTTGATTTCGCCTATGCTCTCATCATCATAAGAACATGACCTCCCTTCAACAAGAAGAAATTCCATGCGTTTACAAAATTTTCTTCTAATCTTTTGACCTCTAGTTGATCTCCCTCTTTTAGACCTACTACATGTCTCGCTTTCCTCTTCTCTTCTTGAATTTCCCTTGCTTGAGGAAGACAGATATGAAAAATACCTATTTGGTGGTACCTGCACTCATAAGGATGTTGGATGAAGTTCTTTCATGGTGATGTGATCCTAAGGTGACATTATGATTAATCTATCATTTCATCGCTAGAACACTAATAGACATAATTCAAGTGCATGTGTGAGGTGGTTCAGTTGTCCACTGATAAACTCCATATGTCTAAGTGGTTAACGGGGAGGGAGTGTGTACTAGGACTAGTTAAGTCATCAATAGTTTATGCTTTGGCAATAAAAATTGTTTAAGTCATCTTAAATCTTCATATGTCTAATTGCTAGGAGACTTTTGGTATGTTTTAAGGTAGGATGAGTGGTTGCATCAATGTTCTAGTTATCTATGCCATCACCATGAGGCCACATTTCTTTGAGGCATTCCATCACCATGAGACCACATTTCTTTGAGGCATTTTTTCAAATAGTTCACTACCTTATATATGGCTTGTCATGGCATTCCATCACCATTGAGGCATTTTTTCAAATAGTTCATTTCCTTGTTTATCCTATTGCTTACTATTATGCTTAGATAATTTTTTTCCAAGCATCCATAGCTTGTTCGAAAGCACCTATTTTAGGATTCTAGCCATAGCATTAAGGTAGTGAATTGTTTGATAAAATGGTTTGGTAGTCATGTATGAAAAAATTCGTAGCATAGCAAGGAAATGAACTATTTGAAAAAATGCCTCAAATAAATGTAGTCTCATGAAGATGGAATTCCATGACAATCCATAGCCATAGGCATTCATCATGGCATTCCATCACCATGAAACCACAATTCTTTGAGGCATTTTCCAAATAGTTCACTGCCTTGTCTATGTTATTGCTATTATGCTTTGATAGATTTTTTCCCATAGCTTGTTCAAAAGCACTTGTTTTAGGCTTTTAGCCCATAGTAGAAAGGCATGAACTGTTTGATAAAATGCTTTGGTAGACATGTATGAAAAATTTCGTAGCATAGACAAGGCGTTGAACTATGATTCTCACTTGCAAACATCAGACATACATTCCAACTTGTGATTCTCACAAGAAAACAACAGAGTCACCAATAATGGAGTTGCAAAGTGATTGAAAGCACCGAGTTATGGTTTGTCCCACTAGCATTGAAGACAATTATACAAAATACAATCACAAAGAGTAATTGGTGTGATTCTTTGAACTTATATTTTTGTGTGTCATGTTTATTTTATCAACCCTATTTCATTTCTAGATTTTTATGTTTGTGGTTTCCCAAGTTTTATGGGCATCTATGTTTCTTTCTATAGAATGATGCATAAATATTTATTCACTTTCTTCTTCAAAAATCATGGTATGCAAGCAAGATTTTAAAAGAAAGAGTTTTAGAATATGGGCAATTTTGTTTTTAGGTCCATCTTTGAACCCTTAATTCTACCCTATGTAATGCTTTAGCCAATTATATGTTAAGGTGGTTATAATTTTAAAATATCTCTACTTAGATGTGAACTTTTATCCCTCAAGTCCTCGAATCTTTGGGTAATGTGTTGCAAGTGGAAGAAACAAGGTCTACTCTTCCCCATCTTAACTCTAGGGTTTTTATATCTCTCAAATCTTATGAGTGTATTCTACATATTTTGTGCTTTCAATTGAGTGATAATCAAACTAAACATGATATTGAATTTTTGAGAGTTTTGAATGCTTGCTTTCTATGTAAAATGGATGGTCATCAAAGAAGGCATGGCCCAAAAATTCTTAAGAATATTAATAGACTTGTAGCTAATATAATTTCATCCTTGATTGTGTAGGAAATAATAAAATAGACAATAGAAAAATTTACGAGAATGAATTTGATACTTTAGATGAGATTCTTGACAAATTGGAGGACTCTCATTCTAGTGAGGCATATGTTGGTATCCTTGCATAAATGCCTTTTGTCAACAATGAGCTTGTTCTTCTTGTTTTTTTTCAAGGATAATTCTAGGTAATAAATATATGCCCAAGATCTTTCCTTAGAAAGATTGAAAGAGTTTAAGTTGTTTGTTAAAATGCTTTGGTAGTCATGTATGAAAAATGTTGTAGCATAGCAATGCAATGAACTGTTTGAAAAAATGCCTCAAAGAAATGTAGTCTCATGAAGATGGAATGCCATGAAAATCCATAGCCATAGGCATTCATCATGGCATTCCATCACCATGAGACCACAATTCTTTAAGGCATTTTTCCAAACAATTCACTGCCTTGTCTATGCTATTGCTATTATGCTTTGATAGATTTTTTCCCATAGCTTGTTCAAAAGCACTTGTTTTAGGCTTTTAGCCCATAGCAGCAAGGCAGTGAACTATTTGATAAAATGCTTTGGTAGACATGTATGGAAAATGTCATAGCATAGGCATGTATGTGTTCTCCTTGCAATAGGGTAGCTTGTGTGATTGTGAAAAATGATGATGTCTAGTTTGGGACCCAAATTTCGTAGCATAGACAAGGCGATGAATTGTGATTCTCACTTACAAACAATAGACATGCATTCCAACTTGTGAATCTCACAAGTAAACAACAGAGTCACCAATAATGGAGTTGCAAGGTGATTGAAAGCACTGAGTTATGGTTTGTCCCACTGGCATTGAAGACAAATATACAAAATACAATCACAAAGAGTAATATTCACAAACCAAATCAAATAAAAAACCCTAGAGTACTTTGATTCATAAATTTTAGATGAAATATATGAACCATTTTGGCGACAGACGAGATGTAGAGGCCTTCATGACAAAAAAAATCACAAAAATTCCAATTTTTGCAGCCAAGCAAGCTCGATCCGTGGGCTTCCTGCAACCTTTCCTCTGCTGGTGCGTGACTCACTTCTTTTGACGAGCTAGGTTTTCAGATTATGTCAATTAAAATGAAAATTGTGGCGCCATGTTAAATTTTACATAATAAATTATATATAATTAATATAATATTAGCTAAATGTATAATATTAATATAATTATCTCTCTATATCTCCCACTATCTATGCCACTCCCTCTTCCCCCTCTATCTATTGAGCTATCTCTCCCTCTCCCCCCTTTCTCTCTTCCTCTTCAACCTATCTCTCCCTCTCCCCTCTCTTCTCTATCTCTCCTCCTCTACCTATCAATATCCTTTTCTCTCTTTCCCCCTCTCAACTATCTCCCCCTCTCTATCTCTCACCATCTCTCCCTCCCTATTTATCCCCCCTATCCATCGACTCTCTATCTCCACCTCTCTTCCTTTCTCTTCCCATATATCACCATCTCTCTTTCTCTTCGACCCATATATCTCTATCTCTCTCTCACCATCCCCCTCTATAATCTCTCTATATCACCCCCTTTCTATGTCTCTCCCTCTCCCTCCCCTATCTTCTTCTCTCTCCCTTTCTACATATCACTCTCCCTCTCCCCCTCTCCTTTCTCTCCCTTTTCTACCTATCTATCTCCATCTATTCTCTCTCTTCCTCTTCAACCTATCTCTCCCTCTCTCCCCCTCTTCTCTATCTCTCTAATGTCAAGCCTTCTAAAAATAGTGTTTTATGGTCTCTTTAAAATAATTAGACAATATTAGGGAGATTAGGAAGGGGAGAAAACTAAACTTCCCCTTTCTATGTCTCTCCCTCTCCCTCTATATATAATGAGCTATCTCTCCCTTTCTATCACATATCACTCTCCCTCTCCCCCTCTCCTTTCTCTCTCTTCTCAGCTATCTCCCCCTCTATCTCTCACCATCTCTCCCTCCCTATATATCCCCCCTATCCATCGACTATGTATCTCCACCTCTCTTCCTTTCTCTTCCCATATATCTCTATCTCTCTTTCTCTTCGAACTATATATCTCTATCTCTCCCTCTCTCCCCTATCTTCTTCTCTCTCCCTTTCTACATATCACTCTCCCTCTCCCCCTCTCCTTTCTCTCCCTTTTCTACCTATCTATCTCCATATCTTCTCTCTCTTCCTCTTCAACCTATCTCTCCCTCTCTCCCTCTCTCCCCCTCTTCTCTATCTCTTTAATGTCAAGCCTTTTAAAAATAGTGTTTTATGGTCTTGAGCGATATGTAGAAAGGGAGAGAGAAGAAGATAGGGGAGAGAGGGATAGATAGCTCAATATATATAGAGGGAGAGGGTGAGACATAGAAAGGGGGTGATATAGAGAGATTATAGAGGGGGATGGTGAGAGAGAGATAGAGATATATGGGTCGAAGAGAAAGAGAGATGGAGATATATGGGAAGAGAAAGAGAGATGGAGATATATGGGAAGAGAAATGAAGAGAGGTGGAGTTAGAGAGTCAATGGATAGGAGGGATATATAGGGAGGGAGAGATGGTGAGAGATAGAGAGGGGGAGATAGCTGAGAAGAGAGATGGAGATATATGGGAAGAGAAAGAGAGAACTAAACTCGCCCCCTTTCTATGTCTCTCCCTCTCCCTCTATATATATTGAGCTATCTCTCCCTCTCTCCCCTATCTTCTTCTCTCTCCCTTTCTACATATCGCTCTCCCTCTCCCCCTCTCCTTTCTCTCCCTTTTCTACCTATCTATCTCCATCTCTTCTCTCTCTTCCTCTTCAACCTATCTCTCCCTCTCTCCCCCTTTTCTCTATCTCTCTAATGTCAAGCCTTCTAAAAATAGTGTTTTATGGTCTCTTTAAAATAATTAGACAATATTAGGGAGATCAAGAAGGGGAGAAAACTAAACTCCTTCAAAATAGGGGTAGTTGTGGGTTTGTTCATTTTCTTTGTATACTATATACTTAGTTTCTCTAGGATAAATAAGTCACTATAGAAATGAAAGATGTTTGATTATCTACCTAATATTGTTTTGTGTATTTGAAATGGAAGAGATCTACAACTCTATAGAAATTTCTATATTCTAATGGTCAAATTATTAGACTATTTAGATCATTTTCTTAGTTGTGTATCCTAACTAATATAGAGTAAGATTTTTCATTTTAATTGACTACTACATAATAGTTTATGTGTTGAAAGAATTGTTTCCATTCTTTGTAGTTTTTACATTGGATTACAAATCATATTTAATTTCACACCAATATACTTCTTTCATAAATCATATTTGTTTAATATCTTAAAATTAGATGTTAGTTAAATTGGAAAAGTTTTTTGAGTTAATTACTAAATTTGATCTAAAAATGTTCAACACTTTAGATATATTCAATTAGATGTATATAGTTAAATTGGAGGTGTCATTTGAGTTAATAATTAAATAACGTAATAATCAATTAAAGCAAGGGACATAATTTTGAATGTGTTTGAATTTAATAAATTACAAATTAAAATAGACATAAATTACTTGAAATAAGTGCTTCATAACCCATCTAATCAAATCATAACCTATCAAAAAGGCAATAGGAATTTTCTAAAGAAAAGAACACTTGACCCAATTATAAGTGTATGGCCTTCGCAGAAAGGAGTGATCCACCTTAGCAATAGCAACTACCCCATCCAAAATTTGCTCACATTACACAAAGCCTCAATGTTCCTCCAAGATAAGCCAATAAAATCCAACCTTATGTGTCTTGGTAATCAAATTGGAGATGATCCTAAAAATGACATTGCGAAGGGTGATTGGTCTAAAAGATCTAAACGACTTTGCAATTATTTCACTACTACGATCAATGTGTCATCTTTCATAAAATTTCCCAAAACACTATTCATTATGATCATATGGAAATTTCTAGGAGAACTACAATATTTCTAACATTATGAATTAAAATTAAACATTAAAAAATACATCATGAATTATTATGTAACCACATAAGTCAAATATAATTCTATCAATAAATGAATATCAAATAGATAATACAATCACATAACTCATACATTTCAATGTCATTGATCTTCTTCTTCATCCAACTCTTTGTCTGTATCATCCGATCCAAATTCGACATTGTAAGGATTGGTCATATCATCATTGTCATCATTAATATCAGTTTCGATAATGTCATCATCCACATGGATATCATCTTCATGAACATTAACTCCTACATCATCATGATCTAGTTCCTCCTCTTCGACATCTTCGTTAGGCACATCATCAACTAACTGTTGATCTTGATCATCATCTACATCATCTTCTAGTTCTTCGATATCTTCTTCTTCCACCACATTATACTTTACTAGCCTTCCTCTTGGATCATGTCTAACAACAAATGACCAACCCAGTTTACTTGGAACCTCTGAGTAAAATACCTGCTCACATTGGCTTGGAAGAACATAGGGCTCATTTCCAGCTCGCTCGATCGACCTTGTATTAACCATGGTAAATCCATTATCATGTTCAATAATAGTTCTCTCGAGATCATTTTCATTCAATCGTAGCCTGTACCATAAGACGATGAACAAAATTAATTTAAAGGACTTAAAGTCACACTCAAGTATATCATCCAAAATCCCATAGTATCGATTTTCTGAGACTTCTGGATGTATGTCACTTCTAGATGAAACATTAGTCACTTGAAAGACTACAGTTATACTAGAATCACAATTTTTTTTCGTGTCATCCAACTTTTTGATTCAAAATTTATGACCATTACACCACATAGCCTTGTGGTGTTTCACCTGCAATATGTCAAACATGAAAAAATTATTGCAATATCATCAGTTGATAAACATATTTATTTTTGGCCGAATGTATGCAAAGAAAAAAACCTCAACATATATATACATCAATATAATTGAAAAAAATTAAATAATATGGTTGATTAATATATTTATATATACCTGTTTATCTCTTAAACCATATGTTAAATCAATTTCCCTTGGTGTAATATTGGAATCTCCATTACGATGAGCTTCTTTAACCAACGAAGCCACACCTTCCCATGTTAATGTACGACTAGATTTTTGACATCGTTCAATCCATACCATCATCCAATCAAGATTGTTTGTGATGTACAAATGTAGTGCATCCCACTTTCGACCAACTGTATCAAAAAAAATTGAAATTATGAGTTATGAGTTTGAGTCTTGCACTAAAGAGTTTTGTAGCCTTTTTAAGGAAAATTGGAGAATTTGTTAAGTCAATAATAAGGCTATTATCAAGCCACTAGCATGGTATTATAGGTGTTCTAGGAGTTTCAATACATTTGAAAGTTCAAAAAATTAAAACATTTCAATAGTGATGTTAAGAACCTTGAAATTAGTGTGTTTTATATTTCATGTGATCATAAGAGATTAAAAAGTCGATTGTAGAGGTGGTTGTTCAGTAGTTGAGGTGTAAAGGACTTAAAAAGGCATAAAGTGATAATTGTAAACACTCATAGGATGAGAACTAAAGAAGGTATAACTGTTGTCCTCAAGAGTTTTGTGAAGAAAAACATGTGAAATGAGAGGTTCAAGCCTAAGTTTCAACAAAATATGTATTGGAGATCTGATTTTATGAATTTTTACCCATGTGCAGACCTAATGGGTTGTGTCTGAGTTGGTTTTGAGGTCTGGGAGGTCGTGGAAGTATGATATTGAATAAACCCTCATGATTTTGGCCTAAAACAAGGGTTTTTGGGTTCAGAAAGAATCAGGTCGTACAGGTGGAATATTTTTGTGGATTTGGAGGTTTGGAGGCATAAAAATTGTTGTCCCAATATTTCATGGGCATATGACAAGTTTAAAAACTAGTTGCTTTGTAAAATAAGCCTAATCAGCCTAATTAGCACAACCTAGAAAATGTGATTTTAGTGATTTGGTCCAAAGGACTTGTACTTTCCCTTGAAGTATGTTTAATAACACCAAAATGGGTGTCTAAAAATATCAAGGTTTTGTCTAGTGTTTTGGAAATTTTTTGAGTTTTTGGGCAAAACTAGTAGGTTTGCATTGCTACAAGGATTCAAGGAGTCAAAGTGTCAAATATGACTTATGTTGTTTGTTAGGGTTTGAGACTTGTTTGGATTGTTTAAAGTGGTCATTATAAACTTGTTGGAAGCCTCTTAAAGGTAGGTTGATAGGTTAGTTGATTTGAGCCTCCCAAGTCTACATCAATTAATTAAGAAAAACATGTGAAATGAGAGGCATGTGAAATGAGAGGTTCAAGCCTAGGTTTCAAAAAAATATGTATGAGAGATCAGATTTTATGAATTTTTACCCATGTGCAGACCTAATGGGTTGTTTCTGAATTGGTTTTGAGGTCTATGGGCTCGTGGAAGTACGAGATTGAATAAACCCTTATGATTTTGGCCTAAAACAAGGGTTTTTGGGTTTGGAAAGAATCTGGTCATACAAGTGGAATATTTTTGTGGATTTGGAGGTTTGGAGGCATAAAAATTTCTGCCCCAAGATTTCATGGGTATATGACAAGTTTAAAGACTAGTTGCTTTGTAAAATAAGCCTAATCAACCTAATCAACACAACCTAGAAAGGGTAATTTTGGTGAATTGGTCCAAAGGACTTGTACTTTTCCCTGAAGTATGTTTAATAACACCAAAATGGGTGTCTAAAACCATCAAGGTTTTGTCTAGTGTTTTGGGAAAGTTTTGAGTTATTGGGAAATGTAATGCCCCGTCATAATAACCTAAGGAATGTTGCAATTGTGTATAAAAGTGTAATAATTTTTTTTTTAAAGTATAATTATTAAATTAATTAGTTGCATACATTCATTAAGTTACGCGACGTTACACTACTTTGAGTTTCCATAGACGACTTTAGTATTTCGCATTGCACATATTAATTAATCATTAACAGAAAAAGATAAACATTACATTTCATTTGAAACTCCATTCAAGATAACATAAAGTACAAATATGTTCCCTTACATTGCATTTGATAAAATATGCAATACTCATTCATCTGATGAGGTAGTTCAATAATAATTACAAGTTACATTTACAATGTTCTCCTCATAAACAATTGAGGGATGTTTTACAATACAAGTTTTACAATTTACAATGAAGTACACATAAGTTTCCAAGTGTGAGCTCTCCATCCATGAAGCTCTCGATGCTATGATCACAAAATGGGGACCCAACGGAGTAAGGTGCACGTTCCACCCAACCATGTGGTACCCGTAGGTCCACCCCCCATGCTAGGAGATAGTAATATGGTTACCTAGACATAATCTACTAACCCTAGACACTAGTACACACTAACTAATGGTTACATTGCTTCCAGATTTTAGACAATTGAATGTACTACATACACAAAGTTAACTATTACTTTAGGTGGAGTGTCATCACAATATTGCAAAGGTTACCCTGGTGTTTCTTCCTAGGTTCCGGCCCCCAACCTTGGGTTACCCTGGTAACCTCTTACGAAACCCGGCCCCATTGCAAACCATTGCGGAATCGAATGTCTTTTGAAGAAACAAGACACCGATTTGCCATTCCAAGCCTTCTTATCTTATATTCAAGACTGAACTAGCTCAAGAGTCATAAGCGAGGCAGAACATCTTATTAAGAGTTTTAATCTAACTATTGTGTCATTTAGTTATCACTGACTTACTAACTCTTTGCAAGTTACCCTGACACCACTTTGTGTGTCGGCCCTTACAAAAAGCCACTCCCCTAAACATAACAAGGACATCTAAGTTTTCTTGACTAAGATTTACAAAGTGTACAACATACAACAGACAATTTCAACACTATTCATAACGAACATCAATGTCTATGTTCACAAAAATCAGGTATCTAAGTACCAAGCTAATATCATGTACACAACTTAGCCAACATATGAATTCAACTTAACAAACAGAATCCCCACGGTATTAAATTGGTCTGGAAGACTTGTTTATTTAATACTTTCCCAATTTTCCCAACAAGGAAACAAAAATTAAAGCAAATTGATAATTAAAGATCTACATTAGGATATACTAGATCCAATCAATCAAAATATGTGATACACAAAATCAATCATTTAAAGTATCATTTATTTTCCATTCAATACCAAAAATGAAATCTATGCTTTGCTTAATTTCATAAACATTTATTATAATGAAATTTGTAAATACTTCAGAATAAAAGTCCATTCTAAGCTCATATAACATATTCAAAATAAATCAATTATTATAATATCTATTTCTAGATATTTAATAAATCATTTCTTTTAAATATTTCATTTATACATAATAACACTTCAAATACATTTTTTTTTACATTTAAATAAATACATATAATTATAAATATTATATATACATATTTTATATATAATATATATTATAGTATTAATATACATTATATATATCATATATATACATAATAAATATAATATATATATTTATATTACAAATAACAAAATTGCAGATTTAAAAAAACCGCATTAAAAATGTAATACACATTGGAAGTAGGGCAAAAGCCCTAACCCCGCGCACAGTGGGAAAGGGCTGCCTTCGCAGCCCGCCCCACAGGCTCGGCCGCGGTGGCTGAGCCGAGCGTTGCCCGCAAGGGCGACGCTGGCTCGGCCCTCGCCGCCGTCCCCCTACGGGGTCGGCTGCGGGTAGCCCCCATCCACACAGAGCTTCGACTCTTTCAAAAAAAATTACATTTTTTTTTTTAATACATTCACAATATAAACAGACGAATTTAATTAAATTTTCGACTGCAGATATTTCATTTCCATTTCCCAACTCGCCCGTACGGCGATTCCAAATTAAAATAAACATAAAATTTAAAATGAGTTTCTTCCACAATCCAATTTATAAATGAAATAGAATATATGTATAAATATATATATATATATATATACAAATTAACAAGGTTTTCATACAGAGGATTTTTAGAAAACTCTACAGAAGTTCTACGAGGTTTTATGAAGGGTAATAGGGAAATCTCACAAAACAAATAAAATTTTATTTTCCAAATGATTTCAATAATTTCCTTTCACACAAACTTTTTTTTTTTTCAGAAAGTAAAGAAACTTAATAAATCCCATTCCGGGAATACACAGTAAATATTTTTCTTGAAAAATATACAGAGGATTTAAATTAAAGAGATTTCTTTCACAGATATTCTTTCAAAACAACAAATTTAAACCACAAGAAGAATACCTGATATCCCGAAGCTTTAAAAATTGATTTGGTGATGAGAACCTCTGTAGCCTCTGTTTCCTGTAGCCTTCCAAAACTTTTCCCGAGAACAAAACCCAAATTGCAAGCAGAGATTTTCCACAAGTATACAATATTCCAAAAGCATATACAGTAAAATTTAGCAAAAAGCACTGATATTTTTCCCGTGAAGAGAAAATAGATTAGAATCCCTCTGTGTTTTTCCAGATCCAAATTATCCTCCGTGAACAAATTCCTCAACCATAATCAATAAATGGAACTTGCACACATGTCGAAGAATACAAAATATCCCCCAACCACTTCTCGGATAACTTTTCTTTTCAAATTACATGCATTTAATTATTTTATTTAAAATTAACAATTTTCAAAGCAAATTTTATTTATTAATAAAGAATGTCATTTCCACAAATTTATTTAATTTAAATAAATCTATTCACACATAATTAATACAATTTAATTTAATTAACTAATTTATTTAATTAAATAAATTTAATCTTTATGATCAAACCATTTAACCAAACAAACTAGTTAATTAATTAAATAACTTGCAAAACTAATTTCTTCAACATTTAAAATTAATTTAAATAACAGTAAATAAAACATAATAAACTATTATTTAAATTGACATTTTTCCTTTCAAGCAATTAAACCAAACAAAAAAATGCAAGACAACCTATGACTCAAACTAAAACTGACAATGTACAGTGACCGGGTTATAGACTAGACTAGGGTGAACCAAACTACTACATCCCAATCAACGTATCTGTTGAGTCTTGACACACTTAGACCTGAGTAACCAGGTGGAGTCGGTGTCATGTACCTGCAATCCTGCAACCAAGCAATAACATGCATATATATATATACCATTGTACAGGCACACCGTGCGAAGAAAATCACAGATATCACAGGGCACTCGCAAGCGAGTGATGCGATTTCGTTCTCCACACCAATACACGTCACATCAGACTAACGAATTAAATAATTGTTAGTCCATCATAAACATATACATAACAATAATCATCTGAAAGAAAACATCTACGCTATCTCAAAGCATATCAGAAATCAAATATCACCATATAATGTATCATCATATCACAGAATAAATCCACTATCGCTCAAAACCAGCGATCAAAATATCCAAACAAAATATCATAGTCTAACAGTGTGAAAACGTATCAGTAGAAAACATAAGCATAAATGGAGGGGTACTACATCCTCCCCCTAGGATCAGGCTTGCTCCTGAAAGCCTACAAACGATAGGGATAAATTTCCCTCATGCGTGTCGCATCCTCCCAAGTAGCAGAAGCCTCATGGCTAGGATCCCATTCCACCCTCACCTGATCAACGTCTCGACCCCTGAGAAAGCATCCAAAGTAGAATGGCCACGGGCTCGAAAGCCAGCTGCCCGTCTCTACCTAACGCATTCCAATCAAGTACATGAGAAATGTCGGGATGATATGGTCTAAGAACTGATACATGAAAAACATCATGAATACGAGACAAACTGGGTGGTAAGGCGAGTCGATATGCCACGAGACCAATTCTCTCTAAAATCTCGAATGGCCCAACGAAACGAGGCGCAAGCTTAGAGCCTTTTCCATAACGGATAGGACTCTTTCGCGGTCGCACTGGAAGAAACACTCTATCACCAACAGCAAACTGTCGATCTACCCTATGCGCATCTACATACTTCTTTTGCCTATCCTATGCTGCTATCAAATGTTCTCTGATACGGTCAACCTGTTGCTCCATATCACGAAGCATCTCAGGTCCAAGTAACACTCTATCCTCTAATCGATCCCAGCTTAGTGGAGTTTGACAAGGACGACCGTATAATGCCTGAAATGGTGGCATACCTATGGAACTCTGATATCCGTTATTGTAAGCGAATTCTACTAAGTACAGATAATCCTCCCAACGTGACTGTTGGTCCATTACATACATCCTAAGCATATCCTCTAATATTTGGTTAACTCTTTATGTTTGACCATCGATTTGAGGATGATACGCTGAACTAAAGTTCAACTGTGTACCTAAAGCATGTTGTAACGAAGTCCATAGGGCTGAAGTAAATAAGGGATCTCTATCCAATATAATCCTACGAGGAATCCCATGCAATCTAACTATGTCCTCCATGAATATCCTAGCTACGGATGAAGCATTATATGATGATCGTACTAGTGAGAAATGAGCTACCTTAGTCAATCGGTCAATAGTTACCATAATGGCATCATGTCGACGTGATGACGTAGGTAACCCTACAATAAAGTCAACGGATATAATATCCCATTTCCATTAAGGAATGAGATGTGGCTGTAATAATCTAGCAGGATGTTGATGCTCAGCTTTGACTCACTGGCATTCAAGACATCTCGATACATAGTCAGCAATATCACGTTTCATACCAGGACAGAAGTACAATTGCCGAAGATCAACATGCATTTTCTTAACACCTGGATGAGCTGAATACGGAGCTCGATGTGCTTCAGTCATAATTAATGTACGAAGACCTTCGAAATGTGGTACATAAATACGACCTAAATGCTGTAATATACCATCTGGTTCAAGGACATACCCTTCAAAATGACCTTCTAAGGGTCTACCAGATTCAATCTCCATCCTCACTTCCTGATATAATCTATTAGTAGGAAGTGCAGCTAATATTTGACCTCTCAAATCTACTTCGAGAGTAGTAGCAGAGATCTCATGTCGACGATGACTAAGAGCGTCAGCCACTACGTTCTCCTTTCCTTGAACATATTTCACTTCAAAATTGTACTCACACAAGAACTCCATCCACCGTCTCTGCCTAGCATTTAAATTAGGTTTCGTAAAGATGTATTGCAAACTACGGTGATCAGTATGAAGTTCGAAATGATGACCTAATAGGAAATGCCTCCATCGAACTAATGCATGCACAACTGTAGCTAGTTCTAAATCATGAGTAGGATAGTTTAATTCGTGATCCTTGAGTTTGCAGACTCATAAGCAATCACACGCCCATCTTGCATCAAAAATGCTCCCAAACCCTCTAAGGATGCATCTGTGCATACTACAAAATCCTTAGTAGGATCAGGAACAATTAGTATAGGCGCATTAGTTAACTTTTCTTTAAGTGTCTGAAAAGCCAACTGACACTGCTCTGTCCAAACAAACTTCTTCCCTTTCCTTTGAAGAGAAGTTATAGGATGATTGATTCTAGAAAATCCCTCAACAAACCGCCTATAGTAACCAGCTAGACCCATAAAACTATGAACTTCACCTACATTAGTAGGTGCGGGCCAATCTACAATAGCTTGAATCTTTGAAGGATCCACAGCAATACCTTTACCAGATATCACATGTCCCAGATATTTAATCTCAGTTTGAAAGAAATCACACTTCTTCAGGTTCGCATACAATTGATTTTCCCTTAAACATTGCAATACCTGTCTCAAGTGTTCTTCATGTTCCTTCATGTTTCTCGAATAAATCAAGATATCATCGAGAAATACTAGGACAAAGCGATCAAGGTATGTACGAAAAACACCATTCATTAGGCTCATGAATACTGATGGTGTGTTCGTTAACCCAAACGGTACTACTGTGAATTCATAGTGCCCATAACGAGTTCGAAAAGCAGTTTTATGAATGTCTGCTTCAGCTATTCGCAATTGATGATAGCCAAATTTCAAATCAATTTTAGAGAACACATTAGCTCCCTTAATTTGATCGAAAAGATCATCGATTCTAGGCAAAGGATAACGATTCTTAATCGTAACCTTATTCAATTGACGATAGTCAATACACAGCCTAAGTGATCTGTCCTTCTTTATGAAGATGATAGGTGCTCCCCAAGGGGAAACACTTGGATGAATGAAACCCTTTTCTAATAGTTCCTCTAACTAGATACGAAGTTCCTCTAACTCCCGAGTCGTCATTCTATAAGGAGCTCTAGATATAGGCTCAGCTCCACGAACTAGGTCAACTCTAAAGTCAATATCCCTCTTCGGTGGCATTCCAGGTATGTCATCAGGAAACACGTCAGCGAATTCCCTAAGAATAGGATGATCATCAAGAGATACCTCTTGACTCTGACTCTCTTCCAAATCAGTAACTGTTGTCGCAAACAGTTGACATCCCTGATGAAGACATCTCTTTAATTGCATAGCAGATATCATCCGCAAGGAGATAGGTCTTTGAACACCTATAATTTCCACTTTCGCACCTAGATCATTTATGCAACTAACTGTCTTAAGTCAACAGTCAATCACAGCATTATAAGATGCTAACCAATCCATACCTAGTACTATATCATATGATCCTAAGGGTGTAACATATAAATCTACTAAGGTAGTTAACGTACTAATTTTAAGTTCACACTTATGTACTAAGTTTTCTACTACTACTTTCACCCCAGAGGCGAATTCAACCTGACACTTACCACCTTGCTTTACCGCCACAAGACCACAACGATCAACGATGGTCAGTGAAATAAAGGAGTCAGTGGCTCCGGAATAAAAAAGAATGGAAACACTAACACCATGTAACTTACCTGAAGTCTCGACCACTGTGTTCTGGTGATCGGCTTGGTGGTCATTAACCGCAGCATATACTATATGTGATCATCTTGCATCACCCACTGTAGGCTCTGAAACTATAGGTCGAGGCCCAAAACCTATAGGACCTCTCATTGGACACTGCCTAGCTATGTGTCCCTGTTGCCCACATGAGTAACAACCTGTGCCTGTGCCTCTACCGAATCCTCTGCCACCCGAAGGTGCATTGGATTGCTGAAAACTACCCCTACTGATAGTAGACTGAGCACTCTGCGCAGGCTGATCCTACCTATTGCGCTTGTTGCGCCACCAATTGTGACCCTTTCCTGTTTGAGGACTATTACCTTGTTGTGGTTGTGGATTATTGTTCTTTTGAGGTGTTCATTGTTGTTGTTGCTGCCCACCCTTTGTGGGTGTCTGTTGGTTCCTAGAGGAACCACCTGTCTGTGCCTGTCCACCCCGTGGACTAAAACCTGTTGTAGGAGCACTGCCAATCTACACTCCTATGTGACCACCTAACGCCATAGCAAGGTTCTCCTCCACTATGCGAGCCTTCTCCACCGCAACTTCCATAGTCTTTGGCTCAAAGACTCAGACACCACCACTAATGCGGGCATTTAAACCCTTGATGAAGTGTTGTACTAGCATAGGCTCATCATCACCAATACCAGCATACTGCTTGAGTTCATAGAATCTACGTTCATATTGCTCAACAGAAAGAGCCAACTGACGTAGATCATGGAACTCGTCAGCCCGTCGCTGCCTCCAGTTTTCTGACAGGAACCGTGCTCTAAACCTCTCGAGAAACATCTCCCAAGACACTGACCCAATATCCAAATGGAGCTTCTGCTCCTCCAGGCGCCACCAAGTAGAGGCGAATCCTCTCAAATGCATAATAGTGCATCTCGCATGGGTATTGCTACCGTAAGAGTGCATGGCGAAGCATCTACCCAAATCCAGTAGCCAGGTCTCTGCCTCTAAGCCACCTCCTATACTATCAAAGGTAGGAGGGCGTGCCCTCAGTAAATCCCTCATGTGTCCTGCAGTAATAGCATCCTGATGTATTGAGTCATCTACTCTCCTAGGAAATCTATCTCTCTCTCTGACAACCTTCTGCTCATCTTCCTGTCTAGATCCAAGACGAGCTAGGACCTCCTCTAATAAAGGACGTATCTGTGAACCCTCTATTCCTGACTATTTAGGATTATGTCCCTCATTCCTCTGATCCAACTATTCTGCCTGATCACTGTGATGAGGGCTTAGAGGGGGAGTAACCTGAGGGATTGTCCCTCGGCCTCCACCTCGACCTCTACCATGACCTCTTCCTCCTCGCCTAGGCATGTTCCTACACATAACAATAACGAGTCTTAGATACTATTCAACCAAGGCTTAACAGTTTGCGACACTACGTACTAGGTCAACCTAATGGGCTCACGATTACCCAGAGCATCCAGTGTTTGTAACCTTGGCTCTGATACCAATCTGTAATGCCCCGTCATAATAACCTAAGGAATGTTGCAATTGTGTATAAAAGTGTAATAATTTTTTTTTAAAAGTATAATTATTAAATTAATTAGTTGCATACATTCATTAAGTTACGTGACGTTACACTACTTTGAGTTTCCATAGACAACTTTAGTATTTCGCATTGCACATATTAATTAATCATTAACAGAAAAAGATAAACATTACATTTCATTTGAAACTCCATTCAAGATAACATAAAGTACAAATATGTTCCCTTACATTGCATTTGATAAAATATACAATACTCATTCATCTGATGAGGTAGTTCAATAATAATTACAAGTTACATTTACAATGTTCTCCTCAAACAATTGAGGGATGTTTTACAATACAAGTTTTACAATTTACAATGAAGAAGTACACATAAGTTTCCAAGTGCGAGCTCTCCATCCATGAAGCTCTCGATGCTATGATCACAAAACTAGGGACCCAACGGAGTAAGGTGCACGTTCCACCCAACCATGTGGTACCCGTAGGTCCACCCCCCGTGCTAGGAGATAGTATTATGGTTACCTAGACATAATCTACTAACCCTAGACACTAGTACACACTAACTAATGGTTACATTGCTTCCAGATTTTAGATAATTAAATGTACTACATACACAAGGTTAATTGTTACTTTAGGTAGAGTGTCATCACAATATTGCAAAGGTTACCTTGGTGTTTCTTCCTAGGTTCTAGCCCCCAAACTTGGGTTACCCTGGTAACCTCTTACGAAACCCGGCCCCATTGCAAACCATTGCGGAATCGAATGTCTTTTGAAGAAACAAGACACCGATTTGCCATTCCAAGCCTTCTCATCTTATACTCAAGACTGAACTAGCTCAAGAGTCATAAGCAAGGCATAACATCTTATTAAGAGTTTTAATCTAACTATTGTGTCATTTAGTTATCACTGACTTACTAACTCTTTGCAAGTTACCCTGACACCACTTTGTGTGTCGGCCCTTACAAAAAGCCACTCCCCTAAACATAACAAGGACATCTAAGTTTTCTTGACTAAGGTTTACAAAGTGTACAACATACAATAGACAATTTCAACACTATTCATAATGAACATCAATGTCTATGTTCACAAAAATTAGGTATCTAAGTACCAAGCTAATATCATGTACACAACTTAGCCAACATATGAATTCAACTTAACAAACAGAATCCCCACGGTATTAAATTGGTCTGGAAGACTTGTTTATTTAATACTTTCCCAATTTTTCCAACAAGGAAACAAAAATTAAAGCAAATTGATAATTAAAGATCTACATTAGGATATACTAGATCCAATCAATCAAAATATGTGATACACAAAATCAATCATTTAAAGTATCATTTATTTTCCATTCAATACCAAAAATGAAATCTATGCTTTGCTTAATTTCATAAACATTTATTATAATGAAATTTGTAAATACTTCAGAATAAAAGTCCATTCTAAGCTCATATAACATATTCAAAATAAATCAATTATTATAATATCTATTTCTAGATATTTAATAAATCATTTCTTTTAAATATTTCATTTATACATAATAACACTTCAAATACATTTTTTTTTACATTTAAATAAATACATATAATTATAAATATTATATATACATATTTTATATATAATATATATTATAGTATTAATATACATTATATATATCATATATATACATAATAAATATAATATATATATTTATATTACAAATAACAAAATTGCAGATTTAAAAAAACCGCATTAAAAATGTAATACACATTGGAAGTAGGGCAAAAGCCCTAACCCCGCGCACAGTGGGAAAGGGCTGCCTTCGCAGCCCGCCCCACAGGCTCGGCCGCGGTGGCTGAGCCGAGCGTTGCCCGCAAGGGCGACGCTGGCTCGGCCCTCGCCGCCGTCCCCCTACGGGGTCGGCTGCGGGTAGCCCCCATCCACACAGAGCTTCGACTCTTTCAAAAAAAATTACATTTTTTTTTTTTAATACATTCACAATATAAACAGACGAATTTAATTAAATTTTCGACTGCAGATATTTCATTTCCATTTCCCAACTCGCCCGTACGGCGATTCCAAATTAAAATAAACATAAAATTTAAAATGAGTTTCTTCCACAATCCAATTTATAAATGAAATAGAATATATGTATAAATATATATATATATATATATTATATATATATATATTTATACAAATTAACAAGGTTTTCATACAGAGGATTTTTAGAAAACTCTACAGAAGTTCTACGAGGTTTTATGAAGGGTAATAGGGAAATCTCACAGAACAAATAAAATTTTATTTTCCAAATGATTTCAATAATTTCCTTTCACACAAACTTTTTTTTTTTTTTTCAGAAAGTAAAGAAACTTAATAAATCCCATTCCGGGAATACACAGTAAATATTTTTCTTGAAAAATATACAAGGATTTAAATTAAAGAGATTTCTTTCACAGATATTCTTTCAAAACAACAAATTTAAACCACAAGAAGAATACCTGATATCCCGAAGCTTTAAAAATTGATTTGGTGATGAGAACCTCTGTAGCCTCTGTTTCCTGTAGCCTTCCAAAACTTTTCCCGAGAACAAAACCCAAATTGCAAGCAGAGATTTTCCACAAGTATACAATATTCCAAAAGCATATACAGTAAAATTTAGCAAAAGCACTGATATTTTTCCCGTGAAGAGAAAATAGATTAGAATCCCTCTGTGTTTTTCCAGATCCAAATTATCCTCCGTGAACAAATTCCTCAACCATAATCAATAAATGGAACTTGCACACATGTCAAAGAATACAAAATATCCCCCAACCACTTCTCAGATAACTTTTCTTTTCAAATTACATGCATTTAATTATTTTATTTAAAATTAACAATTTTCAAAGCAAATTTTATTTATTAATAAAGAATGTCATTTCCACAAATTTATTTAATTTAAATAAATCTATTCACACATAATTAATACATTTTAATTTAATTAACTAATTTATTTAATTAAATAAATTTAATCTTTATGATCAAACCATTTAACCAAACAAACTAGTTAATTAATTAAATAACTTGCAAAACTAATTTCTTCAACATTTAAAATTAATTTTAATAACAGTAAATAAAACATAATAAACTATTATTTAAATTGACATTTTTCCTTTCAAGCAATTAAACCAAATAGAAAAATGCAAGACAACCTATGACTCAAACTAAAACTGACAATGTACAGTGACCGGGTTATAGACTAGACTAGGGTGAACCAAACTACTACCTCCCAATCAACGTATCTGTTGAGTCTTGACACGCTCAGACCTGAGTAACTAGGTGGAGTCGGTGTCATGTACCTACAATCCTGCAACCAAGCAATGACATGCATATATATATAAACCATTGTACAGGCACACCGTGCGAAGAAAATCATGGATATCAGAGGGCACTCGCAAGCGAGTGATGCGATTCCGTTCTCCACACCAATACACGTCACATCAGACTGATGAATTAAATAGCAGTTAGTCCATCATAAACATGTACATAGCAATAATCAACTGAAAGTAAATATCTACGCTATCTCAAAACATGTCAAAAATCAAATATCGCAGTACAATGTATCATCATGTCACAAAATAAATCCACTGTCGCTCAAAATCAGCATCCAAATATCCATTAAAGATACCATAGTCTAACAGTATGAAAACATGCAACATAAAACATAAGCATAAATGGAGGGGTACTACATCCTCCCCCCCTAGGATCAGGTTTACTCCTAGAAGCCTGCTAGTAGCAAACAAATAACACATACACATCTAAAATAGGTCCTTCCAAGAAATGGAAGACTAGCCACTAAGATCCCTCTGAATCAGTACTCAGTCAATGTCTCGACCCCTGAGGATCAACTCCCGATGTAGAAGGACATGCACGGTTCCCAAAGAAAGATGCTGGTCCTCCATCAGGAACCTCTCCAACTGCACCCTGGTGCTCATCCTGGTGGTTACCCACCACGGTAAACACCCTATGTGACCTGCCTGCATCTCCCACTGTAGGCTCTGAAACTGTAGGTCGAGGCCTAAAACCTAAAGAACTTCTCATCGGACACTGCCTAGCAATGTGTCCCTACTGCCCACATGAGTAACAACCTGTGCCTCTACCAAATCCTCTGCCACCCGAAGGTGCATTGGATTGCTGGAAACTACCCCTACTAACAGTAGACTGCACACTCTAAGGGCTATTACCTTACTGTGGTTGTGGGTTGTTATTATTTTGAGGTGTACGTTGTTGTTGTTGTCCACCCTTTGTGGGTGTCTGTTGGTTCCTAGAGGAACCCCCTGTCTGTGCCTGTCCACCCTGTGGACTAAAACCTGTTGTAGGAGCACTGCCAATCTACACTCCCGTGTGACCACTTAACGCCATAACAAGGTTCTCTTCCACTATGCAAGCCTTCTCCACCGCAACTTCCATAGTCTTTGGCTCAAAAAATCTGACACAACCACTAATGCGGGCATTTAAACCCCTGATGAAGTGTTGTAATAGCATAGGCTCATCATCCCCAATTCCAGCATACTACTTGAGTTCATAGAATCTACGTTCATATTGCTCAACAGAAAGAGCCAACTGACGTAGATCATGGAACTCGTCAGTCCGTCGCTGCCTCCAGTGTTCCGATAGGAACCGTGCTCTAAACCTCTCGAGAAACATCTCCCAAGACACTGACCCAATATCCAAATGGAGCTTCTGCTCCTCCAGGCACCACCAAGTGGAGGCAAATCCTCTCAGATGCATGATAGCGCATCTCGTACGGGTATTGCTACCGTATGGGTGCATGGCGAAGCATCTACCCAAATCCAGTAGCCAGGTCTTAGCCTCTAATCCACCTCCTGTACCATCAAAGGTAGGAGGGCGTGCCCTCAGTAAATCCCTCATGTGTCCTACAGTAATAGCATCCTGATGCACTGAGTCATCTACTCTCCGAGGAGATCTATCTATCTCTCTAACTACTTCCTGCTCAACTTCCTGTGTAGGTCCATGTCGAGCTAGGACCTCCTCTAATAAATGACATATCTGTGAACCCTCTACTCTTGACTGTTCAAAATTCTGTCCCTCACTCCTCTGATCCAACTGTTCTGCCTGATCATTGTGATGAGGACTCAGAGGGGGAGTAACCTGAGGGATTGGCCCTCGGCCTCCGCCTCGACCTCTACCACGACCTCTTCCACCTCACCTAGGCATGTTCCTACACATAACAATAACGAGTCTTAGATACTATTTAACCAAGGCTAACAGTTTGCGACACTATGTACTAGGTCAACCTAATGGGCTCGCGATTACCCAGAGCGTCCAGTGTTTGTAACCTTTGCTCTGATACCAATCTGTAATGCCCCGTCATAATAACCTAAGGAATGTTGCAATTGTGTATAAAAGTGTAAATATTTTTTTTTTAAAGTATAATTATTAAGTTAATTAGTTGCATACATTCGTTAAGTTACGAGACATTACACTACTTTGAGTTTCCATAGACGACTTTAGTATCTCGCATTGCACATATTAAATAACATTAAAAAAAAAATAAACATTACATTTCATTTGGAATTCCATTCAAGATAACATAAAGTACTAACTTGTTTCATACATTGCATTTGATAAAATAATACAATACTCATCCATCTGATGAGGTAGTTCAATAATAATTAAAATTACAATGTTCACCTCATATACAATTGAGGGATGTTTTCAAATACAAGATTTACAATTTACAAAGAAGATGTACACATAAGTTTCCAAGTGTGAGCTCTCCATCTATGAAGCTCTTGATGCCGGGATCACAAAACTGGGGACCCAACAGAGTAAGGTGCGCGTTCCACCCAACCATGTGGTACCCATAGGTCCACCCCCCATGCTAGGAGATAGTAATATGGTTACCTAGATATAATCTACTAACCCTAGACAAGAGTACACACAAACTAATGGTTACATTGCTTCCAGATTTTAGACAATTGAGTGTACTACATACACAAGGTTAACTGTTACTTTAGGTGGAGTGTCATCACAATATTGCAAAGGCTACCTTGGTGTTTCTTCCTAGGTTCCCGCCCCCAACATGGGTTACCCTGGTAACCTCTTATGAAACCCGGCCCCATTGCAAACCATTGCGGAATCAAATGTCTTTTGAAGAAACAAGACATCGATTTTCCATTCCAGGCCTTCTCATCTTATACTCAAGACTGAACTAGCTCAAGAGTCATAAGCGAGGCATAACATCTTATTAAGAGTTTTAATCTAACTATTGTGTCATTTAGGTATCACTGACATACTAACTCTTTGTAAGTTACCCTGACACCACTTTGTGTGTCGGCCCTTACAAAAAGCCACTCCCCTAAACATAACAAGGAAATCTAAGTTTTCTTGACTGAGGTTTACAAAGTGTACAACATACAACAAAAAATTTCAACACTATTCGTAACGAACATCAATGTCTATGTTCACAAAAATCAGGTATCTAAGTACCAAGCTAATATCATGTACACAACTTAGCCAACATATGAATTCAACTTAACAAACAGAATCCCCACGGTATTAAATTGGTTTGGAAGACTTGTTTATTTAATACTTTCCCAATTTTCCCAACAAGGAAACAAAAATTAAAGCAAATTGATAATTAAAGATCTACATTAGGATATACTAGATCCAATCAATCAAAATATGTGATACACAAAATCAATCATTTAAAGTATCATTTATTTTCCATTCAATACCAAAAATGAAATCTATGCTCTGCTTAATTTCATAAACATTTATTATAATGAAATTTGTAAATACTTTAGAATAAAATTCCATTCTAAGCTCATATAACATATTCAAAATAAATCAATTATTATAATATCTATTTCTAGATATTTAATAAATCATTTCTTTTAAATATTTCATTTATACATAATAACACTTCAAATACATTTTTTTTACATTTAAATAAATACATATAATTATAAATATTATATATACATATTTTATATATAATATATATTATAGTATTAATATACATTATATATATCATATATATACATAATAAATATAGTATATATATATTTATATTACAAATAACAAAATCGCGGATTTAAAAACCGCATTAAAAATGTAATACACATTGGAAGTAGGGAAAAAGCCCTAACCCCGTGCACAGTGGGAAAGGGCTGCCTTAGCAGTCCGCCCCATAGGCTCAGCCACGGTGGCTGAGCCGAGCATTGCCTGCAAGGGCGGCAGTGGCTCGACCCTCGCCGCCGCCCCCTACGGGGTCGGCTGCGGGTAGCCCCCGCCCACACAGAGCTTTGGCTCTTTCAAAATATTTTACATATATTTTTTTTTTAATACATTCACAATATAAATAGACGAATTTAATTAAATTTTTGACTGTGGATATTTCATTTCCGTTTCCCAACTTGCCCGTACGGCGATTCCAAATTAAAATAAACATAACATTTAAAATGAGTTTCTTCCACAATACAATTTATAAATGAAATAGAATATATGTATAAATATATATATATATATTTCTACAAATTAAAAAGGTTTGCATATAGAGGATTTTTAGAAAACTCTACAGAAGTTCTACGAGGTTTTATGAAGGGTAATAGGGAAATCTCACAGAACAAATAAAATTTTATTTTCCAAATGATTTCAATAATTTCCTTTCACACAAACTCTTTTTTTTCAGAAAGTAAAGAAACTTAATAAATCCCATTCTGAGAATACACAGTAAATATTTTTCTTGAAAAATATACAGAGGATTTAAATTAAAGATATTTCTTTCACAGATATCCTTTCAAAACAACAAATTTAAACCACAAGAAGAATACCTGATATCCCGAAGCTTTAAAAAAAATTGGTTTGGTGATGAGAACCTCTGTAGCCTCTGTTGCCTGTAGCCTTCCAAAACTTTTCCCGAGAACAAAACCCAAATTGCAAGCAGAGATTTTCCACAACTATACAATATTCCAAAAGCATATAGAGTAAAATTTAGCAAAAGCACTGATATTTTTCCCGTGAAGAGAAAATAGATTAGAATCCCTCGATGTTTTTCCAGATCCAAATTATCCTCCGTGAACAAATTCCTCAACCATAATCAATAAATGGAACTTGCACACATGTCAAAGAATACAAAATATCCCCCAACCACTTCTCGGATAACTTTTCTTTTCAAATTACATGCATTTAATTATTTGATTTAAAATTAACAATTTTCAAAGCAAATTTTATTTATTAATAAAGAATGTCATTTCCACAAATTTATTTAATTTAAATAAATCTATTCACACATAATTAATACATTTTAATTTAATTAACTAATTTATTTAATTAAATAAATTTAATCTTTATACCATTTAACCAAACAAACTAGTTAATTAATTAAATAACTTGCAAAACTAATTTCTTCAACATTTAAAATTAATTTTAATAACAATAAATAAAACATAATAAACTATTATTTAAATTGACATTTTTCCTTTCAAGCAATTAAACCAAACAGAAAAATGCAAGACAACCTATGACTCAAACTAAAACTAACAATGTATAGTGACCGGGTTATAGACTAGACTAGGGTGAACCAAACTACTACCTCCCAATCAACGTATCTGTTGAGTCTTGACACGCTCAGACCTGAGTAACCAGGTGGAGTCGGTGTCATGTACCTGCAATCCTGCAAACAAGCAATGACATGCATATATATAAACCATTGTACAGGCACACCGTGCAGAGAAAAGCACAGATATCAGAGGGCACTCGCAAGCGAGTGATGCGATTCCGTTCTCCACACCAATACACGTCACATCAGACTGACGAATTAAATAGCAGTTAGTCCATCATAAACATGTACATAACAAAAATCAACTAAAAGTAAACATCTATGCTATCTCAAAACATGTCAAAAATCAAATATCACAGTACAATGTATCATCATGTCACAAAATAAATCCACTGTCCCTCAAAATCAGCATCCAAATATCCATACAAGATACCAAAGTCTATCAGTATGAAAACATGCAACAGAAAACATAAGCATAAATGGAGGGGTACTCCATCCTCCCCCCCTTGGATCAGGCTTACTCTTGGAAGCCTGCTAGTAGCAAACAAATAACACATACACATCTAAAATAGGTCCTTCCAAGAAATGGAAGACTAGCCACTAAGATCCCTCTAAATCAGTACTCAGTCAATGTCTCGACCCCTGAGGATCAACTCCCGATGTAGAAGGACGTGCACGTTTCCCAAAGAATGATGCTGATCCTCCATCAGGAACCTCTCCAACTGAACCCTGGTGCTCATCCTAGTGGTTACCCACCACGGTAAACACCCTATGTGACCTGCCTACATCTCCCACTGTAGGCTCTAAAACTGTAGGTCGAGGCCCAAAACCTGAAGAACCTCTCATCGGACACTGCCTAGCAATGTGTCCCTGTTGCCCACACAAGTAACAACCTATGCCTCCACCGAATCCTCTGCCACCTGAAGGTGCATTGGATTGCTGGAAACTACCCCTACTGATAGTAGACTGCACACTCTGAGGGCTATTACCTTACTGTGGTTGTGGGTTGTTATTCTTTTGAGGTGTACGTTGTTGTTGCTGCCCACCCTTTGTGGGTGTCTGTTGGTTCCTAGAGGAACCCCCTGTCTGTGCCTGTCCAACCCGTGGACTAAAACCTGCTGCAGGAGCACTGCCAATCTGCACTCCCATGTGACCACCTAACGCCATAACAAGGTTCTCTTCCACTATGCGAGCCTTCTCCACCGCAACTTCCATAGTCTTTGGCTCAAAAAATCTAACACCACCACTAATGCGGGCATTTAAACCCCTGATGAAGTGTTGTACTAGCATAGGCTTATCGTCACCAATACCAACATACTGCTTGAGTTCATAGAATCTACGTTCATATTGCTTAACAGAAAGAGCCAACTGACGTAGATCATGGAACTCATCAGCTCGTTGCTGCCTCCAGTGTTCCGATAGGAACCATGCTCTAAACCTCTCGAGAAACATCTCCCAAGACACTGACCCAATATCCAAATAGAGCTTCTGCTCCTCCAGGCACCACCAAGTAGAGGTGAATCCTCTTAGATGCATGATAGCGCATCTCGCACGGGTATTGCTACCGTATGGGTGCATGACGAAGCATCTACCCAAATCCAGTAGCCAGGTCTCAGCCTCTAATCCACCTCCTGTACCATCAAAGGTAGGAGGGCGTGCCCTCAGTAAATCCCTCATGTGTCCTATAACAATAGCATCCTGATGCACTGAGTCATCTACTCTCCTAGGAGATCTATCTCTCTCTCTAACTACTTCCTGTCTAGGTCCAAGTTGAGCTAGGACCTCCTCTAATAAATGACGTATCTGTGAACCCTCTACTCCTGACTGTTCAAAATTTTGTCCCTCACTCCTTTGATCCAACTATTCTGCCTGATCACTGTGATGAGGACTCAGAGGGGGAGTAACCTGAGGGATTGGCCCTTGGCCTCCGCCTTGACCTCTACCACGACCTCTTCCACCTCACCTAGGCATGTTCCTACACATAACAATAACAAGTCTTAGATAATATTTAACCAAGGCTAACAGTTTGCGATGCTACGTACTAGGTCAACCTAATGGGCTCACTATTACCCAGAGCATCCAGTGTTTGTAACCTTTGCTCTGATACTAATCTATAATGCCCCGTCATAATAACCTAAGGAATGTTGCAATTGTGTATAAAAGTGTAATAATTTTTTTTTTAAATTATAATTATTAAGTTAATTAGTTGCATACATTCATTAAGTTATGAGACGTTACACTACTTTGAGTTTCCATAGACGACTTTAGTATTTCGCATTGCACATATTAAATAACATTAAAAAAAAAAAAACATTACATTTCATTTGGAATTCCATTCAAGATAACATAAAGTAATAACTTGTTTCATACATTGCATTTGATAAAATAATACAATACTCATCCATCTGATGAGGTAGTTCAATAATAATTACAATTACAATGTTCACCTCATATACAATTGAGGGATGTTTTCAAATACAAGATTTACAATTTACAAAGAAGATGTACACATAAGTTTCCAAGTGCGAGCTCTCCATCCATGAAGCTCTCGATGCCATGATCACAAAACTGGGGACCCAATAGAGTAAGGTGCGCATTCCACCCAACCATGTGGTACCCGTAGGTCTACCCCCCATGCTAGGAGATAGTAATATGGTTACCTAGACATAATCTACTAACCCTAGACACTAGTACACACTAACTAATGGTTACATTGATTCCAGATTTTAGACAATTGAATGTACTACATACACAAGGTTAACTGTTACTTTAGGTGGAGTGTCATCACAATATTGCAAAGGTTACCCTGGTGTTTCTTCCTAGGTTCCAGCCCCCAACACGGGTTACCCTGGTAACCTCTTACGAAACCCAGCCCCATTGCAAACCATTGCAGAATCGAATGTCTTGTGAAGAAACAAGACACCGATTTTCCATTCCAGGCCTTCTCATCTTATACTCAAGACTTAAATAGCTCAAGAGTCATAAGCGAGGCATAACATCTTATTAAGAGTTTTAATCTAACGATTGTGTCATTTAGTTATCACTGACTTACTAACTCTTTGTAAGTTACCCTGACACCACTTTGTGTGTCGGCCCTTACAAAAAGCCACTCCCCTAAACATAAGAAGGAAATCTAAGTTTTCTTGACTAAGGTTTACAAAGTGTACAACATACAATAAAAAATTTCAACACTATTCATAAAGAACATCAATGTCTATGTTCACAAAAATCAGGTATCTAAGTACCAAGCTAATATCATGTACACAACTTAGCCAACATATGAATTCAACTTAACAAACAGAATCCCCACGGTATTAAATTGGTCTGGAAGACTTGTTTATTTAATACTTTCCCAATTTTCCCAACAAGGAAACAAAAATTAAAGAAAATTGATAATTAAAGATCTACATTAGGATATACTAGATCCAATCAATCAAAATATGTGATACACAAAATCAATCATTTAAAGTATCATTTATTTTCCATTCAATACCAAAAATGAAATCTATGCTTTGCTTAATTTCATAAACATTTATTATAATGAAATTTGTAAATACTTTAGAATAAAAGTCCATTCTAAGCTCTATAACATATTCAAAATAAATCAATTATTATAATATCTATTTCTAGATATTTAATAAATCATTTCTTTTAAATATTTCATTTATACATAATAACACTTCAAATACATTTTTTTTACATTTAAATAAATACATATAATTATAAATATTATATATACATATTTTATATATAATATATATTATAGTATTAATATACATTATATATATCATATATATACATAATAAATATAATATATATATTTATATTACAAATAAAAAAATCTCAGATTTAAAAACCGCATTAAAAATGTAATACACATTGGAAGTAGGGCAAAAGCCCTAACCCCGCGCACAGAGGGAAAGGGCTGCCTTCGCAGCCCGCCCCACAGGGTTGGCCGCGGTGGCTGAGCCAAGCGCTGCCCGCAAGGGCGGCACTGGCTCGGCCCTTTCCGCCGCCGCCTGCGGGGTCAGCTGCGGGTAGCCCCCGCCCACACAGAGCTTCAACTCTTTCAAATTTTTTTACATATATATATTTTTTAATACATTCACAATATAAATAGACGAATTTAATTAAATTTTTGACTATGAATATTTCATTTCCATTTCCCAACTCGCCCATACGACGATTCCAAATTAAAATAAACATAAAATTTAAAATGAGTTTCTTCCACAATCCAATTTATAAATGAAATAGAATATATGTATAAATATATATATTTATACAAATTAACAAGGTTTGCATACAGAGGATTTTTAGAAAACTCTACAAAAGTTCTACAAGGTTTTATGAAGGGTAATAGGGAAATCTCACAGAACAAATAAAATTTTATTTTCCAAATGATTTCAATAATTTCCTTTCACACAAACTCTTTTTTTCCAAATAGTAAAGGAACTTAATAAATCCCATTCCGAGAATACACAGTAAATATTTTTTTTGAAAAATATACAGAGGATTTAAATTAAAGATATTTCTTTCACATATATCCTTTCAAAACAATAAATTTAAACCACAAGAAGAATACCCGATATCCCGAAGCTTTAAAAAAAATTGGTTTGGTGATGAGAACCTCTGTAGCCTCTTTTGCCTGTAGCCTTCCAAAAATTTTCTCGAGAACAAAACCCAAATTGCAAGCAGAGATTTTCCACAACTATACAATATTCCAAAAGCATATACATTAAAATTTAGCAAAAGCACTGATATTTTTCCCGTGAAGAGAAAATAGATTAGAATCCCTCTGTGTTTTTCTAGATCCAAATTATCCTCCGCGAACAAATTCCTCAACCATAATCAATAAATGGAACTTGCACACATGTCAAAGAATACAAAATATCCCCCAACCACTTCTCAGATAACTTTTCTTTTCAAATTACATGCATTTAATTATTTGATTTAAAATTAACAATTTTCAAAGCAAATTTTATTTATTAATAAAGAATGTCATTTCCAAAAATTTATTTAATTTAAATAAATCTATTCACACATAATTAATACATTTTAATTTAATTAACTAATTTATTTAATTAAATAAATTTAATCTTTATGATCAAACTATTTAACCAAACAAACTAGTTAATTAATTAAATAACTTGCAAAACTAATTTCTTCAACATTTAAAATTAATTTTAATAACAGTAAATAAAACATAATAAACTATTATTTAAATTGACATTTTTCCTTTCAAGCAATTAAACCAAATAGAAAAATGCAAGACAACCTATGACTCAAACTAAAACTGACAATGTACAGTGACCGGGTTATAGACTAGACTAGGGTGAACCAAACTACTACCTCCCAATCAACGTA
This sequence comes from Sequoia sempervirens, assembly GCA_007258455.2. NCBI lineage: Eukaryota > Viridiplantae > Streptophyta > Pinopsida > Cupressales > Cupressaceae > Sequoia > Sequoia sempervirens. Next base: position 929,269,223 of record VDFB02281492.1, read on the forward strand.
TCTGTTGAGTCTTGACACGCTCAGACCTGAGTAACTAGGTGGAGTCGGTGTCATGTACCTACAATCCTGCAACCAAGCAATGACATGCATATATATATAAACCATTGTACAGGCACACTGTGCGGAGAAAATCACGGATATCAGAGGGCACTCGCAAGCGAGTGATGCGATTCCGTTCTCCACACCAATACATGTCACATCAGACTGACGAATTAAATAGCAGTTAGTCCATCATAAACATGTACATAGCAATAATCAATTGAAAGTAAATATCTACGCTATCTCAAAACATGTCAAAAATCAAATATCACAGTACGATGTATCATCATGTCACAAAATAAATCCACTGTCGCTCAAAATTAGCATCCAAATATCCATACAAGATACCAAAGTCTAACAGTATGAAAACATGCAACAAAAAACATAAGAATAAATGGAGGGGTACTACATCCTCCCCCCCTAGGATCAGGCTTACTCCTGGAAGCCTGCTAGTAGGAAACAAATAACACATACACATCTTAAATAGGTCCTTCCAAGAAATGGAAGACTAGCCACTAAGATCCCTCTGAATCAATACTCAGTCAATGTCTCGACCCCTGAGGATCAACTCCCGATGTAGAAGGACATGCACGGTTCCCAAAGAACGATGCCGGTACTCCATCAGGAACCTCTCCAACTGCACCCTGGTGCTCATCCTGGTGGTTACCCACCACGGTAAACACGCTATGTGACCTGCCTGCATCTCCCACTGTAGGTTCTAAAACTGTAGGTCGAGGCCCAAAACCTGAAGAACGTCTCATTGGACATTTCCTAGCAATGTGTCCCTGCTGCCCACACGAGTAACAACCTGTGCCTCTACCAAATCCTCTGCCACCCGAAGGTGCATTGGATTGCTGGAAACTACCCCTACTGAGAGTAGACTGCACACTCTGAGGGCTATTACCGTACTGTGGTTGTGGGTTGTTATTCTTTTGAGGTGTACGTTGTTGTTGCTGCCCACCCTTTGTGGGTGTCTGTTGGTTCCTAGAGGAACCCCCTGTCTGTGCATGTCCACCCCGTGGACTAAAACCTACTACAGGAGCACTGCCAATCTGCATTCCTGTGTGACCACCTAACGCCATAACAAGGTTCTCTTCCACTATGCGAGCCTTCTCCACCGCAACTTCCATAGTCTTTGGCTCAAAAACTCTGACACCACCACTAATGCGGGCATTTAAACCCCTGATGAAGTGTTGTAATAGCATAGGCTCATCGTCGCCAATACCAGCATACTGCTTGAGTTCATAGAATCTATGTTCATATTGCTCAACAGAAAGAGCCAACTGACGTAGATCATGGAACTCATCAGCCCGTTGCTGCCTCCAGTGTTCCGATAGGAACTGTGCTCTAAACCTCTCAAGAAACATCTCCCAAGACACTGACCCAATATCCAAATGGAGCTTCTGCTTCTCCAGGCACCACCAAGTAGAGGCGAATCCTCTTAGATGCATGATAGCGCATCTCACACAGGTATTGCTACCGTATGGGTGCATGGCGAAGCATCTACCCAAATCCAGTAGCCAGGTCTCAGCCCCTAATCCACCTCTTGTACCATCAAAGGTAGGAGGGTGTGCCGTCAGTAAATCCCTCATGTGTCCTGCAGTAATAGCATCCTGATGCACTGAGTCATCTACTCTCCTAGGAGATCTATCTCTCTCTCTAACTACTTCCTGCTCAACTTCCTGTCTAGGTCCAAGTCGAGCTAGGACCTCCTCTAATAAATGAAATATCTGTGAACCCTCTACTCCTGACTATTCAGAATTCTGTCCCTCACTCCTCTGATCCAACTGTTCTGCCTGATCATTGTGATGAGGAGTCAGAGGGGGAGCAACCTAAGGGATTGGCCCTCGGCCTCCGCCTCGACCTCTTCCATGACCTCTTCCACCTCACCTAGGCATGTTCCTACACATAACAATAACGAGTCTTAGATACTATTTAACCAAGGCTAACAATTTATGACACTACGTACTAGGTCAACCTAATGGATTCGCGATTACCAAGAGCGTCCAGTGTTTGTAACCTTTGCTCTGATACCAATCTGTAATGCCCCGTCATAATAACCTAAGGAATGTTACAATTGTGTATAAAAGTGTAATAATTTTTTTTTAAAGTATAATTATTAAGTTAATTAGTTGCATACATTTGTTAAGTTACGAGACATTACACTACTTTGAGTTTCCATAGACAACTTTAGTATTTCGCATTGCACATATTAAATAACATTAACAAAAAAAAAAACATTACATTTCATTTGGAATTCCATTCAAGATAACATAAAGTACTAACTTGTTTCATACATTGCATTTGATAAAATAATACAATACTCATCCATCTGATGAGGTAGTTCAATAATAATTACAATTACAATGTTCACCTCATATACAATTGAGGGATGTTTTCAAATACAAGATTTACAATTTACAAAGAAGATGTACACATAAGTTTCCAAGTGCGAGCTCTCCATCCATGAAGCTCTCGATGCCATGATCACAAAACTGGGGACCCAACGGAGTAAGGTGCACGTTCCACCCAACCATGTGGTACCCATAGGTCCACCCCCCATGCTAGGAGATAGTAATATGGTTACCTAGACATAATCTACTAACCCTAGACACTAGTACACACTAACTAATGGTTACATTGCTTCCAGATTTTAGACAATTGAATGTACTACATACACAAGGTTAACTGTTACTTTAGGTGGAGTGTCATCACAATATTGCAAAGGTTACCCTGGTGTTTCTTCCTAGGTTCCGGCCCCCAACATGGGTTACCCTAGTAACCTCTTACGAAACCCGACCCCATTGCAAACCATTGCGGAATCGAATATCTTTTGAAGAAACAAGACACCGATTTGCCATTCTAGGCCTTCTCATCTTATACTCAAGACTGAACTAGCTCAAGAGTCATAAGTGAGGCATAACATCTTATTAAGAGTTTTAATCTAACTATTGTGTCATTTAGTTATCACTGACTTACTAACTCTTTGTAAGTTACCCTGACACCACTTTGTGTGTCGGCCCTTACAAAAAGCCACTCCCCTAAACATAACAAGGAAATCTAAGTTTTCTTGACTAAGGTTTACAAAGTGTACAACATACAACAGACAATTTCAACACTATTCATAATGAACATCAATGTCTATGTTCACAAAAATCAGGTATCTAAGTACCAAGCTAATATCATGTACACAACTTAGCCAACATATGAATTCAACTTAACAAACAGAATCCCCACGGTATTAAATTGGTCTGGAAGACTTGTTTATTTAATACTTTCCCAATTTTTCCAACAAGGAAACAAAAATTAAAGCAAATTGATAATTAAAGATCTACATTAGGATATACTAGATCCAATCAATCAAAATATGTGATACACAAAATCAATCATTTAAAGTATCATTTATTTTCCATTCAATACCAAAAATGAAATCTATGCTTTGCTTAATTTCATAAACATTTATTATAATGAAATTTGTAAATACTTTAGAATAAAAGTCCATTCTAAGCTCATATAACATATTCAAAATAAATCAATTATTATAATATCTATTTCTAGATATTTAATAAATCATTTCTTTTGAATATTTCATTTATACATAATAACACTTCAAATACATTTTTTTTACATTTAAATAAATACATATAATTATAAATATTATATATACATATTTTATATATAATATATATTATAGTATTAATATACATTATATATATCATATATATACATAATAAATATAATATATATATTTATATTACAAATAACAAAATCGCGGATTTAAAAACCGCATTAAAAATGTAATACACATTGGAAGTAGGGAAAAAGCCATAACCCCGTGCACAGTGGGAAAGGGCTGCCTTCGCAGCCCGCCCCACAGGGTCTGCCGCGGTGACTGAGCCGAGTGCTGCCCGCGAGGGCGGCGCTGGCTTGGCCCTCGCCGCCGTCCCCCTGCGAGGTCGGCTGTGGGTAGCCCCCGTGCACACAGAGCTTCGGCTCTTTTAAATTTTTTTACATATATATATTTTTTAATAGATTCACAATATAAACAAATGAATTTAATTAAATTTTCGACTGCGGATATTTCATTTCCGTTTCCCAACTCGCTCGTACAGTGATTCCAAATTAAAATAAACATAAAATTTAAAATGAGTTTCTTCCACAATCCAATTTATAAATGAAATAGAATATATGTATAAATATATATATATATATATATATATATATATATTTATACAAATTAACAAGGTTTTCATACAGAGGATTTTTAGAAAACTCTACAGAAGTTCTACGAGGTTTTATGAAGGGTAATAGGGAAATCTCACAAAACAAATAAAATTTTATTTTCCAAATGATTTCAATAATTTCCTTTCACACAAACTCTTTTTTTCCAGAAAGTAAAGAAACTTAATAAATCCCATTCTGAGAATACACAGTAAATATTTTTCTTGAAAAATATACAGAGGATTTAAATTAAAGATATTTCTTTCACAGATATCCTTTCAAAACAACAAATTTAAACCACAAGAAGAATACCTGATATCCCGAAGCTTTAAAAAAATTTGGTTTGGTAATGAGAACCTTTGTAGCCTTCCAAAAATTTTCCCGAGAACAAAACCCAAATTGCAAGTAGAGATTTTCCACAACTATACAATATTCCAAAAGCATATACAGTAAAATTTAGCAAAAGCACTGATATTTTTCCCATGAAGAGAAAATAGATTAGAATCCCTCTGTGTTTTTCCAGATCCAAATTATCCTCCGTGAACAAATTCCTCAACCATAATCAATAAATGGAACTTGCACACATGTCAAAGAATACAAAATATCCCCCAACCACTTCTCGGATAACTTTTCTTTTCAAATTACATGCATTTAATTATTTGATTTAAAATTAACAATTTTCAAAGCAAATTTTATTTATTAATAAAGAATGTCATTTCCAAAAATTTATTTAATTTAAATAAATCTATTCACACATAATTAATACATTTTAATTTAATTAACTAATTTATTTAATTAAATAAATTTAATCTTTATGATCAAACCATTTAAGCAAACAAACTAGTTAATTAATTAAATAACTTGCAAAACTAGTTTCTTCAACATTTAAAATTAACTTTAATAACAGTAAATAAAAAATAATAAACTATTATTTAAATTGATATTTTTCCTTTCAAGCAATTAAACCAAACAGAAAAATGCAAGACAACCTATGACTCAAACTAAAACTGACAATGTACAGTGACCGGGTTATAGACTAGACTAGGGTGAACCAAACTACTACCTCCCAATCAACGTATCCATTGAGTCTTGACACGCTCAGACTTGAGTAACCAGGTGGATTCGGTGTCATGTACCTGCAATCCTGCAACCAAGCAATGACATGCATATATATATAAACCATTGTACAGGCACACCGTGCGGAGAAAATCGCGGATATCAGAGGGCACTCGCAAGCGAGTGATGCGATTCTGTTCTCCACACCAATACACGTCACATCAGACTGATGAATTAAATAGCAGTTAGTCCATCATAAACATGTACATAGCAATAATCAACTGAAAGTAAACATCTACGTTATCTCAAAACATGTCAAAAATCAAATATCACAGTACAATGTATCATCATGTCACAAAATAAATCCACTGTCGCTCAAAATCAGCGATCCAAATATCCATACAAGATACCAAAGTCTAACAGTATGAAAACATGCAACAGAAAACATAGGCATAAATGGAGGGGTACTACATAGTTGATCAGAATCAGATGCATAGTATCAATCAAGAAATTTTTCAATTTTGACATTTTGCTCCTCTTTGAAGCGATGCACTTGCTACGTTGGTTCAAAGAATAACATTGCCATGATCAAAATTCAAAATCTTCTTTATTTTTCAGATGCCCCACTATTTCCCCAGCAGAAGAATTATGCTGCTATATTGTCCCCTCAAGAGATTGGGCGAAAATTGCAAAATTAGGTTGTGCTTGCGAAAAAGATTCAACAACAATTCAGGAGTGGAAAACAGCCCACGAGATACAAAATTAGGCTTACGGTGATGAAAACGGACCAAAAAAATCTTTGTTTGGGAAAAAAATAGATTAAATGGTTTCAAAAACCCTAAAAAATACCCAAAAATCCCAAAAAAAATTGCATATAAGGGGTTAAGAGGGTCATTTTAAAATCATTTGCTCACTTGCCTTCTAGAAATTCTGCCACTTTTGCTCTAATGTGCCGAAAAAATGGCTACTCGCATGCTTCCCAGGCATCAGACGGATCGAGTTCGAGAGTTCTAGAGCCCTCAGGACACAAGACCCCTGGTACACTTTTTGAAACTTTTCTCATTTTTTGCGTTTTTCAAGCATTTATTAGGGTACATTTAGGTCAGCCAAAAGTGGTTCTCTAAGGCATCACAATTGTTATGGGTGGCGTTGCTTTTGCAGATGTCAACCCGCGTTTTCAATGAAGCATCATGCGATGCTCTAGGGTTTTAGATTCACACAAAAATGCCAACTCACCTTTGTGATATAGCGTTGCATGACCCTAAGAGGTTTTGGCATTGCACAGGAATGCCGACTCACCTTTGCAGTATAGTGCCGCATTTGATTTTAGCACCACATTTGAAAAAGTGCAGAGTGTCACTTTTGAAAATGTTGTGCCAATTCTAAAATTCTAGCTCGCTTTTGCTTTTGAATTATTTTTGAATTTTTTTGAGAAGTGTCCTTTGTGATTTTTTTTGACGTCATGTGTGTTTTGGTTGCAGGAGGTCTTGTCGGTGCTCCATTTGAAGGAGCACAAGAGCTGGTTCTTGCACAGAGCGAGTCGTTTGTTAGACCGGGCCCTAGTTTTCCTTGGAGCGATTGGGTTCAGACACATTGCACAGGTTGCAAAGGTGCAGACGCACCTCACGATGATGACAACCCTGGTTGAGAGATGGCAGAGTGAGACTTGTTTGTTCCTGCTATCAATAAGATCTGCACCCTGCTGAAAATGAAAGTTCAACAATCTATTGACACATGGAAACGTTCTTGAGTTGTGGGTAACTCTTTGCGAGAATGAATCTCCAAAGTGAGTTGGTTCTCTGAATGATGGATCCTATTCTAAGTGATTTTCTGGGAAAAAGGATAGAGAATATGACTGAAATGAAATCCTATCTAATGTGATCTCAACTTAATAATGACTTTGATATTTCACCCACAAACAATCTTTAGAAAAACAATAATGACCTCACAATCTCTCATGAACATCAGTGCAAAATTGATTTGCATGAAGGTTTGAACCTAAACACATCATGCAACCTGCATTAAATGAACTTTTTGTATCAATAATTTGCAATATTAGGACATAAAAAAGATCTGTAAAACATAATCACAATATGAACATCATACTAAAACTGCAAATAGAGACAAAAATTGGAGATAGGAATGCTGCTTTTATTTGATGAAGGAGTGAAACTCTCAAAACTTGAATACAAAGAAGTTCACAAGCTCAAAAATCTGTAAGAGCAAGAAACTAGAATCTGAACTGGAAAAACACTAAGTTTTTCACAAGATATATCTCCAAAACCCTAATTCGAGCTCAAGAAGAAAGCTCAAGAAAAGGTATCAAAAACTACCCAAGAAGCTTGCACAAAAGTGGAAAAAAACACACTTTTTGCAAATACATACTAAAAAGCCCCTAAAAAAAAGTCAAATCTGCTTTTAAAGCAAAAAAAACACCTTATCTCTCCAGCAGGAATTTCAAATCCGACCAAGGAAAAAACAACAACATCAATCTGCTTAAAATAGCAAAGGAATAAAACAACTTGTCTTATCTTTGCTTTACATAGCTTGCAGATCTTATTTTACCTCTATCTTTGACTTAATTTTTTGCAACCTAAAGATTTTGGAAATCTTTTGCAAAAAATCACAACCTTATTTCTCCATTTACAATATTGATTTTCTCAAAAAATCATAAGAATTACAAGGCATATCTCTTCTCATCAATATCCTAATTGATTTATTTAAAATCAATAGAAAACTAAAATAAACCCTAAGTGACAAAGGTTTATTTTCCAAGGCATATATGATTTAATCATTCTTTTAAATTGATTTTCCTCAAAAATTAGATAAAAGATACTAAGTCACTCTGCATTTCCTTGACAAAGGCATAAGATTGACAATACCTAAATACCTAAAGTCTTACACCATGAAATATTTAATCAAAGTAGGCCTATAGACTTAGGAAAATGACTCCTAGTCAAGTGGTCGACCTAAACCATGAATGAGATTTTCGGCCACATAGAGTATTGACTTAAGTTTGTTTAAAAAATGAAAAAGGACCCTACATTCGAATTAGGGCAAGCATGAACAAAACTAGTGAAGAAACCCTAAAAACACATCATTCACACTTTTGCATTTTGAAGAGCTTGGGCTCTTCCTGGAAAAATGGTGCCACCATGTATGTTATGGTTTCAGTTTGAAACCTCCATTTGAGCCTCCAATTGAGCTTTCTTTCTCTTCGATTCCTCCATGTTTTTAAAGGTAAGCCCGTTTTGAACTTTCGGTGGCTTTTCATGAACTCTTGACTTGTTTTTTAAGCCGCTTTCTGACTTTGAGGCCATGACCATGGAATGATTATCTGATGTATTCTTTGTATTTTTGTGTCTATCTGTTAATGCCATACCATTTGGCTACCATATACAAGCTCGACTTGGGAGTTATCCTCTGGATTCTACAAAAACTTGAATGAGGGTTCCTTTCCAACGCCATGGGTAAGTGAATGCTTCTATTTCTCCATGTATTTTTCTCTAAAAAATGACCATTAAAGCCACGACTGTACATGTATTTCTTCTGATCTTTTCCATTTCTGTATTCTTATTCTCATTGGCCGCCAAGAGAGAGTTCGAGCTTTGAGTTTTGAAAGCTCTGTGAGAGCTCGACTGAGAGTTAGTTGTTCTTCTATAGGAAACTGATGATAAGCCTTTGTTTTTACCTGTTGTTTTTCATTCAAGCAAAGCTTACAAATGCAAGAAAATTATGAAAGGTCGAAAGATTGATATGCTTCCTTGATGACATTTATGGAAGAACCCTCCTTTTTCACATTTTAGTTAATCTTTAGGATCTGATGGTAACTCAAAAGGGTTTATCTTTTGTGAGTTGATGAGCATTTATGAGCCAAGGGCTCTCTCCAGGCTGTGGCCATGTATATTTTTGAAAAGTCATATTGAAGCTTTATGGGCTCAACCCATGAAAGGAATTTCTTTCTTCTTTAGTATTCCTGTCAAACCCTCATATGGGTACTTGTAAAAATGAAGAAATTATGTATTTTATGAAAAACCCCAAGGTGGGTAGGCTGGAAATTGTGAAAATTTCACTTTGATAAACAACCTCAATATGGGTATTTCTGCATTTTGAATAAATTTGTATTTATACTGTGATTTTCTTATAAAACCAATATAGCCCACCGTAATATGAAGAAATATGAGTTTTCAAAAAAAACCCTATATGGGTAATCTATGACTTAGAAGAAAATTGTTTACTTCCTCTGGAGCTCAACCCACCATGATTTTCTACTTCTTTATGTGGTTTTCTTATAAAACCCTTCATGGGTAAATGATATTATGAAGGAAATACATTTCTTTACTCTTCTGTTGGAAACCTTATGTGGGTAAGCTGAAAATAGTGAAAAATCTGTTTATTTTGCTACACATGCAAAATTTGAAAAAAATCCACCCTGGTATTAGTTCCGCATTTATGAAACCCCATAGGTATCTATGAAAATTGTAGTATCTGTATTTAAATCTCAAAACCCCAATGTGGGTATTCTGAAAAATGAAAGAAATCTGGATTCTGTCAAAAACTCTATGCCAAGATATGTAGCAGATTTTGTCTCTGAAATGTAGCACATTAAGAACATTCACCCTTGATTATATTGAGCATGTTGAATTGATAACAAATACTCTTGATTTCTGGGCACTAAACTTAGATTTAAATTTTCATGGCTGTAGCTCCACTTGTATTTTTAGTTTACTGTGTTTGTAATAGCTCCTCCATGCTTTGTCATTCTCTGCTCGTTCTAGAAATGACTTCTACATATTGTAATTCTTATTCAATATTTCCATATTTTTTTTCCTAGACCCATGCAAATTATTCTTTGAAAATACACTTTGAATAACATAACAATTGAATGACAGAACAATTCTCCAAAAAAGTGTATTTTTTATTGTTTCCCTTTCAAATACAGTGATGTATAAACTTCACTTAATGCAACATTTTCACTTCTCAGCCAAAATGAAACTGGTTGTCTTTATTGAATCATTACTTCACTTTATCAGACATACTAGTCACTGTATTGATGCTTGTCGTCCTTCATTCTAATGGGAATCTGGAGCTCTCTTCATGCTCAACTGTCCTTCAAATGTATGGTCTTCTTTCTGGCACTCTTCATGCATTTTTATGTTCCATTTAGATAAAACTGTCTTATGCCTTGCTCTTTACCCAAATGAAAATTTGAAACTGTGCTCTTTGTTGAGGCATTATGTATGCTTGTTCACTATCATTGCGTAAAGATAGAAAACTGCTGTAATATCATGAAACAAGATGCATAACAACACCCATGGCAGAAAAATGCAAATTGTACAACAATACCTATGATTTGGAATCATGAAAAAGATGTATTCAGTTGAGTTAATTGGGCTCATTTAAGTCCACTATCCACCTGTAGCTTTCAGAAAGCATGATATTTGATTGCTATGAGTGAACAGTCGGCTTGATGGCTTTGATAAATGAACTCCACTTTACTCTTTAAGTTGTATACTTCAGATGAAAATGGTGATTTCACTCCTTCTCTTAGCTCCATCTGTAATGTATAAGGGGTAGCATGCCGAGCTCTACCCTTGTGGGAGCCCATTTTTTCCCACATGCTTGGTCTTCAAAGGATAATCAACTACATGACTTTCCCTATACCTGCACAAGGAAATGAACAATGTTAGCATAAAAACAATGTATGATGATGATGTTTTCTCTTTTTAGTTCATGTTTTTGTTCCTTCCTTTAGTTGATTCCATGCATTTCAAAGAGTGAATTATATGTCTATTGGTAGAGCTTGTAGTATAACTCATATCCTGAGCTCTTAATTGTCACCCCTCTCAATCTTTTGCAGGCACACTCAGGAGTGGAAGCAGGACAGAGCAAGCAGCAACGTCTCAACTGAAGATGAAGAATCAGACAATGATGGATATGTCTTCTGCTATTTTCTTTCTCATTTCTTTTACCTTCAGCTATATAGTTTACTTTTTGCAATGAATGGAATTAGATAAAACCACAACTTGTGTGGATATTTAAATTTTGTTCTTTCATTTCCATTTTGAAAGAAAAGCATTAAAATGCAATGTTGTACTTGTCATTTGTATTCTTGCAATCAAATGAACATATGTAATGTGAATCATTTCATGAAATAAATGAAAGCATTTTGTTATGCTTCATCATTGGTATATTCAATTTTGTACTCCATTTGATTTTGCAAAAAACATGAGTAATACTTCTGAAATTCAGCTTCTCAAAACACTTGCATAACTGTCACTTGATAAAAGATAAATAAAGTGTAAACAACACTTGAGCATAAAAATAAATAATTGTTCTTTCCACCTTAAGATATAACAATATTTAATCAGCTCCACCAATTGAGCTGTAGCAAAAAATTGGTAACAGTTCCACCTATTGACTGGCAAGGCCACCGTCACCTTAGAGGACATGTGGCAGATCCTGCGGATCCCGATTCATGGTGAGTGCATCATCTATGACGTCGAGGTTGACGGTGATGCCATTTTTTCTTTGTTTGGTGTCGACTCATATGAGGTGGACAGTGGCTAGATAAAACTCTGCCGCTATGATGGGATTGCCCCTAATCTGACATTGTTTGTTGGCGCACTGATCTCAGGAGTCCTTCCCAATCAACAAGCTTGAGGATGTAGCGTTGGATGGGGGATCATTTCATCCTGAATGATGGAGGAGATGACTATCTATGCCTAGGGGCCATTCGTCTTAGCCTCCTTGTATCATGATATGCACTAGGTCATCTACAACAGGGCCCACAACATTGGAGTAGGTGTCACCCTTCTTCACGTGTGGGCTTACGAGCACATTTTCATTCTAAGGCTACAGATTGTAAATGTTCAGATTGATCGGGATGATCTTGTGATGTACAGATATGGGGGGATGACTACCCTCCACTTTACAGGTATCACAAGCATCCCACACTAGAGGCGGGTTTTGGACGAGATGATAGTTTTCACATGGAGACCTTGGCTCCATTTTTTGAGATGGCATGATGATGATCATTTTTTCTATTGTCAGCAGTCTCGATACATGTAGGGATAGGAGAATTACATGGTTGACCAATACCTCCCTGATAGGGTTGCTCACCAGTTTGGGAAGGTGCAGGATGCACATGATGACAGACAGAGAGTCATCTTTGCCTACAGATCCAAAGAGGTAGCATGGGGACAAAGGATCCCACCCCAGTAGGTGATTGATGATTTTAGGTAGTTGGTTATGGTGCCATGGGTGTAATTTGATGGTCATGTGGATCTAGGGATGACCTAGGCCTATGATGTGTATTGGTAGGCCCATGCCCCTGTTCAATTGACTTTACCAGTAGTACCGGCTATAGGGAGAGGACAGGTTAGGGGATCGACGATTGGACAGGTCCCGCAACAACTAGGATAGGATGGGTAGGACGAGGGTGTAGGACACGATGGACATGATAGATAGGTTCCACCATTAGTGCCACCTATTGGACAAAGGCCACCAGTGCAGTCACCACGGCAACCACATATGCGACCACCACAACCACCACCAGGTCCCAATCCTAGGGATGGTCAAATAGCAGCGCTACAGGTGCAGATCCAAGTTCCTACATGGCAGCTTCAATAGGTGCATGCCCAAATATAAACATTGGTCCAGGAGAGGGACCAAGATTGGTAGGAGGTGGTGTAGGAGTGACAAATGAGATAGGATTCTGATATGGCCCTTGCGCTCAAGATAGGACAATGACAGTAGTTAGAGGCTACGACCTAGCAGATTTAGGGGTAGGGTATGGTTCTGGCCAAGATGTACGATAATGCGATGTAGGAGGCCTCGTATTACAAGGTCGTGTACTATAAATCTGTGGCATAGGAGTGGAGGGAGTCTGATTTCTCCCATCTCAATTAGATAGCTCCTACTAGGACCCCTCTCGTAGGCACATCAAGGAGACCATCAAGTTCTCACCATTAGAGCTGAGGTAGTCACCATGGAGGTGGACATAGTTAGGGAAACTCAAGATACTGATAGTACACAAGGACATATTTTTTTGTACAACCTGATTATGATGTGTATACATTCATTGGTTGAGTTTTGTGACTAGTCTCTTGTATATCCGATACTATATATCTGATTTTTGATGTATCATGACATTCAAATTTTTTGATATATACATGAGAGGACTTGCGATGCATTTATGTGATGTGATGTTTATGTGATGTGTATATATATATGGATGGATGGATGCATGTAATGTTTATTTTATAATGTTATATGCTTTATGATGTGATGCAATGTTATGATGGATCTATGCAGATGCACTATTATGATGGATGCATAATGTATTTATGGATGATGTATGTAATGCAATGATAGGTTCTATTTCTTTTTCAGTATCTTTTCTATGTGCGATATGATGATGCAATATATATGTATGCATGATGCGATGTTTTTAATGATGCTTATGTGGTGGATGATAATGCAAATGTGATGTAACACTTATCTTATTTTTCAGTACCTTTTCATATGCGATGTATGTATGGATGATGCAACATGTGATGATGCCTATATGATTATGCAAATGTATGTTTTATGCAGATGTATGGTTTACAAGATGGTTAGAATAACCAATCTATATTATGATTGATAAAAATGCAATGTGTATGAGATGATTGATGTTTCCTATTATGTATGATATGAATGATATGCAGTATGCTGAAATTTTGTGGATGCAGGATGCATGCATATATGGATGTTTTTGTTTCTGAATGTCATGATACCCTGTTAGTATTAGTATTTGGAAAAGATAGAAGAAAGAGAAATCAACCCTTGACTTTAAGATAATGATAGTGAATATGATGATTGTTGTGTAGTTTTCGCACACACGCCCCACTGAAAGCAGGGACCCTCTTTCACTTTGGTTTTGGTTTCTTGGCCCTTTCATTTTGAGGTTTTATCTTACTTTGGCATGTGCTAAAATGTTTATTTTGATTGCCTAAGTGATTCCCCTAAGTTATTCATTGAAGATATTTGGTTTTGACCTAAGTTCAGGTTTTCGCTAAAGTTCAAGATTTTCCACCCCATCTGGATTTTCCCGGATCATGTTTGGACTCTGGTTGAGCACTGTCATTCAAAGATTTTTGGTCTTCATGGATTTTCGCGTGGGCCAGATTTTTCTAGATTCTACCCTATCGTTAGGTTCCCAAGTTTTTTTGACTGTCTTGTCGGCGACATTAATGTCTTCGTACGAGCTTTGAGTGGGGTATTTAATTGATTTTCTAGGTCTTTTATGTCATTTTGCTTATTGTTTTCTATCAATTGAGCTGTGGAGTGCATTCTTGCGAGTGCTTGATTTGGATTTGAGGCGTTGATCTTGCGAATTATGGATTTGAGTGGCTATTTCTTGTGCATTCCTGCCCCTGTTCTTTGTGGATGCCATTAGATTTTGCATTTACTATTTCTGAGATCAATTTTCGCTTCACAATGGTATGTTTTCGATTGCCTGGCTTTTAATTGATGATTATGGATAGCACGTTGATGTTATAAGAACTTTTGGGTTTGAATTCCTACATATTTGATCGTTTCATGCTAGGGTTGTCCAACATTGCTTTATTTGTCATCTCCCAAGTGAGTTTTGAGCTCCTTTGTCTATTTTCATTTTGATGTGTCTTGCTTGAGAGTTGTTAGTAATCCTCTAGTCGAGAATTAGCAGTCGAAATGTTTAAATTATGAGCTCGCCTGTACGCTAATGGTGGATGTATGGGGTTTGAAACTTAGGGCATCACCATTTATCTTTAGTATGCTCTCGAATTGGCTTAGGGTGATAAGAGAATCCATAGAAAGATCATATTAAACTTTCCCTAAGCTTAAATCTTTGAAATTCATGATCGATCTAGTGTTCTGGGCGTAATCGTGTTTTAACGCTGATGTTCGAGTTTCATCCTCATTCCGGGATTTTTCGTTCCCTCAGGACAATTCGCCTCTAGCGGATTTTCCTGATTTCCTCTATTTTTCCGGAGTCCGCTATTGCTTTCAGAGTTTCATATATTCTGTGGATTTCCGTTGACCCCGGATTTCGCCGATCTCCTCCGTTTTCCCGATTTCCTTTGAGTTCCCAGAATTTGCATACTTTCAGAGTTTTACCTTATCCATGGATTTCTATTGACTCTGGATTTTCCCGAGGTCCTTGGTTCCCTGTTTTTTCCAGATTTGCAAAGTGTCTCTGCCTTCGCAGAAATCCATCTCTGGCGGATTTTCCTAAAATTTGGTGAAATGTATGGAAATATGGAATGGCATGATTTATTAATGATTTATGATGCATTTTATGATTTATTCATGCTATCTTGTGATCTCCTATGTGGTTTATTGAGTGATAATGATTGGACTTAATTTTTAGTAGGTGTTTTCATGATTATTCTGCCGAAATCCGTCTGGTTCGGAATTTCCTGAAATTCCTCTCTGACTCAGATTTCGCAGATGGTTCTGAAACCAAAAATTTGTTGTAATCATTTTATATGAGATTTAATAACACCTTGGTTATATGAGGTTCATTCTAACAATGTTTTGATGGATTAACATTCCCTTCATGTAGTTTTTACTATGATTTCCATGTTGAGTGCAGGTTGAATCTAGCAAGGCAGTGGAGGGATCCTCGATGTCTGAGGCAGAGAAGATCAAAATGGACATTAAGAGTAAGATACCTGGGAGTAAAATCACATCAGTCTGGTCCGAGGTGACTGATACAAATGTTGGCCTCTAGGACTATGAGGAGTTTAAAGAAAGAATGGAAGCAAATGACCTTCCTCTAGTGGCTAAGAGGATGATGGAATCAGGCTTATCACATGTAGCTAGTTTCCCTTCCATGATGCAGTGCTATGAGCTTGTCCTCGAATGTGCAAGGCACTATGATTAGGATACACAAAGGATTATTGGTCCTCAAGGGAGGATTGTGGCGAATCTCAACCCTGTTTCCATTGCCCAAACTTTTGATATGCCAGACAGATCTCATGTGGTGGCATTCAACATGAAAGCAGCTCAGGAGTTCTACGATGAAAAAACTATGAAGTCACAACAACTTATCAATTCCTAGCTAGAGAAGCCCAAGTTCCACTATTCCAAGCTACCCAAGCATCTATACAGGGAAAAGTTCAAGAAATAATATTATGATGCTATCACTCTTCTTAGCAGAGTGGTTGGATTGAAGAATGTTGGAATGTTTGAGAATTGGATGTGCCATGTGATTGTGAGGATGGAGTGGGAGAAGACTGACTACCATTGGGCAAGAGTCATTAGCAGAGTAATCCACGAGTAGTTGTCCAATGTGTTGCAAACAAAGACCTTCACAATGACCTCATATTTGGTCTACGCACTTGCAAGATTCCACCCCTACAAAGGATTGAGTACAAGGGGCACCTTTGGACATGATATTATCTATGAGGTTTACCCTTAGTTGCACTTGGGAGGTTCGAACTATAGGAGGGTGAATGATGCATTCACCATGCACATCACTAGATTACTTCAGGGTGTAGAACATGTCAAGATTTCTGACTAGGCTAAGGAACTTATCAAGAAATATGGGGCATGGTTTATTTAGTTCCCAACTTTCTCCTACATTTGGATTGATGGCTGCCAGAGGGCTCCTTATAGACTTCCAAGATACCCTATTGATCACATTCTACTGTTGGAGGTCACTAGGAAGATCCGTGACTTTGATGCCATTGTTAAGAGAGACAAGCATAAGACTGGATTTGGTGGAGACTTCCCCTTGAGGATTGGTACTGGAGAGGCTTGTCCTTCCATTGGTTTTTCCTAGGCTTCAGAAGAATAAATGAGTACTCTTGGCTTGTCTTTCCATTCCAAGAGATCCAGGTTTGATATTACAGGAGAATCTCAAAAGAAGGCCAATAGAGAGTATAGCCATAAGGTTGATTTGGAGGACTACTGGGCTAATTGCACTGATGAATTTGAGGTCAGGAGGAAGAAGTTCTCTCAGCTCACAGTTGAATCAGTCCGTTTATACAATGTGAGGGCAGTCCCAGACCAACTTGACGATGATGGAAACCTAATCCAGGATCATGTGTATGAGGCTGTGAAGGAGAGACCAATTGGTGATGTGGATTGGTTAGAAGAGGAAAAAATAGAATCAAAACAGTTAATGGATCTAGTTATCAAATTTACCAAGATGTGGCTAAAGCATAAGCTATGGGGGTTGGAAAATGAAGGTGTGAAATGTACCTATGAGCTAATGGGAGATATGGACCCTCACTCCACTTCTGAAGAGTCAACTGATCAGGATCCTAAGGGCAAGGGTAAGCTGGATTCTCCTTTCAAAATCAAGATAAAAGGTGTTCAAGAAACAGAAGCCCAGGAAGCAGAAAAATAGAGAAAGCCGAAGGCTAAGAGGAAGACAAGGACTAGGAGGTCTGAATAGAAGGAGATGGAGAAGCAAGGTTCTGAGGCTGATGATCCTATACCCAAAAGGAGAAGAATCATAAAATTGTTAGAGAAGGAAAGCTCTAAGGTAGGAGAAGAAGAGGTTACCCCACCCATAGTAAATGTAGAAATCTCAGAGGAGAAGGCCAAGGTGCATACAAGGAGGTCTAGGACTCCTTCTCCCAAGGATAGTGTGCCTAAGGTGGATCTTCCTCCAGTGCTTTCTCATGAGGAGCAGCCTGATGATGTGCCTTCCGCTCATGAAGCTCAAAGCAAACCAGGTGAGTCAAAAAATGTTGAGGAACATCCAAATACCGAAGGAGAATAATTTCATGAGGGAGATCTTTATAGTGCAGAGGAAAAAATTGATAGGGTAGTGCAGTCTCCTTTGGTGGCTTATGCAGAGTCACCTATTGAAACCGAAGAGGTTAAATCACCTCCAGTAGAAGAGGAAACAGTGAAGGTTCCATCACCTGTACATGAAGAAGAACATGCTGAAGAGAGGGAAAGAAAGACAAATGAAACTCTTGAGAAATAGAATTTGAGTGAAGAAGTGCCTAAGGAACAATAAGAAGAGAAATAGCGTAAGGTGCAGTTGGAATCCACTGTGCCTGAGTGGTTGGACAAAGAAATAAGGAGAAAACAAGTTGTTGTGGAAGATACTCCACCCAATTGGGATGAGCTACTAGCCAAAATTGGAAAAGATAAAGGTAAAAAGAAGGCTAGGGTGATTTCAAGGATTGAAAGGGATGAGGCTCATAACATAATTGTTCACATTGCAACCCTTGCCCTGGATAAAAATAGAGATGATGTGGCTGGAAAGGATTATAATTTTCAGACTTTCAATCTAGGGCCCACTTTTGTTGAGCAGGATATTGAAGATTACCAGGGTTCTAGTGCAGTTATCTTGGGCAGGTTGAGGAAGGAAATAAAGACCAAGCAAGAGCTTAAGAAGGAAAATGAGAATCTCAAGAAATGCTTGGAAGATTTAATGAAGCCCCTGCAATCTATCAACCCTTCAGTTTCTACTGCAAAGCCTTTACCTCAGGAAATAATCACCGAGCTTGAAAGGATGAAGGCTTCTAATCTTGCCACTGCAAAGTGGTTGAAAGGGGTGCGAACCAAGGGTAATGAAGCTATCAAGGAGATTTTGTCGACTGGGAAGGATGCTATAAGGACAACTGATTGGTTGAAGGAGGTGTTGGCCCAGGACAAGGAAGATACATATCTCTTGCTGCAGAAAACCAAGACTATCATGGAGTACACCAGGGATAAGCTAGTAACTGATAAAATTCTTCCTTCCTCCAGAGCTGCTGAACCTTGGGAATGGTTTGAAGCATTGCAGATTAGGTAGAAGGTTCTAAAAAAGATTTACAAATAGAGGAGGCAGATTGATGATACCCTAGTTGGTGTGTACAATGGCTCCATTGCCTTTTTTGAGATTATGACAGGGAGAAGGAAGATTGCTCCCAAGTATTTGAGTTTGGAATAGTTGAGGAAGTGGTGGCATGATGTTTATGCCCCAATTAATGATGATTCCATTTCTGAGCACCAGTTGGGTGATGCGACCACATACATTGTTGTCATTGAAAAATACCTAACATATAAGGTGGATTGGGATAAGTCGGTAAAATAGTCAAGGGAAGAGATTGCATCAATTGAGAGGCGACTTAGGGTTTTTCCTTTACCACCTATGGTTGACTTGGATAGGGTGCTTTTGAAGGTTCATGAAATGCTGGATCTGAATAAAGACAAAGGGGAAGGCAGTTAATGATTGGCTACATCGAGATTTGTGCTTCCCTATTATTTTTCCATGCATTGGTCCGAGCTGCATTGGAAATCCCGGGCTGACCTGGATGAAGTTCATGCATTTAATGCATATTTTATTTTATTTTGAATTTCTCTTGGCCGACTTGTTGTGCCTAATTATTATTGTAAAATCCTATCTAGGCTGACATGTTTTGGGGGTTCTATAAATTTGGATTTTTTCCTCTTTTGTAAGGGTTAAGAAGTTTTAGACATAGACAAATAGAGAGCTAGTTAGAGCGAATTAAGTAGAGCAGGTGTTAGCAAGTAGTTGTTCTCAAGAAAATATTGTAACAGAAAGCTGAAATTGTTGCTACAGTGGATAATTTGATGCAAGTAATGACATTGTGATTTGGTGCCATACTTGTTTTTTTCTTATCTTGCACGGTTCTTGTCATTCTATCTTTAGAATTGCTTTGAGGAGGTTAATATTTAGATTAGATTTGATTCAATGATGTTTATGTTTTGATATTTGAAGTGTTGCAGCAATCCCTAGTCCATACTTTTCGCAACCAACTGATTGTTAGTTGCTTTGCAAAGTTAGCCTGGACTTTTTATATTCATTATGCTTAGTTCAATTATGAGGGTTTATTCATTTCAATTGCGATAGGGTTGTTTGAATGAATGTTCATGATTTGAAAATCTTAACACCTTAGAAGATTGCACTGTTTCTATAAGATTGCAGATTTATCTGGGTCAAGTAGAAATCAGTTTTGAGGGATTGGTCCATTTCGAGTATTGGTCATTTGCATTGTTAATCTTAGGTTTAATATTAAGTTTATAAATCTCTTTGAAACCTTTATCTTTTGTTATTTATTTGATTATTGGGTTAAATCTAGGATTGTAGTATCATCATATTGTTAGATCTGATAAATTGAGATTTAGTATTTTGCTTGTAGTAAGGTCCCATTGTGATTACCAACATTTTCACATTTATCACTGAGTTGTTTATGCATTTTCAATACTTGACATTAGAGACCTTGGGGTTATCTCTTGAGGCTTGCTGATAGAGATTTACCTTTCAAGTGAGATAGGATATTATATTCTATCTGAGTTGTTGCTGTGCAAAAAACATCATCAACAATGATAATGATGATGATTTCTTATCAAAGACTGGGGATATAAAGAGCTTACTTACCTTATTTTTTATAATACACATAGATATGATGCATCAAGGTATAAAGAACTAGGATGTCATTGTATCTAGTGCGATGGAATTTGACTTGACAATTAGATAGGAGTATCCTTGTTCACACTTGACATACAAAACCCTATTTAGGATGCAGTTCAGATATTTCAAACATCTCAGACCAAAACATAGAGAAGCAAAACCTTCCCATGTGGTCAACAAGATATTCAAAACATTCTCCCTACAAACCAAACAAAGAAAGCATGACCAAGGTTATATTACAAGAACATCCAACAAGAACAACAGATAAAAAGATAATGATCAATGCCCCATTCCTTTCTCTCTAAATCGTTTTGTTTAGACATCATCAAGAGGTCATTGGAATGAGTGCAATAAGATAAATCAAAAGAAAAGATCAAGTAAAAAAACAAGCTAATGTTCTTCATACCTCTAGCCAAGACTAAACTATGGTGATGCTTGATGTTGATGTCCATTGTAGGAAGGATGCATTCTAGAACATGATGTTATCAGATGATTTTGGGATTAATTGGATGATGAGCTATTAATACCAAGAGTTTACCAACTTGTTTACTTACTAACCTAGACCTGATACCTAGACTTTTTTACTATTCATCTATCTATCCTCTCAAAGGCATATTCTGAGGAATATTCCTCTCAACCACCCCTCATTCAATTTCCCTCCAAAGGATTTCAAAAATCTATCACATCCTCTTACATTTGAAATAAATTCTTTTACAACCTTTCAAATCCTCTTACATCCTCTCAAATCTCATTCAATTCCTCTTACAACAATTTCAAATTCTCAACCAACAACATTTACTTCTCCTCCATCCTCTTCCACTCACACATTTCCCAAAATGTGCTCCACCCTCATCCAATAGAATTATGAAACTTGACACATTCTCATTGGCTCTCAATTTATCCCACATTCACCAAATTCCTCCATTCTTCAACCCTTGGCTTCTATAAATAGAGGCATCCTTTTCATAATATGGATCCACAACTTCATGCATTATCACTATAGCCATTTCAGTTCTTAGTTTTCCATCATTTTCAAGTTTCATAGCTAGATTATAGCCATTTTTCATCTTTGAATGATCAAAAACTCATCAAGCTTATCAAGGGATTGGGAAAGGGATTCTTTCCACATCAAAGGAGCACCACTCCCCCTATGGGATGAAGGTTTTGTTGGTTTAAGTTAGATTACATGCTTCATTGTGTTAATTTCTTTTCTATTTCATGTTTTCTCTTAAATTAGTTGAAGAATCTCATAGGGAGCATTAGATTTGTGTTACTAACATGTTTGACATTGTTTTGTTGATCTTTTGTTAGTCTATGCATGTTTTGTGCTCACATTTTGGAACTAGAAGGAGGGCTGAGCCATCTAACATGACCAATTTCACATAATTTTTCTATTTTTTGCAGCTACAGGGGAGCGACACCGCCTTTCTGCAAATGTGACAACATAGGGCCCCGCTTTTGACATATATCGCTACAATATTCACGTTGCACCACATATGCACACCATTTTCACGCCGCCTTTGATACATCGCCACATTCTCATCCTCTGTCTTCTATCTAATTTTCTGACCGTAGAGCATCACATTTTCTATTGTGCTAGATTCACACTCTCAGTTTCCGTAGAGCACCTCATTCGATTTCACCATAGCGTTGCATCTGTATTTCAGTGCCGCATATGTCACTGACAAAGCACCACATTTCTCTTTCAGTTTCGCATTTGCATAAAGCAGGGGAGGGGCAGAGTTTGAAGTCTTAAAAGCATATTTTAATGCTCTTTGTGACAATTTGGGCTTTAATTGTTGCATTTCAATTCCTAGGACCAACTAGATTCAATTTGGATTTAAAATTAACCCACAACTCAAGATTTGTCAAGTTGGTTAAAATTGAATCTTAGATACTTGCTAGCATTTCAATTTGGATTAAAATTGAACAAACAACTTTCACACTCAAATTCGGTGCTATAAAAAGAATCCATTTATTGCTTTTGAGGACTAAAAAGAATTCATGCTTGTTCTATTTTGTGATCTTCTTTACAAACTTTTGTAATTCAAATGTGTATGCACTTCTCTTGCGCTTCACGGCGATCTTGAGAATCAATAGCATTTTAGTGATATTAGGTTGTCTAAAATATTTCCTCCACATTTCAAATTTGGGTTTTAAAAATTGAACAAATCTTGCTAGTGTGAGAAAAGAGATTGCATGTGTTCTCTCTTTGTTCACGCAAACAAAGATTGATCAAACTACTGATGTACTTACTCGCTTTGTTTACCTTTAGAGGGTCTACCTTGGTGGGAAAAAGTACTCACCCCAATGGAATGACCCAAGCGGTAACGAGCATAAGCCAGGCTCCTTCGAACCGCTATACAAATTTGTGGTTGCAAGGAAAGTTTGCAATCAACTAAGTGTTGCATGATAGGTCTCCCCCAGTATCTTTATGATGCGTAAAGCCCTTGTTCTAAGGGTTGGGAGACCTCTTGAGGGATTTTATCATTGTTTCCTTTGAACCAGATGCCCTTATTATGAACCCGTGTAGTAGCCAAAAATCCCAATATTTGTTGGCGTCAGGAGGTAGGACCTCCGGAGCCGTCCCACATATTTGTGGTTCTTTGTAGAGATGAAAAGTTTGTCATGGGAGATTCATGAGAACTGAAGCTTGGATGACCCATAGAAGTGAGTTTCATGGAGGGGAGCTAGTGTGGTAAAGCTTCTAATCATCCACTTTGAATAAGCACAGCTGGAGAAATCCAAGTGGGAATTCAACAAATATTTTCTTTTCCATCCTAAGATTGTACAATCTTTTGAGTCAGTTAAACACATTGCTTGGATCCAAAATATTGAAAACAAACATTTAACAAGGTCATAAAATTTTAAACCCTTTAGAAGAGGCAAATACATTTGAAAACTCCAAGTATTACTGCTTGTCCCTAGGGATTAATCCTTAGAGGCTTTTAAATATTTGGGCCTATATCTCAATTTGCTCTCTCTAGAGTCAACATTAGGGAACTATTGTCTTGATTCTCTTGATTTCCACATAATGGACCTTGTGGGATGAAAATAAATTAAGTCATAGACATTTAGTTTGAAAGCTAAAGCAAGAAAGTGTTTGTGGTAAAAAGAATCCATTAAGAAAAGATAAAAGACAAATTGAACCCCACACATGTGTTGTCTCAAATGATTTCCCGCAAGATCAAAGTCCCAAAACCAAAGTCCATCAATCATCACAAATTTCTTAGTCCAAGAAATTTCAAGAAATGTCAGTCTATGCTTTGCGAAGTTAGAGAAAGATTGATCTATAACTTTTACAAATGTGATTCAAAAGACAATCCCAATTCGTATTTGTTCTATTATTGTCAAAATCCAAGTCTTTTTCAACGCTTTGAGTTTCTCACATATGAGGTATAGCATGTTCTTCAATACCTAGGTCTTGTAAACAAAAGTATCTCTAAGTTCACTTAGGATCAAAATCAACACTTTCATCCACCCCCAAACATCAATAAAATCCCATCTCACAAACAACTCTTAGAATCTTGGAAAAAAATCCTTCATGCTAGGATTTTGAAAAATCCTTCTAAATCAAAATCAAAATCTTGTTTGACTAAGTGTGTGTAGATGAATCCTTCTTCATACACTTAGTTAAATTATCACCATGTGGAAAAGTTTATTCCAAGACAACATCTAACCTCTTGGAGTTTATGAGTTCATTATCAAATCCAAATCAAATCCAAAATCAAAAAAATCCAAAAGTCCAAAATTCTAGTATCCCTCCAAGGTTCTTAAGAGTTCAATCATTCGCAACATCCATCTTTCATTATCTCATCACCATCCTTTGATCAGGTTAACATCTTATATTTTATTTTTTTTACCTAAAGTTTAGACCAACCTAAGAAGTTAGAGTTTTACCTCCCATATTCCTGAAAGTTGATCCTTATTTTATGGTCTAAACTAGATCTCAACACAAGCACATGAAACAAACAAAGAAACTTCCACTTCAAGTGAATTGAGTCAAACTACACCTGAAATCAACCCCATCGAATCTAGCAATCCCCCACTCAACCTTCCTCAACTACCACAAGATATTCAAGAGGGAGGTTGTCAAGTGGAGGATATTACCAACAATGTCCTAGGAATGACTCAAGATAAAATCATGGAAATGGTCCAAAATCTTGAAAATCACAAAATTGTCAACACAATGATGAGACTTAATCCTTCACAATACATGTTAGAATTAGCAAAGGAAGGGGCTAAACTCCCTTTTGATTATGATGTGAGCATTATTGTGGAAAAAAATCTTGGGACTATGCCACCGGTATCATTCACATCTTCATTCCAAAACATCATCCAACCCATCCCACAATCAACCTCATCTCATGCTCCAAGTCAACCCATGGTTACCAAGGGGAGTTCATTGCTTCATGCTCTTCAAACACATTCCTTGTAAATAACCAAGACTTACACACAAATACCATATTGGTTCAACCAAATACCATTCCTCAAAACCCAAAACATCCATATGTTCCACTCATCTTTCATGACACCAACAATCCATCCACTTTCGCCGCATCACCAACATATTCCCTTGACACACAAGTCTCTCTCCCCATGACTTCACAAGGACAAGGGGGAATATTTGGATAAGGGGGAATATTTGATCCATCATCATCACTTTCTCAAGGAAACACATCACCCATCTTCCCACCATTTCCCCCTCTAACATTGACATTCACACCAATCCTCAGTTTAGGGCAACCCCCTTTACCAATCCTCAATCAACCAAATCAAAAAAATCCTTTAATTTTGAATCAAATGAACATAAAAAATCCTCCAAGAATGCCACCATATCACAACACCAGGTGGCACCAATCCAAATGACATAATCAATCATTACACCATCTATAAATGTGGTCTCCCAAGGACCTAGAATAACAACCGCACCATCTATCACACAACCCCCTATCATCACCCAAACAACACCTCAAAAACCACCTCAAAAAACTCTCATCACAACATCTCACAACATTACAAATTCTCCACCCCTACCACCAAAACCAAACATGGAAAATCAATATAGTATCACACTGCAAGCTGCCCAACAAGCCTATCAGAAAGCATTCCAACAATTTCAAGCTCAACAAGCCACGCAAGTTGCATAGCAAGATGCTCAACAAGCACATGCACAACAAGAAACACAACAAGCTGCCCAAGTGCAAGCTCAAGCTTTATTACAACAACAACAAGAAGCTACCCAAACTATGCAGGAAACACAAGCCGCACAGGTTGCCCAAGCTGCACAAGCCGCTCAACAAGCTCAAGCTCAAGTGCAAGCACAATACCAAGCACAACAACAAGCAGTTCAACAACAAGATTTGCAACAATACCAATCGCAACAAGAAGCAACTCAACTACTAGTCCAACAACAAGCATTGTTAGCACAACAACAACAAGATCAACAACAAGCATTGTTGGCACAACAACAATTGTAGGCATACCAATAGGCGTTGGTGGCATAACAAAATGTGCAACAACCTCCCACAAACATGCAAAACACCCCACCTATCACTCAAACAAACAAACCCCCTCAAAACACATTCATCCCAACACCCAATCTACAAAATGATGTGTCTACACAAATCAAGTTTCTCTCACAACAAGTGCTAGACCTACAATTTGGAAAAACAACAAAAACCCAAGGGAATTTATGCCCTTACCCATTCGACAGAAGCATTGCAATGGTTCCATTCTCAAAAGAATTTGAGATACTTAAGTTTGAAAAATATCGTGGGACTGGTAACCCTGAAGATCACATTAGGGAATTTCATGTCCACTGTATCGAAGTTGTGTACGATGACTCTTATCTAATGTGACTATTCCCTAGGAGTTTGGTTGGACCAACAATGGAATGGTTCTCTCGCCTTCCTACCAAAATAAAAAAGTTCCAAGAAATTGTGGACTTGTTCATACAAAACTATTCATTCAACATAGGCATGGATGTGAGTTTAGAAGAACTATCTGCTCTTAAACAAGCCAAGGGGGAAACATTTGCATCCTTCTTGCAATGATGGTGATCCAAGGCCAATAGAAGCAAGTGGAATATGCCCAAAGAACAACAAATTTGTACTATCATTTCCAATCTCGAAGGAACCTTGTCCTTCCATCTAAAAATGCAATGCATCACCACATATGACCAGTTGATCCCCAAGGCGCTCAACATTGAAATAGCCCTTATCGCACAAGGGGGGACACCTACTTATCAAGACAACCATCCATCAACCAGTTATAACGAAAAACCTTATACATGGGAAAAGAACAAGAACATTACTAACGATGGTGTGGTTGACGTAAAAGTTATTATCAGTGCCCCAAGGAAAAATACATAATCGTATCAACAACCACAAGTCAACAACCAAAATAACACACAAGCCAACACATCATCACAACAACCCAACAACCAAGTGGTCAATAACTTGAACAATCAAGGGGGACCACCCCCAAGGAAGTATCCCCGTAAACGGAAATGCACACCACTTGGGGAACCGATTGAGTCTGTCATGCAACAACTAGTACAAGAAAATATCATCAAGATCCCTATTTATGACAATTATCAAGAGCCTCAAGTTAAACCGCAATGGTATAACGAAAATAAATTTTTTGATTTCCACAAAATAAGGGGACATATGACATCGAGTTGCATGAGAATTAAAAATATGATTCAGGACCTCATTGATGACAGAGTCGTAACCATTGAACAACCCGTAGGAAATCAAGATCTAAAGATATACACGAATCCAATGTGAGATCACAATAAAGGGAACAAAAATGGTAAAGAAAAATATAATAATGTGAACCATGTTTACGACCATGTTGTTGCATCCTTAGATGAGTGGGTTATCGTTGTCAGTATTCAAGGATCCAGAGTCGACTGTGGAGTCACCACACATGGGGGGAAATTTACCATTCCAGGACCATCCCAAGCACCCAAAGCATCTCTCACCAATACAAAGTCAATTCTTGATGGTTATAATGTCTTGGATCAATTAAAAAGAACCCCCACCTAGATCTCCATCATGGAGTTGCTAAAAATCTCACCTGCACATAGGAAAATCCTAGAAGAAGCGTTGGCTTCATCCACTATCCCCACAGATCTTGACCTAGACCAGTTCCAAGCTATGGTCAGACACATTACTGATGAGCCTAGATTTTGGTCCAATTTTGGGTAGAATCTTTAGTTTATTTGCTGGTAAATTTCATGGACTTTGATGTTAAATGTTGGTATTTTCATAATGTTTCCCTCAAACCATTGTCATTGGACTTAATCCTATCTCTGCAAACTTTAATGACATTTGGCATATTTTATGGATTATCTATATTGATTTTTCATGTGGTTAATGAATGTTCCTTAAGGTGGTTATAGATGTGTAGTTATTATTTGTGTTGACATTTCCATGTAGATTTAATATGCTAAGTTGAGGAAGACACCACCAGTTGGGCATGCACCATAACATCCAACAAAGGAATTGCTCCAAGTCAAAGGAGGCTGACGACAGAAGATTCTTCATGCAACTAAATGTAACCGCCTTGTAATATACTATAATGATTGAGCATGCATGGGTGTTACTATTGTGTTGAATCTGCGTTTAGACCTACTCGTCTGACCAGATTCCATGCACGTGTAACCACCATCGCTCCATTTTCCCTGTATTCCCTAAATGGTGTCCTCCTAGTCATGGAGTTGACTGCCTTGTTTAGCTGTTAGTATAAATAATGATCTGATGCTCCTTCTTTAAGAGAGGTTGCATGATTTGATATTGTACTTGCACTCTCCAGTTTTCAATAATACAGATACATTACTCTTTTGTACTCATGATTTACAGTGAATAAAATAAAGTTCTGAGTTCGAGCATTTGAGTTCTCATTAGTTTTAGAGGATACTTATCCAAGGGAGCCCACTTGGTGAGTAATCCATCTTCTTAGTTTAGCATTAGTTTAGTATTACTTACTATTTAGTACTTAGAAATTTGGCACCGACTATTCCTGCAGCCACTAGAATTCCATTATGTGATTGTTCCTACAGCCAAAGCAGACAGAGTAGTTTCCTGTTTGTTGCTAAGATTTTCATTCTTGTTATGCATTTCAACTTAGCATATTCACTGATTGATGTTAAACATTTTTCTCTTTCCCTTTCAAGAAATTTACTTTCAATATTGTGTGTTTCTTAGTTGTAGAATGAAATTGCTACTTTGAGTTCCTAGTGCACATATTGTGCTAACCCATTTCAATTTCATGTCCCTAGGTTGACAAGTTAAATGCACCTTCATGATGATTGAAATAGATATTCAGGTTAGATGTCCAATCTATGAATCATGGTTGTAAGGGCTTAGTTATTAGATCATTGTAGGAGGCCAACATTTTTGGCACCGTTGCCAGGGATGGTGTCAAACTAGGAAGTATTTTGGAGTCATTGGTAGTTTTTCTTGCTATAATGTTTCTAGAAGTTGTTCTTAGTATATGCTCATTTAAGAAGTAATGACCCCTCCTTATTCTTTACCATTTTTTTATATGAGTTGACTGATAGTGAGTGATACCGCATGCATAGAGGAAGGAGAAGGGATGCTTATGGGAGATTCCTTCCTAACAATCCCAATCCATTCCAGCTAGTTGAATATCAGAACCTACTAGAAGAAGAAGAAGAAGATCCACACCCCTTTGTTGATGCATATCTTGATCTAACTAGCTCTGAAGTCTCCTCTGAAGATCAAAATCAACTTGATAACCTCTTTGTTTTGGGACCACATCAAGCAAGCATGGGTGATGCAAATAGGAACAGACAAAACCAACCAACTTTTCCTTTCCCCATTGCCCATCAAAAAGAAGTTGAAAAAATCAAGAACATTCCTGCCTCAACACTCCCCAAGTTTTATGGACTTGTAACAAAAGATTCTAATACCTTTTTATTTGAGTTTGACATACTCTGCAGGATTTATGATTATACTACTGATGCCCATAGGCTTAAGTTATTTCCTACCACTTTGAAAGAGGCTACATTAAGATGGTTCATGAGCCTAGGTAGAGATACTGTGGAAACTTGGGAAGACATGAAGACAAAATTCCTTGAGAAATACAAGGAATATTGCATGGGAAGTGACATGAGAGGAGGTGACATTTTTAGGATGCAGCAAAAGGAAGATGAGAGCCTAGAAGATTACATTGCAAGGTTTTTGTTTTTCCTACAAAAATCTCCACACCATACACTTAATGACAACTCACAAAAGTTGCTTTTCCTGAGAGGAATCAATGATAGCTACAATGATGCCTTGGACCTCATGGGAGGAGGAGATATCTCCCAAGTTCCTTGGGAGGATATCAAGAAAATATGTTAGAACTACTCTAGGGAAGCTTCAAAGAAAGGGAGAGGTTATCAATCTTCCATGGGTAAGTCAACTACCAGTGGAGTTTCAAGAATGGAGATTACTCATTTGCTGGTAGAATTCAAGTAAGACATTATCAATAATCTAGCTACTTAGCTAGATACATTTTAGGCCAAGAAGAAGCAAGAGGAGGCAAAGGCAATGTTGACAGAGTATTTCCCCCACTGTAGACAAAAGAAGAGGGACTGCAGATGCAAGATGGTAGCTAACCTTGAAAGCAAACAGATTCCACCTGATTCAAGCCAATCCAAATTGAAGAAGACCAAGTTTACTATGTTGCAAAAAGGAAGCCTTGGGCTCCAAGACAAGGTATGCCACCAGATCCACTATCCTATGTTGGGCCATATTTGAACTCCTATTCATCTGGTAACCAATGGCAGCCCCCATATCCACCCAGTTATGGAGAATATCCACCACAACCTTGGAGTAACACTCCAAATGCTTGGTCCAGTCATCAAAGTTCTCCACCCCAGTGGCAAAAACCTATGGGGAATTGGCAGCAATTTCAAGGGCATTGGCAGCCATCGCCAAGAAATTGGCAACAAACAAATCAATGGAGAGGAGGACAACAATGGCCTACCCAAACAACCAGTTACATGCAGCCACCTTTTCAGCCTCATCAGCCTGCTATAATGCCTCCACATATTAATCCAAGCTCAAATGCACCTAAACCTACTCAACTACTAACTCAACCCACACCTAATCCAAATAACAAACCACAACAACAACCTGCATACTCTACTGATTCAAATCAATTCCCTACATATGTTGTGAGTGTAAGTGATATCCACTTGCATTTAGGAACTACTCTACCAACCCCTTCCAAGCCCATTATCACTGAACTTCATGTGGAAGAGGAGGAGGAGCCTCTGAATGATCCCATTCAGCCAAGTGTACCTAAAAATCGTGAACCGGTCCAAGTCAAGCAGACTAAACAAGAACCACCATTTCCTCAGAGATTGGAAGTTGCTAAGAAGAAGGAAGAAATGGAGGATACAAGTTTTGATATCTTGGACCAACTAAAGCATATATGTGTCTAGATACCCCTATTT